>BMAV01007375.1:444772-557062 GCA_019973955.1 Trichonephila inaurata madagascariensis
TTAAAATTAATGAATTTTAAGGATATTTTATAATTTATAGCATACAAATAATAATAAACCTACATTATTTTATAACTAGAACACGGGGACACGGGACAACTCCACTGAGTGTGAAAGAGGATATCGAACATGTTTCTAGTGATCTGGACAATGGGGATAAAGGTTTCACTTTTTCGATGAAAAAAGAATTCTATTGCCCTCGGCGTTTTAGGATCTAATAAAACCATTTAAAAATTTATGACCACCATAAAATGAGAGAATAACTTGAAATGTCCAGAAATACTTTAAAAATAGGGAGAAGAAAAATTGAATCACAAAAGAAAAAGTTCGTTATATAGAAAATGCATTTCGCTATTGAGAGGTTATTTTACGAAGAAAATCGTTAAATGTTCAAGGTTCCAGGAAAAAGTTCGCTATATAGAAAAATTCGCAATATAGAGGTTCGACTGTATACATCTAAACATTTACAATCATTGATATAAAACTTTCAGTTAGTGCTTTAATTGCTAAATAATTTTGATAAAATGTAACGGATTGGCACTACAATAACTATAAGTGACTGTAAAATCAAGGTTAAAAGATGAAAATAGAACGCGAGTTGTTACTTATATTCCCAGTTATGGAGGCTGATTTTATTTTAATTAACTCAATGCAATTGCAGAATTCTTAAAAATAGTTTCGGAAGATATATTAAAAACAAAAATCTTTGTATAGAACTTAATGATTTCAAAAGCCCCAATAATTCGTGATGTAAAGAAAACAAATGTTTCCATGAGGTAGAGAAAAGCAACTGAAGTTGTAACTGAAATTCTTCTATTCTAAATATTATCCTAATTTTAAAATCTTCGAGTTCCAACTTAAAGTTACAAGAACTAGCAACGGGATCTGAAAACTATTTCTCTTTTTAAAAAGTAGAGAAATTGTTATATATCAAACATGTCTCATCTCAATTACGTCCATGAATACGGTTAAGCACTAAACTACAAAATACAGTGCACTTCATCTTTAGGAAAGCTATTCTGGGAAATGAACAAGTTTGTAGGGAGAAGTAGAAAAAATATAACAGGACTAATAATATTTCAATAGAAGTGGAACTGAAAATTTCCTAAATTCCATATCTAAAACTAAGACTGAATTTCGTCTGATCTATTAACCTATTCTATTCGCAAAAGAGCAGCTCACAACCTAGTATATACTTGAATAATTTAAATCTCAAAACCTATAAATTTGAATAAAATTAGAAGAAGATGCTTCACAAGGACGGCGATTCATTGTCCAAATGACTTAGATTGATAAAGCTATTTCCATAAAAGTTTTCTGCATTGTACGAAGAAACTTTAGTTGGATGAGAATTTTAAATTAATGACTGTTCGAAGGACATGACTATTTTAAAATTATAATTTATTCTCTGTTTCCAAGAACTACAGGAACTTTGTGAAATGGTATAATTGACTAAATTGATTGCCATGGAAATTTCTGATGAAAAGTAAAAAAATAAACCCTGTCGCAATTCTTCACTTGATTAAAGTTTTCATCTCTTAATCCTATATCTAATATTTTTCATAATTCTTCAAATGTCTCTTCTCGTTTCACATTTAATACGTATATGTCAGGTCTAGAGAGTTAAACATTAATTGAATAATAAAAACAGAGCGAACTCTTTACTATCGCGTAGGGAGTTTTGGGAGAATAGGACTATTTAAGAGGCTGGTGACTCCCTGCTGAATTGATATATTTTGTTCAATACACTTAGGCGCTAAGTGGCCACCATGCTGGAATAGTTATGCATAAAAAATAATAAATCATGGATATTTGAAGATAACGATTTCTTTTATTTACCAGCAGGCATGAAGCATGGTATATATATATATTGGTTGGCTAACCAAAAAACATGTTTAAACATGCATTCTTCATTCCTAGTCTGAAGAGTTTGCTATTGCTATGTATATCGTATTTACTCGAATATAAGCCGCACTTTTTTTTCAATGTTAATGCTACTGAAAATCGGGTACGACTTAGAATCGAAGAAGAAACATTTCGTAGGATGCGGCAATTAAAACAATTACAGGTTCATGTATGCATATAAAAGTTTATGATACTGGTGAACTAATTCATTATTCACTTCTTAGTAGTTCTCATTTTAAACTCTGATTTTAATTTCGTAAAATTGGATATCGTTAAATCATTTTACACCATTTTCCATTTTTCACAAAAACTGATTGAGAATTTGGAATGCGGCTAAGATTCGAGTAAATACGGTATATCACGTTTCTCTAGGGAGTTCTAGGGAGTCTCTTATGTGTAGCATTGATATTTTCCTCTTTTACAAACTCTGAAAGGCCTCGTGAAAAAATTGAAAGATGTGCCATACCAGACTAGATTACTAAATAGTCCCCAATGAAGAATCTTTACTAGAACTTGTATTTTGATCACGAATATTAAGTCAGGGAAGAATTTTCGAACTTTTGAGGGTCAACGATATAACTCTGATATATAAAGAGGGGGGGGGCCCCCCCCTTGTCGCGATGATCGAAAGTTTAAGAACCACTGCTCTTTAGAATTCTGGTGCTTTAATGGTGTATAACCTCAGTAATCGAACTATAAACAAGGAATATCCGAAAGTTATGCAGAATTTGGCATTGTCCAGCACGTGTTAGAAAAACAAACATAATACATTAAAACTACCAAGATATTTTTAACGGTTGGTGTAGGAATATAAAAAATATATAAAATCTCAATGACTGACCTTTTTGACAACCGACCAGCGGTTGTTGGTGTTTGGTGGTTCGAGTAAAGATCAGCCATAACAAGTTTTAAATTCAAATCTATTATCACTTTAACACAACAAAAAGTAAGAAATGCATTGAGTGACTAATTACAAGAGCAATTGCACGGCTTAAGGTATCCGACTACGTTCGGAACTGTGATTTTGCAAAAGCGTATAAATGGATAATATTTATGATATTTAGTGTCATTTAGATTAGAAAATGTATATAAAATTGTTTTAAGAATAGTATTACAATAAAAAATTATTAAAGTACAATATTTTTTGACAAAAAATGAACATAGAATGACCAACTTTCAAAATATTCTCCTTTCGTGAAGAATCCTTCTATTGTAGTAATATTTTGCCTGTATATAGCTCAGACCTCTGTACAGAGGCTCAACTAGAATTTTTGAAATATATAACTTAGAAGTGGGTTTATCCATGCTTTACGACAACAAAGGGGAGAAATTTTAAAGAAAAAAACGCCGGTAATTATTTCAATGGGTTGTAACTCTGAAAATAATGTGAATTTTTCAAAATTCATTGTTGAGCCTTTGTACAGAGGTTTGCAAAATATTATTATCATAGAAGCATTTTTGACAAAAGGAGAACATTTTGAAAAAAGATTATTCTAAGTTAATTTTTTGCCGAAATATTGTATTTAAATTATTTCTTTTGTCAAAATGTCCTTAAAAGTATTTTATACATCTATTCTAATCTAAGTGACACTAAATATCATGAAAATTATCCATTTATGCGCTTTTTTAAAATCACGTTTCCCAACGTAGTCGGATACCTTAAGGCTACTTAACATATAAGTATAATTTACTTTACTTACTTTTGGAGCACTCTGGACTTCTACGCAATAATTTAATTTAATTCTCTTACATAATTGTATGACCTCCTGTAGTAAGCCTTAAGCTCAATTTTATCACTTATTCTCCAATTATCAATAATCGATCATCCATCGACTATCCGTCGGCTAACATGGCGTACCTAAATATCAACGTTGGAATAGAACCACTCAATTGCATAAATAATGTCTTCTTCTTCAGGAGAAAGTTTTCAACCGAACATACAGTTAAAAAATTCAATTTTACCCCAAGAGGATTCGTTGAAGGCTCGTGGATCAATCCTGAAATAAAATTCATTCCAATCAATCAAAAACCTTATTAAGCGTAAATATTAAATAATGAAACAGTAATATAATAAAAATAACTTTCTTAAGGGGTGTTGGAAAACTAAAATCTTATTTTTTTGACAGTTTGAGATTTTTACATTTTCCTATTGTATAGATTTGAACCTTTCTAAAAATATCTTACTTTAACCTCTAGGGTAATTAAAAGCCCTTAAAACCTATTTTGAAATAATACTTGAAACTGGGCCATGCCCATTTGAATGGCGAAAAATGTAAGCAAAGTACTTTGTTTTTGTTTAAAAGTTGAACGTCTGATATAAACCAAAACATGTTCTTTTTTTATTATAAATTGAGCCTTTTATTTTTTTTATTTCCTAGCCGATTAGAAGTTTCACAGTATACATTAAAATCAATTTATCTCAAAATGTAAATTTAGATGTTTAATGTACCTTTTCTGAGAAACTACTCTTCACAGGTATGTAAATTTTTTATGATATATTTATAATGATGGTTAATATATACTGAAATGAGCTTTTTTTGTAAAAAATTCAAAAATTCATTTTTTACAAATTTCTTTATGCGAAAAATGGGTCAAATTTCACAATGTTTGACAAAATATTTTATAAATTATGAAATAATCCAAAATTAGCTAAAATCTCATTTCAGTATAATAAGGAAGATGTAATTTAATTGTATGAAAAGTTTCATACATGTACATGTAACATATTTTGAGAAAAAGTACATCGAAAACAGCCAATTTAACATTGTCGGTATAGAGTTTTCCTACTCCCCTTAAGCAAACAAGGAACTTTTAAATCGTTCAAAAAAAATACTTAGCACATACCTCTTTCGCGATGAATGGATGAAAAATACAATAAATGATTACACGAAATGACTTTCCAAACCTGATAAAAATTCAGAAATATAAAAACGAACTATAAATAACACTCATTTTTTGTGCCGCAAACGTCGCCGCCCCATCCCGTAAAAAAGAGACAGTGAGATTGTTGAGATGAGTTATATCAGACAATACAGCATATTCTTAACTGAATCGTATCGTAAAAATAATTTTTATTGTCTCTTGCGTATTGAGGAATTTATAGAAAACAGAAATCTATGAAAAAATGAATATTTTTCTCCTTAAGCAAATATTTAAAAAATAAGAAAGAAAAAAACTTTGTTATTTTGGCGATATTTTTTGGACAAATGTTTAACTTATTTATATTGAAATTAAAGCAATTCCCATAATAGATTTGATAGAATTTCATAAGTAAATAGAGTAATGACGATCTATGAATGTGATCTGAATATATGATTATGGTTAAGGAATCCGACTACGTTCGGAACCATGATTTTAAAAAAGCGCATAAACGGATAATTTTCATGATATTTAGTGTCACTTAGATTAGAACACATGTATAAAATAGGTTTAAAAGGACATTTTGACAAAAAAAAATTATTTAAGTACAATATTGCGGCAGAAAATTAACTTAGAATAACAGTTTTTCAAAATGTTCTCCTTTTGTGAAAAATGCTTCTATTATAATAATATTTTGCCTGTATGTAGCTCAGATCTCTGTACAGAGGCTCAACTATGATTTTTGAAAAATTCATATTATTCTAAGAGTTACAATCCATTGATATATATATAATTATCAACGTTTTTTTCTTAAAATTCGCCCCTCTGTTGTTGTAAAACATGGATAAACCCACTTCCAAGTTATATATTTCAAAAATTCTAGTTGAGCCTCTGTACAGTGGTCTGAGCTGTATACAGGCAAATTATTATTATAATAGAAGCACTTTTCACAAAAGGAAAATATTTTGAAAATGGTTCCTTCTATGTTCATTTTTTGTCAAAATAGTGTACTTAAATAATTTTTTATTGTAATTCTCTTCTTAAAACAATTTTATATACATTTTATAATCTAAGTGACACTAAATATCATATCCATTTATACGCTTTTGCAAAATCACGGTTCCGAACGTAGTCGGATACCTTAAAATTTTAAATTATGTACGATTTTTACAAATTTTTTTCCATAGTTTAATTACTTGAATCGAGGGCTATATAAAAACCTAAGTGTTAATAAGAACTTCTGAGGGATTCGGAAACTAAATTTTACTAATGTTCATATCAATCTATAATTGTAAACCTTACATTAGAACAGTGGTCTCCAAACCGTGTTCCATGGAACCATGGGGTTCCACGAACCATACTCAGGGATTCTACGAGTCACAATAAAAAGTCTAAAGGAAAATTATAAATGTGTGTGCAAAATGAATTCACGTTCTTTATGAAAGTATAACCACAAGCATCTAAAACTCATCCCAATCAATAAGACTGCAAACAATATTTATACATAATATAATTGATTTTATAATACATTTTTAAAGTTTTATTGCAATATAATATAAAAGAATATTAAAACTTTTCTTCTTTACTTGTACCCCCCTCCCCCTGCTAGATTGTGAATATTCTATTGTTTGCTTTCCTTTGTTCTATGAAATAATTTTATACTCTTTAGTACAGTGTTTCTCAAACTGTAGGGTGCACCCTAGGGGCATGATAACTTTACGAGGGGGGAGCGAGCCTAATGAAAAATTGAGGACAAAAACTTTTTGAAGTTATAGTTCTTATTGCGCGTTTGGAAAAAAGGATGAGGGTAATTTTTTTCTAATTATTGAATTCAAATTAAAAAATTATTAATTCACTAAAAGTAAACAAAAACATTCTGACATAATAAAAAATAAAATACTCATTTACACTATAATACACTTATAAATGATCAGTACTGCACAATCTGTTTCATAATTAATTTAACAATACTAAGTTAAGGACAATTAACTTAGGGATTAATTACTAGTGACCCCATGGATTTGTAATACATAAAATTATATGCCAACATTATCACTTATCTGAATAATTAGTACGATTTATATAATTAATCCTTAAATGCCAATTAAAAATTATGCGATTCGTTCCACAATGCCACCGCTTAGCACGTAGGTAAGCGTATGTGGCATATTGAGGGGAGGGGGGAGGCTAGAAAAAGAATAAATAATCAAATCCCCTGAAACAAGTAAATCTTTCTCAAACACTGTCAAGGCCTTTTTGTTGTATTCCAAAGCCTTCGGAATAATTTTATGAATTGCAGTGCACTGAAAAGATTGTACTTTGGAAAGACGTATATATACGTCCATGAAAATCAACACTTTGGTTGTGTGAGACGTTTATATACGCCGGAGGCACTTAGGAAGTTACTTTCTTAGGAGTCGTATTGTAGCCTTAGCGTCCAAGTGTAGTATTACTGAATTCAATACATAGTAATTGTACGGAAGGGGGACGCGATGAAAATTATGATTAAATATTGGGTCGCAAACACTGAAAGCTTGAGAAGCACTGCTTTAGCGTCAAAGTATATTTTTATTGTATTCAATGCATTATTATTGTATGGAGAGGGGGGAGAGATGAAAATTATGATTGAAAATTGGGTCGCAGTTATCGAAAGTTTGAGAAGCACTGCGTTAGTACAATGTTTTGCACAAATAAAAAGTTTCCTAACGGAAAATGCACCTTCTTACATTTATAGGAATAAAAATCACGTAAAAAAGAAGAGGGACATATTCTACATTAAAATCTATATTTAAGCAAGAGCAGCTCTTAAATTTTATGTTGCAAATTGATGTTAAAGATGCAGGATTTCTCACACCTAAACATTTTAATGCCATTCAGTACAATATATTTAGTAGCTACCGAATTAAAATATAAAAACGAAATTAAACGCAGAATATGAAATGCGACTGCAGATAATTTCAAAAGACCTAGATTTCGACAGTTTGTGCAAAAATTGCAAGCACATATCTCAATTACTAAGCATAATGCATATGTAGGTGACATAGGAATCACAGATCAATATTATTATTATAAGAAAGAATTACATCAAATTTTTTATAATAACAAATGTAAGAATTTTATACAAATGCAATACAATAATTATCTTTACATAAAATATCTATAAGATGTTGATCTGCTTTAAATATTATTTTAGAGGGCTTTAAGGGGGCCCGGCACTTCCATAGGAGCCAATGTTAAATTACGTAAGTTTATGTACCTTTTTCTCAGAAACTTCTTACTACTAATAGATGAAATTTTCACAGTAGGTTATATGTACTATCAATAAGACTTTAATAGAGGATTTTGTCTTTTTGTTAAAAATTAAAATAATTATGGATTTTTTTAAAAATACCAAATTTTTTTCTTTAAAATTTAGTTTCAAAAAATTATATCTAAAACAGTTCGCTAGACATATCTTATCACTTCCATCAAAATGTGTACACATGTTGAAAGTATGCTCACTGAAAACGTGAGGATCCTACATTAATTAGTTTTTGAGAAAAAGGTACATAGAGGGGAAAATATTGCATTTTGAGAAAACAGGCTTTAAAGTAAGAATTTGTAATTTGTCAATGAGAGTGGCTTACTTTTAAAAAATAAATAAAAATACTTCTAATTATCGTATTTCTATGTATCATATATCATTTTAAGCAGAAATCTTTGAACTTTTAAGATATTTGACTACGTTTGGAACCATGATTTTAAAAAAGCGCACAAATGTATAATTTTCATTATATTTAGTGTCACTTAGATTGGAATATATGTATAAAATTGTTTTAAGGACATTATGATAAAAAAAATTATTTAAATGCAATATTTTGGCAAAAAATTAACTTAGAATAACCATTTTTCCAAATGTTCTCCTTTTGTAAAAAATGCTTTTATTGTATTAATATTTTGCCTGTATATAGCTCAGACCTCTGTACAGAGGCTTAACTATGATGTTTGAAAAATTCAAATTATTTGCAGTTACACCCATTTGAAATAATTATCGGCGTATTTTCTTAAAATTTCTCCCTTCTGTTTTCGTAACACATGGATAAACCGACATCCGAGTTATGCATTTCAAAAATTCTGGTTGAGCCTCTGTACAGAGGTCTGATCTGAACACAAGCAAAATATTAATACAATAGAAGCAATTTTTACAAAAAGAGATTTGGAAGCAAGGTTATTCTAAGTTAATTTTTTGCCAAAATATTCTATTTAAATAATTTTTTTGTCATAATGTCCTTAAAACAATTTTATACACGTATTCTAATCTAAGTGACACTAAATATCATAAATATTATCCATTTACACGCTTTTGCAAAATCACGGTTCCGAACGTAGTCGGATACCTTAAAAAATGTAAAAAAGTCAAAATCGATAATTTTTAAAAAATTCATGTGCCGAACCCTCTTAAATATTATAAATGGAGGAGGAGGTTAGGTTCTCTAGAAACATTCTACAATTCTGAGGGTTCCGCGAGTTGGAAAAAGTTTGTGAAGACCGCAACGTTAGATTAAACGTATATAATATATTTTGGTTTATTATTTATCTTTGAGCGGTTAAACTTGTTACTTGCGTCACCAACAAAATCTTTTCAGAGTCTTCATAATCCTCTTACATCTAAATGGACGTTATGACTGGATCCATTTTTTCCATTGGTGAAAGCTTTCAATTAAATATATTAATTCCACTAGGCTTAAACATTCTGTACATGGCAGTATGTATCATTTTTCTCCTAGGTTAAGCGAGGATTACATCCAGTGACAAAAGAAGCTTATTTTTGAGAATGGACATTGGTTCGAGAGTTCGTTATTTTATTATAACCACATTAATAAACCGATAAGGAAAGAATAAATAAAAATAAAAATATATAAAGAAATTTTTATGTTAGTTGGACAAATCTTTTTCAGTGGAATGGTGTCCTCAAATAGTAGAAAGTAATCCAATTAACTCCCTGAAACATTCATCTATATCGAATATATTCGAATTTCCCTCAAATATTTTGTATTTTCTAACGTAATTTTAGTTTTTTCATTTCAACAAATTAAGCTCTCTCCTATTTTACATTAGTTTACACTATTCAATCGAAGGTTAATAAACTAATTAAAATTAAATTAACTAATAATTTTTAATTAATTTTTCTACCAAAGTTACTTACAGAAATTAATTATAAGAAAATCAAAATTTTCCTTATTAAGAAGTAAAAAAAATTACTTCATTATTGAAAAACATATAATTTTTGGCTTTCAATTATGAATTAAACTATATATAAATTTTCAGTTGAAAGGGGAAGGTTAGGGTCCTACAAGGCCCACGTAACCCTATATTAATCCCTAAGTCTATGATAGTTTAAAAAATATAACAGTTATGCTTTTTAGTTTCTTAACTTTTTCTTATTCTTTTAATATGTCTCGTGTTCTTGGTTCAACTTTTCAGGATATTTCCCCCCGTATTTGAAGAAAATATTTATGACTACACCATTATATTCTTTTGTTTTATGATTTATGCCGTGCATTTCTTTCCTCCATAGCATTTCCCCCTCTTTCACCAAAAAAATCTTGGGTATGACTAATCATCTGATCGGAAGCTTCCTAACGGAACCTGAATTGTGTGAAATTACATTTACGGTTAAAATAAGTTTCACTTAACATTCATAAAATTAGAAAATTAAATCTCTACTATATAATGCTGATATTCATTTTAAATGGAAGTCCACATCCAGGAATCAGGTACTACTAAAGCAAGGCACGTTTACAGTATATGTACCATGAAGAAAATTTTAATGTTTATGAATGCAAAGAATTTTTTTTAAAAAGTACAGATATTCTCAGGAAAATGGACTCATTTGAACCATTACTTAACAACGTTATAACAAATTAAGAAGTAATAATATATATATATTATTTTTTTTTAACCTCTTAAGCCAGTGCTTCTCAAACTTTCACTGTTTGTGACCCAATATTTAATCATAATTTACATCGCGCCCCCCTCCAGACAAGAACAATATATTGAATTCAATAACACTATACTTGAGCTACAACATGAATTTAACCTCTTACGTGTCACCAACGTATATAAGCGTCTCGTTCATACATGTCCGGTCGTATATACATGTCTTTCCGAAGTACCATCCTTTCTGTGTACTGCTATACATGAAATTATTCCGAAGGCTTTGGAAAGCAATAAAAATAGATTGACAGTGTTTGCGAAGGATTTACTTATTTCATAGGATTTGTTTATTTTTATTACCTTTCTCCCCCCCCCTCCCACCCAATATATCACATACGCTCACCTAGGTGGAAAACGGTGGCATTGGGGAGGGATTTGCGTAACGTTTAACCGGCAGTTAAGAGATTTATTATAAACCGTACAAATTATCAAGATAAATGTTAATTTTTTTATATAATTTTTATATTACTCTATCCCATGGGTTCACTGGTAATTATTAAACTTGTTCTTAATTTAGTATTGTTAAATTAATTATAAAATACATTGTACAATACTGATACATTTATAAGAGTATATTTCAGTGTAAAAAGTGTAAAATTTTTTTTAATTTTGCAAAAGAGTTTTTTTATTTATAAAAAAAACTTAAAAAATAATATTTTGTTTCAATTTTCAATATGTCCCCCCTCGTGGGGGCGCCCCCCAGTTTGAGAAAGCGTCTTGCGGTCAATTTTTTTAAAAATGTTTAAAAAAATGGCACATTTTTTTATTGCATATAATTAGCGCAATACGTAACAAATTACGAAAATGGGCAAAATTCGAGAATTTTATTTTAATTTTCAGTTTTAAAATTTTCGACCCATTTTTTATTTTATAATTATGGAACACAAAACCCCTAAATTTTGCTTTTTATAAGTCCACTCTGCGTGCTATGAAGAATGTTTCATATACTGGGTGGGATGCGAGAACTTCCTTTTTTGAACATGTTCCGTGATCTCGGGGGGAAAAGGGGCGGGGTTGAAATTCGGGGGAAGGGGGAGGGGATATTTTCTTTCTCCCGTTCCCACCGCATTTTGGGTCGAGGCAGCACGTGCTTTATCCGTGAGGCGAAATTTTAATGGTCGGTCAGTGATTGCAGTAAAAAGGGCCTTCGTCGTCATTTGATATTCTCCACGAGGTCATGTTCCTAAATTAATTTTTAAGGGGAATGATGCCTTCAGGCAACGGGGAATGTTTCCAAAAAAAAGACCCCAAAATTGAGAAACCTGAAAATCGGAACGTTTTTTGGGAAAATTCAGACGGGTTTGTACAATGGCCAAATTTTTACCCGCTGTCCCCAAAACGGATCTTGACAACGTGGGACAAGATGGGGCCACATTCAACACTCCAGGTTTCTATGGGTTTTTAAGAGCACCTTCCTAATGCATCTACCCCAGAGGGAAACTGCCACATTTCCCCCTGATTTTTCCCCTTTTTTGTGGGCTTATCTCAATTTTCGTTTTCAAAGATCGCTCCAAGACCCTGGGAAAACCTAAGGGAACCCATCTGAGTCAAAAATTGACAATAACCCGGCGATATACTTTAAAAGTAACCAAAGTTTTGAAATTGACTGTATTGGTATTGATAATGGATGGCGACATTTAAAGACATTGTGTTAAAACTTTTAAATTTTTTCTAAGTGTGGTAGGCGGAAAATAACAATAAAATCAAAGGAAATATGTAGTGCGTTTTATTGTATTTTCAAAAAAGGAGGCCCCCACGCCCCAGCCTGAATGTTAAAAGAATTTCTCTCACCTTAAAAAAAATTGCTTTTTTTTTTCAATCGGTTTAGGTTTTGTGTGTGTGTGCATATATATAATTATAAATTTTGGGAACAATTAAATTAATACTGTCTTTATTGAATGGGACAAAAAAAATCGGCTTTTTTTCATTTTGCATTTTCTTTCTTTTTTAATAAATTGCGCAAATTTCACATTGCCTTGCCTGTCCCTGTTCTTTATCAAATATTTCCAAGAACTAAAATTCCTGCCTTGAATGAAAAAGAATTCCCGCCTTCATCGTAAAGAAAATCCCGGGTGAGAGTATTTCAGTGCTATGAACAAACTGCATGTCTTAAAAACACTAGCACTAATAATCTCACTTTAAGATTTAAAAATTTTTGCAAATCAAAGATAGAAAGAAAAAAAAACGATTGGTACAGATTGTTTGTGTAGCATACATACAAATCGGTTGTGGTCAGCCTTAGGTATTCCGTACGATGTACGGGCAAACCAATTAATGGGTTACAGAATATTGATCATAGTATTTTTTGGTATATTACATATAATAGGTTTTTCCCTTTGTTTCCTGATGTATGCTTGCATGGATATTCTTTTGAATAATCTTTTTCTTTTTTTCTAAATATGAATTTTCATTTAACTGAAAACAGTCCCTGGGGGAAATATCAAAAATTATCTTAACAAATGAACCTGCAAAATAAAACTATATTTTTACGAATTTTTTCCCCGTTTAAATTTTTTTTTCTTCAACAGTAAAAAAAACGGTCTCAAAAGGGTTGGGGGGGCATAGAAATTTCATTAGTTTAAGCGGTTTCTCAAGAAACTTTCATTATAATCTGCTCTGTGTTCTGAATGTTTTTAAACAGGGTTTTTGGCACCATTTCGGGGAAAATTATGTTTCAATGAATAACCCAAAAATGGGCGGGGTCAGTCAAATAAATTTTTATGTTTTAAACATTGCAGAAATTATGCAAGAATCTTCATTCTGTGTGGGAATATTCGTCTTACATGACTCATAAAAACAAGTAAAACAAAAAAAAATTTAAGTCAATTCCTATTTAGATAAACAAAGAAAATTTTTATTTTAGCTACCTTTTATTAGTTAAATAGTTACAATTAATATAAATATGTATATACATATGAAAGAATCACAACATTAATTGGCAATTAATTTTTATTAATTATCATTAAAGTATCGTATTGTCATCCAAAAACAATCGTGTCTATAAAATTTCGGTTCAATTGAATGCTTTAAAACGTGAGAAAAAAAAATCTTATACGGTTTTGACCCAAGTCGCCAAAAATGAAGCCAAAGTGACTGTATCTGTAATTCTTTAAATAATTAGTCTCAGACAATTAATTTTAATTAATTATAGTTAAATTATCGCAGTGTCACCCAAAACAATCATGCATAGAAAATTTCAGCTCAAATGAGTGCTTTAAAATGTAAGAAAAAAACCTTTAAAAGTTTTGACACAAGTGGCCAAAAGGGTCAATAAGTCACCAAAAATGATGCCAATATACTTGTATTTGCAATCCTTTGATAATTAGGTTTAGCCTATTAATTTTTATTAATTATAGGCAATATAAAAAATTAAGCCAATTCCTATTCAGATCAACAAAGAAAAATTATTTTAGCTACTTTTTATTAAATAGTTACAATTAATATAAATAAGTATATACATATGACAGAATCACATTAAGTGATCATTAATTTTCATTAAAGTATCGTATTGTCATTCAAAACAATCGTGTATATAAAATTTCAGTTCAACTGAATGCCTTAAAACTTGAGAAAAATATTTTAAAGTTTTGACCAAGTCGCTAAAAATGAAACCAAAATGGCTGTATCTATAATTCCTTAAATAATTAGTTTCTGTCATTTAATTTTAATTAATTATAATTAAATTATCGTATTTTTACCCAAAACAATAGTGTATAGAAAATTTCAGTTCAAATGAATGCTTTAAAACGTGAGAAAAAAAAACCTATTCAAGTTTTGACACAAGTCGCCAAAAGGTCACTAAGTCGCCAAAAATGATACCAACGTGGCTGTATTTGTAATTTTTTGAATAATTAATTTTAATCAATTAATTTTTATTAATTACAAGTAAATTACTGTATTGTTATCCAAAATAATCATGTATATAAAATTTCAGCTCAATTGAGCGCTTTAAAATGTATTTCATTATATAACGATTGAAAATTCCACGAAGATACAAAATAAATATATAGAGAGTGTGAGCTAATAGTAGGAATTGAAAAAAAACTTCTCAAATATGGTATGCTTGAAGTAAAATATAAATTCAGCAAAAAAGATCAAAACTTTTCGACATATTTCTAATAATTGTATTTTATTGTTAAATTAAAATTTTGAATAAAATATAAAATTCAAATATTCATTAGACTCATTTCGCGTTTTACCAATTCTTTAAATATTTAAACTTCCTTTCGTTGAAACTGCTATTAATGTGTTTAATATTTCTCTAAGAAAATATTTTTTCAATAAAAACCTTTTAAAGTTATTTATAAATTATTCTTTGAGAGAAAAACAAGACTAAAAATAAAAATTCTTCGGATTAATATTTTTTATGTGTTTCCTTTACAGAGTGATTTCAGAATTCTTGCTGTATCAAAATGCTAATCAAAGCAATATTTTTATAATTTTTTTTAATGAAGGTTTTTCTGACAAAGCTTAGACCATATCCATTTTATGGGTAATTAAAATAAATTTCAAAATATTTATAAATTATTCACATTTTCATTTAGCGTTTTTCCATTGTATATGCAGTACCTTTAACCCCCGTAGGGAGATATGAATGTTAAATCTGTCGAGAACTCAAACGTCCTCCCGTTGGTGTGGTGTGGTAGAAGAGAGAGTGCCAGCTCAGGTGTCATCCACGTCACTTGCCATGCTTCAAAATTACATGGTCCGTCTCCAAGAGCCCTCGTGTAGCTGTAGAGTGCGACGTTAATATTCACTCACTCACCAATTGTATATGAAACTTTAACCTCTAAAGTGTTCCATTTGTTTCCTAAAATTTTTCCAAAAAGGCACATTTTTATTGCATATATCTAAACATAATTTTTAACAGAATGCGAAAATGGAAGGATTTTATTTAATTTTCAACTTTTAAAGATTTTACACTATTTTTTTTTTAAATTTTAAAATTGAGGAACACACACACACACAAAACCCTAATGTTTGCTTTTTATAAGTACACTATGCATGCTATGAAGAGAATGTTTCATATATCTTAGAGATTTTCTCTCGTGCTTACAAAAATATTTCATGTTTGTACCTCTTTTCAAATGGTTAAGGATTTTATGTGGGTGTGCGTATATATATATATATATATATATATATATGCACAACATTTTAGCATGGTGCAGTGGCACAATACAAGAATCTGGGGTCCAGACCCCCTTCCAAAGAACTTAATTTTTTTCCAATTGGTTATAATTCTAAGTATATAATACGTAAAATTTAATTAAATATTTGTTATTAATGATTAATTTTATTAATTAATGCTAATTATATTTATTCAATAATTAGTTTTTTACTGTGTTTTGTTCCTGAAAATCGACAAAATCAAAAACAGCATGATACAAGAATGGTGAACTTCAACCCGGACCCCTCTTGAAAAATTCCTGTGGGCGCTACTGGCATGGTGTAATACTGAATCCTTGCTATGGGGATCGGCTTTTTTGGATTACTTTTACATTTCCATTTCTTCTCAACTAAAAAATTGCACATTGTCTTGCCATTCCCTGTTTTTTAACGAATAGTTTCAAGAATCTAAATTCCTGCCTTCAATGAAAAATTCTCGCCTTCACCACAAGGAAAAACAGGATTAGAAGTATTTATCACATATAAGTTACAAGTATAATTCATACATTGAATGAAAGAGTAACTGAAACAGTTTTACCTACAAGTTTACCAATGTTCAATGTGAGCCCCATTCGTCACACGGCACAAATCTAGTCGATATGCGAGTTCATCTAAAACTTTTTTCAGCTTGTCTGAGGAAATTCTTGCAACATCTGCTTCCATCCTGTATCTTAAGTCTGAAGTTCAGCTGGTAGCCGAAGAACGTACACACAATCCTTTATGAACCCCACAGATAAAAGTTCAGTTGCGTCACATCGGGTGAATGGGTAGGCCGTGCGATACAAGCTTTATCGGAAGGCTCTTTGCGGCCAATCCTTTAAATCGGTACAGTGATATTTAACTAATCGCGTACTGAGAGATGCCAGTGAGGCGGTGTACTATGTTGCTGCCAAATGAAGCTATTTGGTTCACTTTCTTTCAGTTGAGGAAATAGCCATAGTTGTAGAGCATCAAGATAGGCAGAACCAGGTACAGTTGGTTACCAGTTACAGCCTTGGTCATCCAGTACTTTTGCCTTTACAAAGACAGACAGTTGTTTCAAACTGATGATGCCACCTAAGAATGTTATTATCATTTGGAGGTTAACAACCGAACATAATACGGAACGCTCGTTGCACAGTAATAGCAGATTTTGTCTTTATAAACCAGAAAACACAAAACACTTTCTGTTTACTAGTCGTCATTTTTCTACTAGCGCGTTGATCTGCAAGCATACGTTTCGTGCACACGCGCCAGCAAACAAAACTGTTTCCTTTGCTCTTGCATTCGATGTATGAGTCATACTAATATGTTATATGTAATGAATACTATATAAAGCGTTAAAACTCTGATATTCTTTTAGAAACATCCGGTATTTAAGGCATCTGACTACGCGTTCGGAACCATGATTTTCAAAAAGCGCATGATTGGATAATTTTCATGATATTTAGAGTCACTTAGATTAGAATACATGTATACAATTGTTTTAAGGACATTTTGACAAAAAAAAATTATTTAAATAGAATATTTCAGCAAAAAATTAACTTAGAATAACCTTTTTTCAAAACGTTCTCCTTTTGTGAAAATGCTTCTATTATAATAATATTTTGCCTGTATATAGCTCAGACCTTTGTACAGAGGCTCAACTATGATTTTGAAAAATTCAAATTATTTTCAGAGTTACAACCAAATGTAATCAAATAATGAAATAATTATCGGCATCTTTTTCTAAAAATTTCTCCCCTCTTTTGTTGTAAGATATCTTTAAACCCACTTTTATGTTATATATTTCACAAATTTTAGTTGAGCCTCTGTAGAGAGGTCTGAACAATATACAGGCAAAATAGTATTATAATAGAAGCATTTTTCACAAAAGGTGAATATTTTGAAAATAGGTCATTTTATGTTCATTTTTTGCCAAAATATTGTAATTCAATAATTTTTTATTGTAATACTATTCTTAAAACAATTTAATATACATTTTCTAATCTAAGTGACACTAAATATCATAAATATTATCCATCTATATACTTTTGCAAAATCACGGTTCCCAACGTAGTCGGAGACTTTAACTAAGCTATATGTCATTTAGTTCTAAATATATATGATTTTAGTCTTAAAAAATATTACTAAAAAAAATTCCACACGATTATTTTATTTATTTATTTTTCTATTTTGCAACTCTGGTTCTCAAAATTTTCTTTCATTCTGTTTATTTAGTTATGACCGAACAGCTTATTCTCTAAAATAAATACATGGCACCTTTGAATGATACTTTTCTGAAATTGCGAATTGTTTTCGATGAAATATGTAGTTTATTTATACTAACTGAAACAAAACTTCTCAAATTCTTGTAACAATTATCACTTCATTTCTGAAATAATACAAAATAGGTAGCAATAAAAAAAGTGAAAATTGCTACTAAAAAATACTGAGACGGCAAGCTCAAATAATTTAACTATTTCAACCTATACATTGAGCTCAGTTACGAATATTAAAACATACAATATAACAAAGAGATTAAGCGTTTCAAAGATACTCCAGAATTGCAAAGAGAGAGAGAGTTATATTCACAACGCTCTACAAAGCAAAAAGAAGGCTATTGGTGATGGACCTCATAATGTTGAGCCTCGGTCAAGTGACGAGGATGACATCTGAGCTGATACCCATCTCCGAACTACCACATAACGACAACGGCAGGACTTAAAGGCTTGACAGATCTAAGCGGCATCAGCCCCGCAAAATGTTGGGTCTTCATAACCACCATGACTCGTACCCACGACAAATCGAGCACCAATTCATAACCATTAGGTTGTCGCGGCACGTACTAGGTTGGAAGTTGACAGCTTAAACCAGTGCCTCTTAAGCTTTCAATATTGGCGACACAATTTTCAATCATAATTTTCATACCCCCCATACGATGACAATATATTGAATGCAATAATAATGTGATTTATCGCTAAAGCTGCAATGTGATCTTAATTATAGGCCGTACAAATTATCAATATATAAAATTTTGTATATGCTTCTTTTAAATAATAAATATTTATTGAATATAGTTATATTAAATTATTATGTTACTTTTTATAGCTCAGAATGTATTTTGCTTTTGCTTTTTTTTTCATTAATTAATAATTTTTTAAAAAATAATCTTTTATTTTCTACTTTTTGATTTATTCGAGCCCACCATGTTGGATTATCACGCCCTCTTAGGGGCACACCCCACAGTTTGATGAAAGCTGACTTACACCTTTTCAATGTCACAATATTCCTTTTTAGTATGAATTACAAAAAAAAAAAAAAAAAAATGTTTTTAAATATTTTATAGTAAAATATAGCGTTGAAATACGATGCAAAAAGGCAAATTGTGTAGAAAAAAAAATCACATTTTATTTTTTTTTTTTATTTTATTTATATAAATGACATTTGAACTGTGACATTTTGAATGAAACTCAAAGCGTACCGATAAAAAAAATAATAAAATCTGAGCATCGTTTAAAGTTACGCTGAATGCGTACTTCGAAGAATTGTTTCATTCCATTTTGGGGCGGGGAAGTTGTAACATAAGAATGGTACACGAAATAGAATGTTTTTTTGTAAAGAAATGTCTTTGTTTACACCCACATTTTCGGAAATATCCAATTCATATTCGCTTATGGAAAATATTTCTTTAAAAATTCGTCTTCCTCTTTTGTGAGGTAAAATATACCTCAACAGTAAAAACACATGTTATTAATCTTCAGAATAACTTATACTTTGTCCTTTCTTTAAAATTGTTCATACATTTAAGAGTACAAAAAATGATGAATTTACTGTTTTTTAAATAATGAAATATTTTTCTCTACTTTTGTCTTTTTATAGGTGACCAACTATATAAATTTCTTATTTTCAAATAAATTACTTATTGGTAGTTAAAAAAAGTTTTTTCATTAGGGTATAAACCGATTTTATTTTTCTAAAAATTTACCCCCCTTTCATTCTAGACCGTTCCAGCATGTTTAAAAAGGAAAAAAATTATTTTCTTAAGGTACCCCTACGTTCGAACCGTGATTTTGAAAAAGCGTGTAAATGGATAATTTTTAGATATTTAGCCTCACTTAGATAAAATGTATAAAAATTTTTAAATAGTTTTACAAAAAAATTTTAAGACAAATTTTGAAAAAATTAACTTAGAATCCCCCTTTTCCAACGTTCCCCTTTTTGAAAAAATTTATTTTTTAAAATTTTTTGCCTGTATAAACTCAGATTTTGTACAGGGGCTAACTAAAATTTTTTGAAACGCATAACTCGAATTCGGTTTACCCACGTTTTAAAAAGAAAAGGGAAAATTTTAAGAAAATACGCTAAATTTATTTCAAAGGGGGTTGTAACCCCCAAAAAAACTAATTTTTTCAAAATAAGTTGACCCTCTGTATAGAGGTCTGAGCTATATACAGGAAAAATTTTAAACAAAAAAGAAGCTTTTTTAAAAGGGGAGAAATTTTTGGGAAAAAAGTTATTCTAATTAAAATTTTTGCCAAAATATTGTATTTAAATAATTTTTGTAAAAATGTCCAAAAAAATTTTTTCATGTATTCTAATCTAAAAAAGGACACTAAAACTTAAAATTATACATTTATGGCTTTTTAAAATCCGGTTCCGAACGTAAATTTTTAAATGGTACACAATCAAAATTTAAAAAAAATTTCAAATCAAAATACTTTTGAATAGGTGAAAAAATTTATGGGTCAATGTGCCATTTTTCAAAAAAAAGCTAAATGTAACGTCCTTTAAAAATTTTTGCTTTAATTATTGGGAAAATAATAAAAAATAAATATAACAAAACAAAAAATTTTTTTTATACAGAAAATACATTTTGTACTTTATAGTACTAAATGTTTTAATTAAACCAGTAACTCAAATTATATAAAGTAACATTTGTGTGATTTCTGCTGTTGCACACACAAAAAAAATAATTAGATGACAAATAAATTATATTAGGTTTGGGTAAGATATTACTTTTAGCAGAATGCATGCTGAGTTGGAGTCATCTGCCAAATGGTTTCTAAGCGAGTCTTTAATGTTATTCATCTCTGAAAACAATAACTCGTAGGCATAGATCGATGAAAATACGGTTAAAATAGCATGTGTGAGTCTGCTTCTTCAAACAGTTAAACGTATTTGGAATATATAATTTAACATTTCGATAATTTCGTTATTGGCATTTTGGCTTACACTGCTTGTTAATCTTTCTGTTTCAATCAATTCTAACTTTTTCCTTGTTTCAATAAATTTTTGAATCCATATTGAACTAGACTAGAAATCATTAAGTTACATATCAAATTCTTCAATTTCCAACGTCGAATTGGGGCAAGTTCAGCTTATGAAATAATGTCACATCAGGGACATAATAAACTTGAGTGTTTCTGATAATTCTTTGAACTGAGAAAATCTCACTGAAAATTCTTCAGTTGAAGAATCAATCGCGGTTTATCTATTTGTGATTGGTGGCGTGCCCAAAATATTGTGCCGCGTGCCATCAATGGCACTCGTGCAAATGGTTCGCCATCCGTGATCTAGAAGTATGATATTGTGATCCCTTTATGTAACATAAAATACAACTATAGGACTATGCTTTGTACTACATTTATATACTCACTCAGCATTTCGGAATAGAACTAGTAAGAAATGATAACAATTGATATCGAGCACCCCACGCTTTTACCCCAATGACATTAATTTTCTCGTTAATAATTTTATTCTTATACTAAGAATTATTATTATTATTATTTTACTTTTTAGTTCGATTTAAAATAAAAGAGTGCTTTTTAGTTTTTTCAAACTGTACTGTATTGGTTGTTAATCCCCTTGTAATCTTTTTTTTCCCTAAAATTTTATAATATCCTTAAAAATTTAAACACAACTCACGTAGCAAAGAAGGACATAATGTTTCTAAAGTAAATATAAAATATATAAAAGTATATTCTTGTTTCATTTCCTAAAACAGTTTTAGAGAATCCTTGAGACTTTTTAAAATAAAAATAAGAAAGAATTCGAGAGAGTTCTAAAAAAAACTGCGAAAATAATAATTTGAATATCATTTGTTAAATAAAAAGGTTTAATGGGTCTTTTTTCAGGGTCTAACCACAGAAATAGTTTTTAAAAACCACTTCTAGAATTTTTAGAACTAAAAATAGAATAATTATCTCATAATTCCATTTAAGGCTATTAACCTTACACTAGATATCACCTCCAAGACATCGAAATTAACCATGTCATTGAGTTGTGCTGAGTTGAGGTAACATCATTAATAAATCCATCCTTGGGTGAGTGGCCTCTGTCCAAAATGTGTCTCTTTTGTAATTCCACTTTAACATAAAATGGCGGGGAGGTTTTCCTAGTTAGTGGAGCATTTCTGGATACGCTCCAATTGGGTTAAGGTCTTGAATCGTCGTGGCATTGAATTTAATTTCATTATTTTCTACAAACTCTCGTAGTAAATTAATTGATGTTTCTGATGTACTAAGCACTTAATGTGATTATCCTTGTTCTAAAGCTTGTACAAACTTCTTTATTGAGTATACAGAACAAATTTTTTAATGGATTGCTTCTTCAATGTTATTTTTAATGTCTAAAATTTACATCAGTATGGTTTTTAATTTATTTGATTTCCTTTATGTTGTTGTTTTAGAGAAGTAAATGATTATTATAGTAAATGAGCTCTCTGATTTAAAATTTCGAGTGTTGTTGGTTAAGTCTCGTGATTTATCATGTGATTTATATTGTATTTGTTCCCGAATTAAATTAATATTCAATTCGTTTTGAAATATATCGTTTGGCTTGAATATAGATAAACATTTGAGAATGAAATAAAAATAGTTGAATTCTTTTTTAGAGTAATAAAGTTCTTATTATATTTAATAGTTTACTTGAACAAGACAGTAAAATTCAAACACTGTTTCATATTATGTGAGAGAGAGAATCTCCTAGAATACTCGACAACTATATAATTCAGAACTTATTCCATCTTTTCTTTTTTTTCTTTTGGCTGAAATTTTGGCTGATAACAATTCATAAGTATGCTTCTTTACCTTAGATACAAATTGCGAATTAAATGCTGTTTAACATTTATATTTTAAAAATAAAAACTTTTAATTTCAAATAACATTTAAATAACTTTAATATAAGTGTTATATATGTTACCATTAAGGTATGAAATCCGTTATTTCATAGAATAACTAGGTATTTCATAGAATAACTAGACAAGTCAGTTAAAAGTATATAAAATTATTGAATTCTACGATTTAACTATGTATTCTAAAGAATAACGATTACTCGATCGTTAAAGTAGGAAATACGTCATTCCAAAGTTCTTTGAACCGGTTACAGCTGCTTTTAGTAAATTTTGAGCCTCTTATAGTGGTTCGGGTAAAAATGTGTTATAGTAAAATGCGTTCTTGTTTCAAAAATAATATGTAATGCAATTCAAAGGGTCATCTCAGCAATGTTAGCTCTAAAAAATAATGAAAAGTAAAATAAGGATATTTCATAAAATTTAAATTAATATTTTGTTTGTAATATTTTATTTGAAAAAGTTTACACAATGCTTTAATGAAGCAACAGTTTTTTTTCCAGTTTATATATTTTTTAATAATGTTAAAATTTAACTATATCTGCAATACATTCTTTTTTTCCTTTTTCTGTTTAACTAATGTTAGCAATATGAGCAATAATGAATTATATCACCTGTGATTTTCATTATTTAAAAATTAATTATCCGTAATAAAGAGAAAATGTATTTTTCCCGAGAGATTTTAGATATTTATAATGAACTAATTTATAAAATAACTTTGAAATGGTTTTTGTTCATTTTCATGCCTATAACTAGTTGTTTTGTAGAATAGTTAGATAAAGTATGAAATTGTTCATCTATTACATACTTTAACTGACTTGTCTAGTTATTCCATGAAATAATTGTATTATAAACTTTAGCGGTAACATATATATAAAAATGTTCCAATTAAATATTAAGTCAGAAAATACATTTCAGACAGAAAAAAATATTTGTCCACATATATCATATTCAATAGAAATGATGTAAATGAATAATATAAAGAAAAAGTAGTTGTAATTTTTCCTCGCTCTTTAAAAATTACTGTAACAATCGCTACTTCTCCTTGGATATTTTTTTCAATATAATCATTGAAAAGTTAAATTTTCAGACGAATTGGTGTCCACAGTAGTCCTACAGCCTATTGAAAGGCCGATGCTTACCTCTCTCTGTGTTGCGAGTATCATTTGAAAATAAAGTTTTTTTGTTCATTGCTGTCTCTCTGCCAAATTTCAGTAGTGAAAACTCTAATCAAAATTTGTAGCAATGGGATATCCTCGAGGTCTATCCTTTCTTAGGTTTTTTTCATCCAGCCAAATTTGCACTTTGAGCTAAAACAACTCAATGCGATAAATAAACTTCACAACTAAATAGCATACAAATAGTCAGGGAGATAAAAACAGATGTGATGTAGACAATTTCGCTACACTAGTTGTGACGGCTCTATTCGGGTTTCTACTAATCCTCGTTTGGAAAAAAATTTTTTTTAATTGTGATATTAGCTCAGAAACCTCTTTCCGTAGATTTATGACTTGATTTATGCAAATGCAACTTCTGTTTAATTGCCAGTCATTGAGTAGGTGAGGTAATGGTTAAGCGTTGATCGTAAGCTGATTTCTAAGGGTTAGTAGACAGCGACTGGTGGTCGCTCATCTTAAGATTAATAGTAGGAAGAATCCACTGGAATAATGAAAAGTATCAATATTGTAGCTGAACGAGCTAGCAGGCTGCAAGCAAGGAGATTTAAGCCAAACAAGTACCTTCCACAATTTAGCTATCTAAATTTGGGCTAAAATTTTTTATTGCTCTCAAGTTTAAATTATTAAAGTGAATTTCGTAAAGTGTTAAAAGTTGAATATATATAATATATATAATATATATATTATTTAAAAATTTTATATATAATATATATATTTTATATATATATATATAAATTTTATATATATATATATTATATATATATAAATTGTTATTCTAATCAAGTCTACTTCTTCGTGAACCCTTCAACTAGGGCCCAGGATATAGTACTGACAAAGAGTCAGTACCATATCCGAACAGTATATTCCTATCTGATTTCATCGGGAAGGCTGAATCTCATATTAAAAGCAAGTAACGATTTGTAGCAATGGTATCCGGTCAACAGAACCTGCGACTATGGATCCGAAGCCGGGTAATATACCACTAGACAAAAGTGATAACCCCTGTCCGAAGGCTGTTACTAGCTTGTGTAGATACCGCTACATATTATTTCTTATATGTCTATTCATGTTGTCCACACATTGCATAATCAGGTTTAACGGTAGATTAATGAAAGGGAATTATTGTGGTTATCTATTGTCCGACTTAATGGCGTTTCAATCACTATTGCATTCGAATCCTCTCTCCCCCAAGTATCTGGTTAATTGGCGTGACTTCCGCCTCAAACAACATGAGGTGGAGGTTCCGCAACAAGTTTAATTATTTTCACTGGACATCTTTAAAAAATTAAGAATTTTTAAATTAAGAGACTCTAATAGTATAATTAATTATTATTTTTTAAAATTTTGTGATTTCTTCTAAGATTTTTAGGATAATTTTTCTCCGGCTGGAGGTAAATAAAATAATCTCTTTTAAAATAAATTTACATGCTTCTATAAAAAAAAATTCTAATTTTTAGAAAGATATATGCAGAAAATAAAGACATACAGAAAAAGCATGCGAATGAAAAAAAAATCGGAAATTCCTCGCAGGGCAAACAAAATTTATGGCAATACGAAAAGTTAATAAAACATAAATCTTTCCAAACAGCATCCCTTATTAACAATGATATTTAGCAAAAAGATCGCTCACACTGCAAAAAAAAAAAAAAACAAATTAAAAAAAAATTTAAACAACAAATCAAATTACAGAAAGCAATTTGTCTGAATGAAATAGGGGGGAAAAAACGACAAGAGGAAGATCAAAAACCAAGTGGTTAAATTCTTTAGACGATTAAAAACAATGCGAAAACGCGGCATCAAATGAAAAACCTCCCAGACACACAAAGGGAGAATTTAATTTACTGCGCTTAGAATGGATTGTGAACATTCTTCTACTAGATAAATGTTTTGATTCCAAAGGGATTGAAGGATATGTAATTGGTAAACAACGAATCATATTAAATTCTTTTCATTGTGAGTGACGATTGTATGATCCACAAAATACACACATTTTTTAAGAATACTCAGAACACTTTTTTTCCTACGTATTATACAGTTTTTTAATTAGTTAAATATTTATTAATATAATTTTAGACTTACGATATTAAAAAAAGATTTTAATTTATGCAATATATTTCACGAATAATTTGATTAATAAATTATGAAAATATGTGCGTGTGTGTCATTGTTTTTATATAAATATTTTTTAGAAGGAGTTTATGATCAAATAATCTTATTTGTAAACTAAAATTAAAGAAAAACGTCTCAAATTTTAGCCCGATGATACTCTTAAAATAAAAAAGATGATTTTAACTAAAAAAATTACATTTCTCAAATCTCTATTGGGATTATGGAATACAAAACACATGAAAAATGAGAAAGGATTTAGAAATTTATTTTTTTATTACCTAACATATTTTTTAATCTAGTAAGGAAATAAAATTTGTTTAATTAACAATCAAGTCCCAAAACGTATATTTAAGAGCAACATATTGAGCGTGGAAGACCAAGGGTTGTCCATCATCAAAAACAAAATACAAATCTCTTGATATCACCGTCCCATCATTACAGTTTTACACCTAAGTTAGGGACTAGAAACCATTCAGGCCAAGTGGTCATGTAATTTCAAGAAAGACGATTGGAACAATTTCCCATATTTCCTTGACGAGCTGAATACCTCTCACTCAGGACTTGAATGTAAACGTGGAAAATTTTGCAAATGCCATCAAAATGGCTGCAAAACAATGCATTCCCAGAAGAAAAAGAAAGGAAGATTGGATACATTATTAAGGAATCCGACTACGTTCGGGACAGTGATTTTAAAAAAACGCATAAATGCATAATTTCATGATATTTAGGGGTCACTTAGATTAGAATAAATGTATAAAATTGTTTAAGAACATTATGACAAAAAATTTTTAACATATTTTGGCAAAAAATTAATTAAAGTAAAATTTTTCAAAATGTTCTCCTTGTAAAAAAAGTTTCTATTGTATTAATTTTGCCTGTATATAGCTCAGCCTCTGTACAGAGCTCAACTATAATTTTGAAAAATTTAAATTTT
The DNA here is from genome assembly GCA_019973955.1 of Trichonephila inaurata madagascariensis. Taxonomy (NCBI): domain Eukaryota; kingdom Metazoa; phylum Arthropoda; class Arachnida; order Araneae; family Nephilidae; genus Trichonephila; species Trichonephila inaurata. Next base: position 471,990 of record BMAV01007375.1, read on the forward strand.
TTTCGGGGTTACAACCGTTTTGAAATAATTATCGGCGTATTTTCTTAAAGTTTCTCCTTTTTTTTCGAAAACAAGGATAAACCGATTTCGAGGGTTTTGGTTTCAAAAATTCTAGTTGAGCCCCTGTAAAAGGTCTGATTAAATACAAAATATTAAACAATAGAAGCATTTTACAAAAAATATTTGGAAAAAGGTTAGTCTAAGTTAATTTTTTTTAAAAAGTACTTAAAATTTTTTTTTTTGTAATACTATTCTTAACGTTTATATCATTGTCTTCTAAATGACGCTAAATATCAAAAAAATATTTACACGCTTTTTAAAATCACGGTTCCCAACTGTCGATACCTTAAAAAAACCTAAACATCGATTTATAAGGCAAAAAGAGATTCCTTAAAGAAAACCGAAGAAAACAGAAAATGGCTTTCTGAAACATCTTACCAGGTTGAAGAAGCTATCGCAAATGGGAAAAGTCACAAATGGGCGGAGTTCAACAGTCTTGACCCAAGGAAAAACTACTAAATACTGGAAGATCGCTAATAACCTCAGAAACTGTTTCTCTGGGAACACTCTTAATTTTTAAAACACATTCTCTAGTCTAACGAAGATTTCAACCGAAGCCATCACAAACGAGCTAGCTTCATGCGCGTACAACATGACATGGTGCGTACAGCTGTCAGAAAGAATGCACACTGGGCTATCTGAGAAAGATAGCCATAGTCCATGCAGTATATGGACAAATTCTAGACGAGGAAGTTAATTTGAATAAAGCATCGCATTTCACTGTTATTTTGTACGACCGTAACTGAAATGTTTGAGATATGTTACCACAAGACGTTATAAAATAAAATTAACGGTTTCGTACGAAAATACAATGTATTTTAACACCGGAGACGACATTTTACTGACTTACTTCAAGTAGTGTAGCGTAGAATAAATTTTAGACAGAAGAGAAAATGGAGTTGACGCGAGAATATTATCGTGCTGTGATTTTCTATGATTTTAAAGCTGGATTAAATCAAGAGGAATGCGTTCAACGGCTTCAATTAGCATTTGGTGATGAATCTCCATGTCGTGCTACTGTATTCAAATGGTTTAAAGAATTTTGCAGTGGTCACAATTCTCTTCAGGATGAAGAACACACAGGAAGGCCTTGGTTGGCAGTAGTCCTCGATAATGTGTCTGTCATACGAAAAATGTTAATGGATGATATAATCACTGTACCTATCAAATGATACAGAAGGTACTTAACTTTAGATTCGCAGCCATATACAAAATTATTCATGAAGAATTACATATGAAAAAAAGTATTTTGCCTTTGGGTTCCCGATAATCTAACTGAGCACCAAAAGAGGAACGTGTCAGAATCAGTAAAAAAATTCCATAAATTGCCAAATGATGGGGGCCACCGCATCGATTCTAAAATTATAATGGATGATGAAACTTACATGTTGTTTTATGATGTTCAACACGTCAAGAAATCAAAGTTTGGGTCTTTTAAGATGATACCGTGCAAAAACAATGGCGAAGAGCCAACGAGCAATGAAAAAAGTAATGTATGCCGTTTTCTTCAGAAGTACGGGATTGATCAAAGCCACCAAGTTGGAAGGACAGAAGACAGTAACAGGAAACTGGTATACCACTAAATGTTTTCCAGAAACGGAATAACAGCTGAGTTTCTTAAGCAAAAACAAATTAAAGTGATAGAGCATCCACTTTATTCTCCGGATCTAGCTATGTGTGACTTTTGGTTATTTATTAATCTAAAAAAGATCTCACGCGTGGACATCGTTTTCATTCAGAAGAAGACATTGATGTGGCTATAAATGCGTTTTTTTCATCAATTCCAAGAAATTAATGGTTTCAGACATTTAATCTGTGGTAAATTCGTATACTAAAGAGCTTTGATGCTGGAGAAGACTACTCTGAACACTCCTAAAATTTTGTAAGTATAACTTTAAAAACCTAATAGTATCATTTATTTAATAGTAAAAATTTCAGAGTGACACACGTATGTGTTATTATTATTTCTTTTGTAATACTTTTAGCTTTTAAATATATATATACGCCACAATTACCCCTATTAGAGCTTTTCGAATTTTTTTTTTTTTGGAATCCTACTTTCCTTGTCATTATTCCTCTCCATACCAAGTCTGGTACCTTCGCGGAGCTAAAGTCGTTCTGAATAGTGTAATTTTTAAAAAATAAATCACCGGAACATATATATGCAGAAAGAGAAGATCGTCTATAAAATAAAAATAGCAAAAGAACTAAAATAGAAATTGTTACGTACATATCTTGTAAGACATTTATATGGAAAAATAGTACTGACGGAAGGGCTATCTGAAAACAGTTAATATTTTAAAGATTGAACACCTTGAAAACAATTACTAGCAACAGAAGTTTAAGGTTCGTATTGGAAATCCAATAAAATGAAAGAACACAGTTAAACCTTCATTGTATCATAGTAATCAATGAAACATCCAACAGAAAAGAAAAGTTTAAAAGATTTTTTTCCAGCAGAATCGATAGGAAGGGAAAGCACATTTATCACCAAAAAATCAATACAATTGTTTCATTTGTTTTCTTTGAGAAGATGAATGGATATAATTTTGCATATATAGTTATTAAAAAAATTGTGTAGATGAAAATTATATTACCAAAATTAAGAAGCAAACACTTCGAAATATTTTATATCTTTCTATGTAGCTGAAAGTGGAAGATTTTTATTATATTTATTTAAGACAAATAATACATAATTAAATTTAGAAATATCACTCTTTTTTTAGTTATGTAAAAAAATATTGGTTTTGTACAGTCCCTCTTGTGTTATCAGTTCCCTGCGAATATTTGCCTGATTATAAAAATAATGCAAAAAATGTCTCGAGAAATCAAAATTTTAATTTCTGGAGGTATTTTAAAACAATTTTTATGTTAAATCTTGCAGGGTATATTTCTAAGAAACTTGGAATAAAAACTTTCTCATTAATTATAAAAATGGGTTTAAAAAGTTAAAGTAAATTGATTAATACATTGTTGACCATTAAAATTGCAACACCACAAAGAAGAACTGATACAGACATCAAATTCAAATGAAAGGAAGAAAATACTCCAACTGCGTGGGTTGGAGAAACAACATCTCTACAGAAAAGGAGTTTTTGAAAGCCATGGGAAACTCTGGCTACTGTGGGCTCAATCCCAAAGCACCTGGTAAGAGCCGAAGCTGTTGCCCGCTTTCGCCTATCTCCCGGATATGACTTTTTGGGAGTATACCTCGACTAACTTGGCAGCTGCTAACAAGGCCTGCCCACTCTGCGGCCATGCCAGAATGGATGGCGACCACCTGCTCCAATGCACTGGACTCTATGAATACCCGACTGAAGACATCGTCAGTCGGTACTGGGAGGCTCGGCGTCAAATGGTCAAAATCCAAGCACGAGCGTTGGATAAATAAATAAATAGAAAAGGAATTCAATGTAGCATGTTTATCACTCAGAACTCGCATTTGAATATTGGTTGTAAAAAGATTGTGTTATCCCTCCTATAAGATTAAACCAGTGCGAGACAAAATTTCATCTCTCGCGTCTTGACCTTTAAAAAGTATGGTTTATCACTCTGCGATATTGCTACTTGCATAGAGTGTAATCCAACATTTGGCCTATGAATATGGAATCTAAGAACTCATAAGAGTCATACTGAAAGCCATTGAGAATCCCAACGGAGCCTATCACTGACATTCTATACGACCGATATACCGGATGATTCATAAGGAAGTATACACTCTCTCTTTTCTGATGATGCAAAATATTTGCCATCAAAGACACACACTACCTCAGTAAACCATAAGGTAGATGTTCTTTTAGAGTATATGTCTCGCATTTGACGGAAGGGACTTTGGCGATAACCACTGTGCAACACGTACGAGATTTTCTAAATGTGTTTTGTGCAGTGTCCTCGGCCCCTCCCTTTTTTCGCGAGCAAACTATCACAAGAGCCATTTTTTGGATATGTCAACTTTTTGGTCGATGCAACAATAGCAGATTACCATTGACATCTTTATTATCCAATTGGATGGTGCACCACTACACAGGTCGGCCTAAATGTCATACTTCCACAAAGAACATCTCCCTCACCAATGGATTGGACGAGCCGCGAACTACAACATGCCATTCACCCAATTGGAACCCAAATGTCCTGACTTAACTCTTTGAGCTGAAGCAAAGTATCAAGCCACTATTGATGGACTTGATTCAGATGTCCTAATACGGGGAGATTATACCTAATAATATCCTAATAACTAGTGCAAGGAAATGGATTACCGGTTCAATATGTCCAGTGGAACTAAGGGTTTACACATAGAATATCTATGACAGGCTTTAACAAAACACTAAATAATCCCATAAAATTCTGTTACAGATAACTTACTATATCTTGCATTGTTCTTGATTTATAGAGCATTAATACTGTATATTTTATGAATCACCATGTATAGTCCAGTCATCCTTGCATTCAGGGATGTTTTAAGACTTCTTGAGGCCCTGGACCCCTACACAAATGTAGGCCCTTACCTATGACTTTTAAAAGTAAACAATGCATAGCATGCATTGTCAATTACTCGTACAAACAATAACCCGAAACAAATGAATGTGCATGATTTACAATGACACATACCGGCTCGATCTACTACCACTTTTTGACTGAATGAATAATTATAGCGTATAGTGGTAGGTCTAGGCCTGTACGTGGATGACCGTCATCACATGTAGTCAGTTACCATATCGTTCGATAGTTCCAGTTTTTAGGAAAATACAACCGGAAATATCATTTGACCTTTTAAATTATTTGAGTTACAATCTTCTTAGGGCTGTCGATAACGAGACGAAGCCCCCATTGCGACCGAGGCCCTTGGCCCGGTCCCAGTTGACCCATGCCTTAAGACATCCCTGCTTGCATGACCACAGTTACACAGAAAGGATCTTGAGTCATGAAGTGAACCTCTTTGAAGCAAGAGAAGCTTGGAAGTCCACAGTGCGAAGAAGTTTTGAAGCTCATGAACTACTGTCTGCTCGGTGACCGTAATTACGGCTTTAAATGACACTGTAGTATAGAGACACGCAACAATGATGCTTCCAGTGACGAAACAGGAGTCAGCACATCGTCTTTTCAGGCAGACCCTGGTTGTGCACAGCATCGTGGAAGATGTATCCAAATCTGGATGCACCGAGGTATTGTGGTATAAATGCCTGCTTGTATTCGATATTATCATACGAATCGTGCATCTGGTATTATGGTATAAACTACCATTGGGGACATGACATAAACACCTCTTGTCTGTGTTATTGGTAATCTGAATTACGATTGTTACATTTCTCAGATCTTAAGACTGGGCCCTAACTTCGGAGTCTCGGACATGTCATCATTCAAATAGATAGTGTAAAACCACCTGTTGGTAAATGGTATCCTGACTTACTTTGTCAAAGAGGGTGTACGAATGTTGCTCAGGCTATCACGTTCTCCAGATCTCTCCCCGACTAAGAACATACGCTCAAGGTCTGTTGAGCCTTCATCTCTCAATAGCCAATACGATTGAAGAAATATGTCATGACCTTGAAGTAACATGGGATGACTTGCTCGTATTTGTCATTCAAACCCAATTCGATAACATCTGAAATGGATTAGAGATGTTTAATATGTACGATAAAGAAAAGCTCTATTTGATTTTCGTTGATTTTCGTTCGTGGTGTTGCAATTTTAATGGTCAACTGTGTATTTTTTAATTTCATTAAAGTTTAATTTTACTAGAATTTCTTAAAATTAATTTATTTCTTTTCCTTGAATTGATTTTTTAAAATGTTTTCAATACGTTTTTTTTAAGTATTCATTCTTATAGAATTCCCCAACTAAATTAAATCACATATACTACATACTTTTCAAATACATGCTTTAATCAAGTCCAAATTTCAATGTAATTCGTATTATTACAGAAAAATATTTATGCAAGTATTTAGTTCATTTAAATGCATTTTTAATATGTATGGATGAATTAAAATCTACAATATGATTTTTACAACGAAGAGTATAAACGGCATTCAGAGTGTATTATATTTATTTCTGAGTACGGTAGTGTTTGCAATCTCCAATGAATATATTTTTAGAATTTCCTACCCCAATAAGAAATTAGTCTGAACAAAATATTTTAACTCTATCTCGCATTCAAAAAATTTTTTAAGAAGAAAAGAAGAGTTATTTTCTGAAGAGTCTGAACTTTCAGATATCAGTCACAATAATACAAAATTTCATTTATCATATTGGATTGTAATGTTTTATGTATTATGTATGGAAACGAAATTTTATTTATTATGGTGGTCTAAGCTTCAATATTTTAAGGATCGAAGTTCACTATTGTGATAAAAATATGTTGGTTAGCATTTAATTATAAGCAAATTGTCTCAATTATTTGAAATCCCTTTCTCATTTTGTCTTACAAAAAATTCCGATTTAAATTCGATCCACTGATATTTTCTCATTAATCACTTAGCTCCCTGATTAATATTTTAACCTACTTCTGCTAAACTGCGAATGAGGAAACATGCAAGCGTTCTTAAATTGTAATAATGAAAAAGCTCTTTACTTTCGAAAACACTTGAATTTTTAATAACATGCCGTTTAAGCAATTTTGCCGTTAAGCCGTTTATGTTAGGAAGAAACTGCGCAATGCCTTTAAAAATTCAAATTCGCTGTGTTACGCAAGTACAAGGCGCATGCATAACATAACAGTTTTTTTTTTTAATAAAAAATTAATTTTTAATTCAAGAATCTCTACTTCAACTATAACATGATATGTAGTACCACTTTTCCTGGTTTATAACAAATTTCATTCGAATCCAATTTCAAAACTGAATGAAGATCTAAAATAAAATGTCCCTCCCTTTCTCTAAACTAATCTATCCTCCTCCTCCATCCCAAATTAATGTTAAAAACAGGCAATATAAAAAAATTTAAGTCAATTCCTACTTGGAAAAAAATTGAGCTTTTCATACCTGGTAGTTGGATAATCAATGTACACGGTCGCTATATATTGCCTTCATTCGGAGCAAATTTAATTTTTCTCTTCCATGTAAAACTCTACAATTAAATAATTAAATTTATTTAATGAATTAATATTTGAAAAACTATATCAAAATAAAGTGTCATCCACTAAATTTTAAAAATATATTTGAACTTGAGGGGATGAATAAAATTACTTCATTTACGATTGAAAACTTGAACAAGATATATATATATATATATATATATATATATATATATATATATATAGGGAGAGAGTGAACAAATAGCAGGAATCGAAATATACGGACAATCTACACTTTTTAAAACCATCGTGTCAAACGAGAAAATAACTAAGACACCTTAACCCACTGGCCGGAACATCAATTTTTTTGTCACACTGAGAAGCATCAGCCTGACAGATGGATAAGTAATTTTTTAAATTTTATTAAAGGACTGTTTTAAATGTCCTAATAGTTCATGAAATTGAGTATGGCTCAAATAAGATGTGTTGGGTTAAATCAAGCACAACAATATATTTTTATCACTAGAATTGTAAGTAGTATTTTTATAAAAACACATTAAAAATTATTTATGTTTATGTAAAATTATTAATAATGATAATACCAAACACCAAAAAACTATGAGAATATCCGTTCTGATAGACGGTGTTAGATAAGAAAAATCGCACACATCTTGAGTTGAAAAATCATCATGTACCACCACGTGCATCCTATCACCGGGTAGAGTCCAACTGAAGATATCAAGAAAGCCCACCCAAAAAATCACACCACAGTGTTTTCTACAGGCATCAAAGCAAATCATACCCGTCTGAGAGACGGATGTTCTGTTCAGAGGGTTAAGGTACATTCTATAACATAAAAATTGACACAAGAAAGGTTTATCCAGTTGGAAAGAAATCACGCATGCTCAGAACTAATAATAGAATTCACTAATAATTTAACTTCAGCAGCCTGTGACTAACTGGCTTGATCTTCCGACCATTGCAGCTGAACTTATGGATGGTGTACAATACTGAAGCAATTCCCACTCTACACAAACTTCCACACAAATGAAATTCCATTGTTCCGCGTGGACTGTACTAAAGCCGCATAAGAAACAGCATTAGACGACTTCTCCATTTGAGTCAAGTAGTGCAATTAGCTAAATTCACGTGATGTCATAGTCACATGATAATGATAACCACGTGTTTTTGCCAAATCACTTCAAAAACTCATGTGACGCCATAGTCACATGATAATGATAGCCGCGTGTTTTTAGCAAATCACTTCAAAAACTCATGTGATGTCAGTCACGCGATAAAAGCAATCACATGTTTTTAGTTAGTCAGTTCATGTGCTTCTTTGTTGCCAACTAATGATCTTTTCAAAAACTTTTTCTTAAAAAATACAAATTTGTCAAAAGCAATAATACACATAGGTAGACAAAATGCATTTTATTTAAAAGTACATGTAAAGTAAAAGTTTTTTAATTTTAAAATATTTTCAAGAAATTTATTTTTTATAACATTTGAACATTTTTACCCAATTATAAAATTTGAAGTTTTACTCAAGTTTTACAAATAGAACAAGTACAATTAGTTTGATGTCTATTTTGAATTCAATGGAGAACACGTGTTTGTCTTTATCATGTGACCGTCATGCATTGAACCCATTGGACTAAATAAAGCAGGATGATCAAACCTTAGTATTTCTTGACATTTGTGCCCGAGCGAAGCTATCGTTCCACGATGTTGACAGGGATAGGTCCACTTTACCCTTACAGTGCTTTAAGAAAGTAACCGTCAACAGAATGCGAGGACAGAAAACCCACTGATCGAAATTCACAACCCTTAGTGCATCATTGTCAACCATCCGATGTCAAACGGGAACATATATAACTGCAATGATGTCCGATAGGGCAGTGGTACCCAACGCTCAGAGAGCAGACCGGTACCGGTCAAATGGCACTGGGCCACCCAAAAAGCATAAAATTATTTTCATTTTATTTGTTGTAGTAAATTTCTCTTTGATTTGTGCGACTTTCTATCGATGAGAGGTTAACTGGGAGCAAAGAGACGTCACCTAAAACCACACCAATACCATGCAAGTGCAAATATCATGTGATAAAATATAAACAATTAATATTTCCTTCCCCTTAGCGAGCAGCGGTAAAATTACCAAACATTTGCCGGCCCGTGGCGATAAAAGCTCTGCGATATAAAACTCAACGAACGCGGATTGAAGTAACAGAAGCTATATAGATTTTCACCCCTCACCAGTGCAAGTCACAAAATGCATTTACAATGGCGTGGAACGAATTCAACTTCAAATTTTACTGACTGGAGGAGAATTGCTTTCAGCGATGAGTCATGCTTCGAAGTGCTTCTTGAGCCCCGATGACCAACCAAACATGTCTGGAGCCATCCTAATATTAGGAGAGTATCCAGACAACGATCGATATACTCACTTAAGTATCCTCTGCCACATTGCCAAGCAACTGGGAATAAAATGTGGAGAGCTATTTATTTTAAAACCCAGATCCCTTTCGGATGTCCTCCATAGTACCTTACAGCATGGCAGTCCGTCGACGACAATATAACAATCTATTGTTGCGCACAACATGGTTTGCTTCGTACTTCTCCAATACGTCTCCGACCAGTGTGATCTTCCCGATAAAGTATAATGACCATTTTAATTCGAACATCACGCCGATCTAATTTGCCATTTAGAACGTATACAGTAAGCAATCCCGTAGGAGGTCATTCGTCAACTCTACAAGCCGAATGACAGTATGCCTCAAATCCCAGAAGCAAGCCAACAGGTAATTAGTTTCAATTAAGTGACATTTCCCGAATAACTCCTCTGTGAAGAGTACATGTCTAGTATGTCCAGAAAGCGGGTTCCTTTCCCGAATATAAAGAGGCGCGTCTCTGTCGCTGGCATGGGAAAATACATATAACTAGACGTTTTGCAGATAGACTTCCATTGGGAAGGTGTTTTTGCATCAATTTAGCGAGAAGAATTTTGTTCCTGGTAGAGCAAAATTATATGCAACGAACTGAGGCATAGTAGTGCTTCTTCTCATTCCCTGTGAAATACATAGAAAAGAGTTTTCCACAGGTATTGTAATTCATGATTGACATGGAACATACCTTTTAGCTTCATAGTCTTTAAATTCCAGTTGATACCAACAGTCATTGTATCACATTGGGAGCCAGTTTAAACGCCTTGGCAACATCAATCCTCCATGCTTGCCACCTAAATTAATGGAGTAAATAATTTCTCCAAGACACCTCTAAACTCTCCTGGATATTTTAAAGAAATCACCAACAACTACTGAAGATCAAGAATCAATATATAACGTAAAAAACCAAGCTACATATAAGTTTGATTTTTGTCCATTTTTTCTAATTTCTACTTAAATGTCCATTTCTTTACAATAAAAGTCATGACTATCATTTTTTTCTTATGTTTTTTTCGAAGTACATGATTATCATTTGCGTAAACAATGAAATTAACCGTTGCTACCATTTTTTTCAATGGCAAGCTTCGACAAATGCGTAGAACCTTAACCTTTGGAAGACAGAGTATACATACATACAGTCATAATTTAAAATATAACATACAAAATGTTATTAAAGTATTGAGATATTTTTAAAATGACCACTAAATTTGAAAGTTTGCTTGGAAAACAGATTCTATTGACATTACACATTACAAAAAATACCTATAAGATCCTGCTATAGGTAAATAGTAATTTATAAGACATATCTCGAATTTAATAAATTAAAAACAGATTAAATTGAATCTTCCTGTCATGAGCTAGTTCTATTTTTTGCAAATACTGAAAATGCTTTGAAAGTTCCTGAAAATAAATATTTGACGAAACAAAATTTCGGAAGTTTATACTTTGAATTTCCGATATCCCTTACGAGATCAATGTTGTTATATTAAAATTCTGACAAATACTACAAAAAAAGGTAGCACTAAAAATTTCAATTCAATGAGCTATTCGAAATGGGAGACGAAAAAAACAAAAACTGAGAACCAATCAGATTTCAAATACTGACACAGAGCTCATTAACACCAAAGTAATATGTGCTTACCTTTCCGGTGAGAATGTTACTGGTAAAATAAAAGCAATCATTAGTAAATACCCTAGTTTATAAACCAGTTTTAAAAATGTAAGTAGTGCCAAAGGAATGTTTCTACCTAACATAAAATCGAACCTATTTGAATGAAAATAACTTCGCTAATTGAGCCATCTTCTAGATCATTTGTGTTCAAATGAGACACACTGGCTCCTTATTTCCAACAGAGCTCTGCTAATGAGTCTTATCTGTACAAATAAATGAAAGAAAATTTCAGGGAATATCCAATCATTCTACCAGGTAATTATTTCGCTTGAATCGGCACCTCCTACAACTTCCATTCAACGAGAGAAATGCATTAGTTTCCCCCATATTAGTAATGAATGCTACTGAAATCTTCGTTAGTAATTTATGTATTGTTTATTTCAATGCTTATCAAAGTGCGTAGTTGACATTTTATTGCAAGTAAATGTAAACAACTTGAAATGATTTTCAGTGTTTGAAACATACTCCTTTTGTTTCAGATTAACAACTTCTTTTGGTTCTAATAAACATACCTATTGATTTCAATTTTTTTGAAATTTAAATATAAAATCTAAAACTTTGATAATAAGATTTCTTTCAGTATGCACGATTGAACGGTAATTTGAATACTTAATTTTCTGTTTTCCAATTACTCTTTACCCTTTGCAAGAAGATTTTCGATTTTCATCAGCTTTGTATTGTTTTCCGGCAAAGTCTCGAATGTTGTTTTCAATTTAAAAAATCTTTCAATAAAGACAGAAACAAAATTAAGATGGATTCAGTAAACAAGAATCATGTGATCGTGTGTGAAGAAAGATTGTACAACTCCTATTAGTAGTTTACACTTTTTCCTATATATATATATATATATATATATATATAACCCATTAATATATACACAGATAGCTATAGAATCTAAGTATAACTATTCAAGATAGGAAACAAACTCCTGGCCTTAGGAACCAAGATTGCAGGTTTAAACAAGTTTTAGGGTTAGCTAACCTTCACCTGTAGTTTGTCTTGGGCCTAAGGGGAAAGGAAAGAATAATATTAGAAGAAATTTAAATATTACAAATAAAATCACTATACTAATAAAATATAACGATAAAATAAACGCCTACTAGTATTCACAGTATATATTTAGTAATATATATATATATCTTGTTCAAATTTTCAATCTTTAGTAAAATACTTTTTATTTATCCACTTAAGTTCAAATACATTTTTTAAACTTTTAGAGGATGATGTTAATACAGTTTCTTAAAGCGTTTATTAATTAATTTAATTAATGAACAAACAGCAACAAACAAAAATAATAGTCCATCGCCATATATTAAATCACTCGTTATATGTCCCTTTATAGCAATGGATATCGCGTTGGACTTTTAATCCAAAAGTCATAAAAAAACCCCCAAAGGGGCTTTTCAAAAGGGTTTCTTTTAAACCCACTTTTTTTTGGGGTTCAATTCATGAAGTCACATGAAAAAAAAACGTGTTTTCCTTGAATTCAAAACAAACTTGAACTAATTGTACTTGTTTTTTTGAAAAACTCAGAAAAAATTTCAAATTCATGTTGGGGTAAAGATGATTAAATTTATAGGGAAAAAAAATTTTCAAACAGTTTTTTTTAAATTTATATTTTTTATGTTTATACTTTTAAATTAAATAATTTTGTATACATATATATTTTTTAAAAGAAAGTTTCTGAAAAAGGCAAAATTTGGGAACACCGGAGCGTGTGAACTGATTAGCTGGAAAAACTAGATAATTTTTATCGTGTATATGATTGCATGAGTTTTTTTAATTGATTGGGTAGAATCAGTGGTTTTCACTATCATGTGACTATGGTCACATGTTTCCATAAAATTTATTTAATGAATAAATACTACTAAAAACAAACATAATAGTTTAACATTATATATAGAAAGGAAAATGAAGAAAATTGAAATCAAAATAGTTTTCTATTTGGCCATTTTAAAATTTTTTTGTATTTTTATCAATTTAATTAGTAAGTAAAATAAAAATTTTCTTTGTTGACCTAAGTAGGAATTGACTTTAAATAATGTATATTACTTGTTTTTTATTAAAAATATTTCCATTCTTATAAAAATTACGGTGTGAGGCATGCTTAGCTTTCAACCCAACCAAAAATATCGCTTTGGTGTTCATTAAGTCTTGAGTAAGGCGATGAAATTTTCAAAACTCTTAATTGAAAAATTATCAATTACAAGAAATACAATTGCAAATTTCATGTATGACAGAAGATTTTTGATTTTATGAGATCTTTTGAAGCCATGATTTAGATAATCAGCGTACATAATTTCGCTAAATTTCTATTTAATCGTACAAGTCGCGGTAGTCTAGTGGTTTTCGGTCACGAGCTAGTGACTTGAGTGTTGCATTTTTTAGTTCTGGAGCCACTGAAGACCTGCCATGCACGGTGTGCCGCAGAATTACAAGGACAGACTTTATGGGGAGTTAGGATACATCACAATGATTTGCAAAGGAACCCATGGACGGAAACGTCTTCTTTCCGCGCTTCGGGGTTGGGGTTGTTCACAAAGGTAACGAAGCCCACATAAGCCAGTAACAGCTTCCGGACAGAGGTGATCACTTTTGTCTAGTGATAAGGTTACTGGGATTTGGATCAATAGTGATCTATATCCTCCACACATTGCGTGACATGTTGAAAAGAAAAACTTAAGACCTAGTGCCATCCACCCGCAAGCAGTGCAACCCAAAATCGTCGGACCTACTTGACGCAACAGCATCAACTTACACGCTCGCCATAACAAATATCTCGTTCGTTCGCCTATCCACCGACTCACTAGTGGGGAGTACGGGCCTTTTCTCACATAAACCAGTAACACCTCCGGACAGAGGTAAATTTTTGGTTTTTGGTCTTTTTCTGGGTTTATATATGCGCGTTCTATCCTCCACAAAGGCATTGGAGGAAAGACCTGCATTACCACGGTCCTTTGAGCTGTCATCGTCCACAGAACAGTATGGAGCGTTTTGCGAACACCGAGCTTGCATATATGCACCTGTTTTACGGATTGACAGAAGGAAATGCTCGAACAGAAGAAAGTTTGATTTAAAAGGTTCCCACAAAGAGATCATGGGGTCGGATGTCTTTTTTTTGGTTGGATTTTTGGGAAGTACGCATAGGGGGGGCCCGGGACCGAACTCCAGCATACAAACCGACAAAAATACATATATATATAAAGATTCCCTTGTTTCTTCGTTTTTGTACCTGCAAATACTTCCCATTACTTTTTGACCATGAGTGCCGTTCAAATTTTTTTCGGGATGTTCCCTACTCCACTCACAGTTTGTCCCTGAAATCCTAGGACACCTAGGTAATCCTAGGTAAAAGAGGGTCGATGTCTTCCCGTTGGTGTGGTAGTTAAGAGAGGGAGACGCTAAATCAGGTCACTTGATGGAGATTCAAAATTACGAGATGTGTCGCTAAACAAACTAGTGCTGTTTCACAGTGTGACATTAAAAACATTCTCACTCTATGCAACCGTGTAAATATTGAACTAAATTTTGATGCCCCAAATATTATTTTATTCTGCATTTTATTATTTTTGTGTTCAATTTATATGAATACTTTTCAATTTAAGGCATTTTTATTTTGAATAAAATGTAATTTATAACTTTATACATATCAACCGCTGGTGCACAAGACTGCGCTTACTATAAAAAAAAATACTGATCTTGACGTTACGACGCACATTTAATTTTCCCTTTTGACTCTGATTAAGGAGCACTTTCGTTCGTTTTTCGTTTCACTTTCTAAAGTATGTACACCTATTTTAGTGGTTTATTTTTACTTTTTCTTGCCAATATGGCATCGTCGATGGATTTCAACGAAAAAGGTACTGAATCAGAATATTCGCCGGAAACCAATGAATACGACAGTGACTCTGACACGGATTTATATCTGTTTGGAATGAAGAAGAAGAAATGGAACAAAAATGACAATGCACTTTAAACACATGGGGAAAAACTTTTTTTTCCCACAAAAGATTTTAATTTTAATTCAAATTTTTCCCATTTTAAAAATTTTTTGTACCCAAGTTTTTAAACCCCCAAACTTTTGAAATTTTTGGGAAAAACCCCCAATTAAAAAAAAATCTACCTTTTTTGGCGTTCCTGTGCTGGTTATTGGTTGTACATCTAAATAAGCCATGTATCCACATGAGGTTACAATGGCATTTTGCCCTATACATAGCATGTATCCACTAATACTCAAACCCCGGGCCTACCAAT
The DNA here is from genome assembly GCA_019973955.1 of Trichonephila inaurata madagascariensis. Lineage (NCBI taxonomy): Eukaryota > Metazoa > Arthropoda > Arachnida > Araneae > Nephilidae > Trichonephila > Trichonephila inaurata. The sequence continues at coordinate 487,426 of BMAV01007375.1, forward strand.
GAAAATTAAATTATTTCTATTTTATTTCATGTTGTATATTTCTCTCGGTTTTGCGCAACTTTCCATGGAAATTACTTTATATTACATGTTGAATTATTTTACATTCCTTGTTAAATCATTTTATATACCATGTTAAATCACTTTATATACCATGTTAAATCACTTCATTTTATTTTTGGTATAACTTTATTTTATTCTGAAGGAATATTGGAATTCAATTAATTAAAATTATTAAAACAGGACAATCTAAAATACAAACAATCAACGCCCCACCCCTCAGCGAGTCGCAAAAAATTATCAAACGTTGACCGGTCTTAGGTGATAAAATGTTGGGAAGCACTGCAATAATGTTTGCATGGTGCTCAAAGGTTAATATTAATTTAATAACATTAAAATAAAGAAAAGAATTTTCAAATTTCGATAAAAAAACAAATTTCTAAAATAAAAAAAATTTTTTTAAATAATTCCCACTTGGTCAACAAAGAAAAATTTTTTTCTTAGCTCCTTTTTAAATTTTGACCAAAATCGTCCAAAAAGGGTGCCAACGTTTTTGTATTTGTAATTCTTTAAATAATTAGTTTTTAATCAATTAATTTTTATTAATTATTATTATATTAGTGTACTGTCATCCAAAATAATCCTGTATATAAAATTTCAGCTCAATTGAGCGCTTTAAAATGTATTTTATTAACGACTGAAAATTCCACCAAGATTAATAAATAAATATATAGAGATTGTGAGCTAATAGTAGGAATTGAAAAACATTTATCGAAGAATTACCATGTTACCTTTATAAAACCATATGAAAATTTAATTTTAACCTAATCCATAGCTCGGGAATTACAACGATGTCCTATTAAATAATTATATAATATTAGAAATATAAATTCGGAAATTTTTGTAACATAATTACATGTGTGATTACATAACTTACGAAATTCAAAAGAGACGAGCTGCCTTTTGCTTTTGTTTATTTACCAGCTCTTTAATTCAAAAATCCTTCATCTCTTTTCTAACATCCATTTCAATTTCCATTCCTAACTCAAGGAAAGAGTAAGACCCTTTTAAGTGACCCCTCTAGCAACAACGTATTAGTGAAAGGGGAGGTTGGAAAGTTTCAGAAAGCTATTATTCAACAGGCTGTTACTGGCACTTTTCCAAACTCTCAGCGTGACTTAATATATTTCCACTCCCATCCTTTTGGAGAAATGTAATCTTTCTTGAGAAGTTCCTTGACCCTGAAAGATGAGCCAAATCGTTTCACTTGAGATCGATATTTGTTTGACGAACTGATAAGCATGCTATGTGCTGCCGATTTTATTCTGAACTATATTTATAAATAGTTTTTAACTAACTGTATTTGATAGACAGAAACAATTTGGATAATAACGATTAAAAAAAATGAGATATTAAAAACATTAAGCAGATAGATACTGCAGTATAATAAGTATTGCTGACTGTGAGGAAGGTTTACAAAAAAGCTGGTATCAATCAATTTATATATATCTATATATGTAATAAATTAATATTTACTCAAAATTCGAATCTTATTTATTATAATACTTAAATACTAATTACAAATGCCCTATTCCAAAAAAGCTATATATTATCCTTTCATTTATAATTAAATGATTAAAACTTATATTTTGACAGATTTATTCGTTATTCCTTATTAAAAGGATAAGATCTTGAAACTTAATTTAAATTACTGAGTGGTAGGCACTTTCCCTAAAATACTGGCGTAATTTCTAGAAATATCTAAACAGTTAATTACGTTTAACACGAAAACGCTTCAGACAAGACATCGGTTAACACGAAATAATACAACGGTCCCGTCACCCTACTATGTGTTTACATACATTTTTTGCTCATAACACGAAACGAAAATCACTTAACACTAAAAGATTTCATTTCTGGGAATGAAAGAATTACCGAAAATACCTGTCACTTTGGTTTATCAACGGAAGAATTCGTTGCAGTAGATGATGATAAGTTGTGTACATCCCCATTTTAAGCAGACAAAGACATTTTGGAGTTTGTTCAAAGCCCACAAAATATTCTTGATGCTAATTCAGACAACGAATAAGAGATACTGCAACTCCTGATCCGGAAATGAGGAACATAAAAAGAACTATGCTCAGTTACTTAGACGCACATTTCAATAGTGAAACGAATAGCAAAATGGACGACATTGAACAATTAGTTGAAAATTTGAAGCTAAAAAAATATGATTATTTTCCAAAATCTCAGTAAATATTTTGTTTTTCAAAACACTTTAAGACTTTGTATTAAATTTCATTAAGATCTTATGAGTGTTTTTTTGTTCCTTTGATTTTTATCCAACGTAATGTAATGTTTATCTGTGTAAATAAAATGTGCTCTAATAAACCTAATTTTGTTGAATATATGTTTTTTCTCTTTAACACGAAATTCTTTTAACATGAAAAAATATTTCAGTCCCCTCAGTTTCATTTTAAACGATTTTCAACGTATTTCTCTTCACGTGAACTCGTGATTCTATTTCTTTTATTACATTCTTTTCTTGTTATATTTAAATCTAGAAAACGAATAATTTCCTCTCCATTATTTTTGTACTTGAGTGAAGATCACGCTCAAAAGAAATCTCCTTATGTTGAAACTAAATAAATAATGAAAAATGATAAATATCAAAAAGCTCCTTTATTGTTTTATTGCCATAACTACAAATCAGACAATGAATCTCATTTCTTCGATGCATTTCACATGTGTGTGTGTGAGGGTGTATGGCTATGGCACAGTTCTAGGGGAATTTAAATATGACACTAGTTTTTACTAAAACTAACGTTTAATGGCAATTTTACACTTCTACGCACTACACAAAGACATAGAGAAATATGAAGACATTGAATGACATTCAGATTAAATCTTCTTGCACTCAACAATGATACAACTAGTTTTAAGTCCTAGTTAGTTATAGTGTGATACTGATCTTCGCCTATATATATATAGTTCACGATGGTTTATGGAGTTTAGGTGATGAGAGGGACCCGCGCATTACTCTCTTGCGAACAACGGATAGTTGGTCCCTATTCGGCGACAGTTCCGGTCGCTCCCTTTTTTCTCAGCTGAGGATCGTCGACCTGCGCGTCGAGTGTCCGCTCGCTGATAAATCCTTTCCCCCACGTTAAGTGGGCCGAAGGGAGGCCCTCTAAAAATTATATTAAAATATTAATATATATATATATATAAAAAAAAAAAAATTTAAATAAACTCTACTTTATAGACAAAAATGATTTGGATAATAATAAAGTTTTAAAAATTCGTTACTGAAATTTTAGAAAGAAACAGGTGGATACTACAGTGTTATAAACATTGTTGCCTTAAGTCAGATTTATAAAAAATTGGGTTTCAACCAGTTTATGCGTATATAACTTTTAATTGTGACCTTGAAATTGAACTAAAAGTAATTTTTTACTAGATCACAAATTCCACCGACATTTTTTTTTTTTTTTCAGTTTGTTATTTAGTGGGGGTTGGAGCACTTTGTTCTTCTGAGTCTTCATATCCTTTCATAACATTTTAGATAACGTTAAAACACTTTAAAAATTATTTTTTAAATGAATAATTTTTAAAATTTAAAACATAACAATTGTATACTAATATTAAAAAGAATAACTTTAATATGTATAAAATTACAACTATAAATTAAAATAAAATATTGAGAAAAAAAATCATGACTTAGAAAATTTACTGTGATGAAAGTGGGTAGAGTTATGCCTGAACAATTCGGTTGCAGCAAAAGACTCTGATTTGGAGAGAGAAAAATTTTACATATAAAAAGTAAAAATGAATTTGTGTCAAGTGGAGCTTCTGTGATTGGCTGACCAGAGAGGCCAGCTGTTTTTGCACTTAAGTTTAGGTGAGAAGCTCGACCACAATCACTGAGTAGATGTCAATAATGCTCGGGCAAGTTGAGCTGCAAAAATGGGAGATTTTAAAATTAAAAGTTAAAAATAAATAATTAAAAAAAGGAAAGCTATTTAGAAATTAAGAAAAGTAAGACCAATTAGGATTGATCTAGTTCTAGAGAAATTAAGATCAGGGGTATTTTTTCTTCCTCCGGCTGAAATTCTTAATGCAAAATGTACCATGAAACCCATAAACGTAATTTAAATCCTTCACGTATTTAGAAAATTCAAATTCAAAAGCACGAATAAAGCGAAGTGTATCAAACAAATTAAAAGTATACAATTGGAAAAATAAGAATAAATAGAATAAAGGAACAAACGAGCAAAAAATAACATCTGAAAAAACAAATATTATCAGCAGCTAAAAAAGTAAGCAGACATTTTTTAAAAAGAACCGAGTTAGTAAATTAATTTTTATTCAGCAAGTTTTTTTAAAAAAGGAATACTCAATATGAAAAATACAAAGAGTTCATCGTTTCAGTTTATTTTAATAAACGAATTTTGTTTCAAAACAGTACACTGATATTTAAATAAAAAAGAGGAAACTAATTTAGTACACATTCGAAAAAGCAGTACTATGAAAATATATGGAGCTAAGAATGCATTTGTTATATGAAAGAGTATTATAATCCTAAGGAAAATGAAGCAAAAGTATTAAGAAAGAAAAGTTAATCCTCAGAGAGCCAAATGAATAGAAATCGAATAAATGTTAAGGGGATAATTAACTCATCTAAAACTTTATGGTGACCTTCAAAGGCACAACCTTTTCAAATAAAAAAACTAGGTCACATTTTCAACTTAAAAAGAATTTCTTTTTTCGCTAATAAACCAAAAAAGGGAAGCAGATGGAGACAATTACATGCAAGATGTAGACATTTCCCAGAAAATTACCCTCCCGTATAACACATCGCCAAGTTTATTGAAAAAAGAAGCCATAAAATACATTTACGGTGCGCGCACAAGAGCGAGAATTGGCTAAATGGCGCTATTCAAACAGATTTATATAATTTTTTCTTCGCCAAGAGAAGGTATTTAAACACCTCCACCGGTTTTATCATTCAATTGCGAGGCTCGTTTAATGGGCTCATAATGGTCTCAACACAGGAGGAGGGAGATAGATCTCATAACGCTACGGAAAGAATTACTGCACAGGGAAAAGTTAAGCGATCGCATAAATCAATTTTATGATAACTCTCACAATGTTCATCCTACACTGATACAAAGGAAACGGGTTAATGAGATATCGTAGTCGGTCCGAGATGTTTTAAAATTGTGTGATCATAATAACTACTATTTCGAAAATCTGGATGTTAGTTTTAACAATCAAGATTTGTTTTTGCATTATGATTTCGTTGAAACCAGCGGCGTAGCTAGGTATACAAAAACCCTAGTGCCAAAAAAAAATGAGAGCCCTATGTTGGTTGGATTTTATCACATAAAAAAGCAAAAATGTATGAATATTTTAACTATACAGAGCTACAAAATTTTTTTGTTTACTACCTTCTCTTTCTTAGCATTGTTTGCACTTAAACACACCACTGAGTTTCATTTTTTTCTATCTCTAATTTAAGTTTTTTAATTTATGCAATACATTTCATACGTGCTCGAGTACTTATTGACGTCAGTGACGCAAACAAGAGGGGAAGGGTTTCCCCGGGTCCACCCCCTAAAGCCCTTGATTTTTTTCCAATTGATTAAAATCATTTACAGATAGTGCGTTAAGTTTAATTGTTTGTTATTAATAATTAATTTTATTGAGTAATGCTAATTATTTATTCAATAATTAACTTTTTACTGCTCACTGTTCCTTAAAATCGACAAAACCAAAAGAATATGTTGTGCAGCGAATTGGAGCATGATACGAGAATGGTGAGCTTTGAACCCTGGATCCCCCTCCCCCTTGAAAAATTTCTGTTTGCGCTACTGACCGACGCTAAAAGGAAGGAGAAAAGTAATGCTATGCTACAAAACGTTGTTGGGAATCTCTGGCTATTTATTTGGGAGGATGAAACTCACCCACCCGAGGGCTTAGAGCTTCAAAATGGTCCAGCGAGATAGACAGGAAATGATACAAAAAAACAAGTAATATAAAAAAAAATTAAATCAATTCCTATTTAGATCAACAAAGAAAATTTTTATTTTAGCTACTTTTTATTAAATAGTTACAATTAATATAAATATGAATATACATATGACAGAACCACAGCATTAAGTGGTAATTAATTTTTATATAGAATTTTTCTCGCAATATCCTTTAACACGAAAAAATATTTCAGTCCCTCCAGATTCGTGTTACGCGATTTTCACTTTAATTACCTAATGGGACAGTTTTACTTCTAAATGGCTTTAATTTAACCTTTTCAAGCATCACAATGAAATAGTATTACTACCCAAATAGTACCCCGCTTAGTTATCGTAAGGGTCAGTACGTCAGGTTAAGCAACCATCACGTTTTAGTGCTAAAATAGACTTGCCATATATTTTAATTTATCCTTTCAATCGTGAGTAAATGGTCAAATACCGCTTCCGCTGTATGAGTAAAATTATTCGACCATTTCAGTCATCGAACTCTGAATACTCATCTATATGTCGCTGGAAAATGATGAAATTGGGAATTTCATCAAATCCCTAAAGGAGATGATCAATTGATGGCCTATGTTAAAATAACGTCCCTTCAAGCTCATTTCCCTGATAAAAGTAAGTAATTTGAACAAGCCCCTGGTCTGTTTCAGTAAAATGATGAAACAATACTGTCAAGAATTTAAAAGTGTTTATTTAACAAATATGGTGCATTATTAAACATGGAAGTAAGGAAGACAACAATAGTTAATGAAATACAAATTATTTATTCGAAACTAATTAACAAATAATTAGAAAATTAGGCTGATATATTTTGACGTGTAACATCTTTCCTCTCGGTTGCTTACACACTAAAATATCAATCCCTATGTTAATCTTATGGTGCCAATTTTTTTACAGATATGGGGTTGATATTTAGGGGATCGATAGTACTAACTGTATGGTTAGGAAGTACAAGGGCTCGACCCCCCAGGTGTCTTTCCCCCCTGGACAGCATTTGCCAATGCAAATCCTGACTAGTTCATTTCACTGAAACAGTTCAGAGATTTGATAAAATCACTTACATTCGTCAGAAAAATGACCATGAAGAAATGTTATTTTAACATCCCCCGTCAATTGATCATATCCCTTAAAGATTTGATGAAATTCCTAATTTCGTCATTTCCCTGTGACATATATAAATTAGTTCAGGTAAGGGGCCACATTGTGGGGACAAAGCGCAGCACTTTTTAAAAATGATTTATATTCATTAGTTAACTTTGCATCTCAGAAAAGGTACATATTCTACAGTAAAAATCCATAAATGTAAGTTAGATTAAAAAACAGTGGCTATGTTATACAAGTTTTCTTAAACCTGGAGCGGTCGCGCGAGGCAAAGAACCTTTCTTTATACTCATGGAAATTTTTCAGCTGACAAATATTTTTTAAAGTCAATTAATGTCATTAATGTTCTTCCCACTATGATCTGACTGAAAGCAAAAATTTCCCAAACTTTGCTTTTTTCAAATATAAACGAAAGGAATAACCGAGCAAACTGAGTTTAGTCTCAACTTTCTTAAAATCCTGAAACCTTGTGGCCTCGTCTTCCTAACTTTGCAGATGATTTCTAATCGTGCAAAACACTTTAAAGGTACTTTTTTTTCCCCAATATGAAAGTAGAGAAAAAATCTTTGGTAGATATCCTTTTTCCAACCCCCGATCTGCAGTTAGATATTCTTATACGTTTTTGCTTCAGGAATAGTCCTATGTAAAAAAACCCGAATCTAACGATTAAGCAGGTTTGCAGAAAGCGTAAAGTATCAACAGACGATGGTTGTGGTCCATGTTTTATTTTCAGCTAGCAAATCTAGGTTTGTTTTCAAATAAAACGAAAACGCATCTTCTTTTTATCTGTCGTAAAAAGGTAATTATTAATATATTTCTAATTTCTTAAATACAAATTTTTATATTAATGTATAAACAATTTCAAATAGAAAAAATATCAACTATACTCTATTAATGTTGCTTATAGGGCTCGGGATTTCGTCACCGCATGACGTGGGTTGGGGTTACTTGAGTCCCGTTTAAGGAAAGTTCTGCCATGTAGTTTTTTTTTTTGTTTCAATGATTTGATAGAATCTAAATAAAAACCCAAATATATTGTTATAAAATTTAAAACCATATTTCCTGGTTTGCCATGGACGATTCCTTTTTTCTTTCCCTCCCCTTTTTGAATTAATTTTCTTTCACACATTTGATGGGGGAAAGGCATTTTCATCCTTACACAGTTCTATCCAATCCCCTTCCCCCAAAATCTGGTTTTGGGGGGGAGTTAGATGTTGGTTTAAATATTTTTTTTTTCAAAAAATAAACTTTTCAATTTTTTTCATGAATACTGTGCTAACTTTTAACCAAAAACTTTTTCAAGTTCTAAAGGAGAAATTCTCAACCAAAAAAAATTTTGCATTGATAATAAACGATGAACTTTTATCAGAATTAGGATTTTATGAAAAATGCACGAAAAAAACATGGGTGCGTATCGGAAGGAGAATCAGTTCAGATGGGGATGAAGAAAAAAAATGGAAATATATGAAATGGGAGGGGAATTTTAATAAATTTTTCCCCCTTAGGTATCTTGAACAATTTTTCATTGATTTAACTGTTTAATTTTGGGTTTTTGTTAAAAAAAGTCAATATCAAATAAATTCCTTTCCAAAAAAAAAAGGGGTCGTTTAAAATTTAAGTTGGAGATAGTTGGGAAGATCTCCACCTATTTAAAAAAAGTATTTTTAATTGTAAGATCATTTTTTTAAATTTTATCCAAAAAAATCGAATTTATAACAATTTTATAAATTTTCATGTTTTTACCCGGCATTCGGAAAACCGTAAATTATTTTAATATTTGAACATTTAAACCCCGACAAGTACAGATTTAAAAATCGAAAGAATTCGAAAACCTGTTTAAATTATGTTTATTTATACTTGAACAATGTTTATTTATACTTGTCAAAAACAAAGCATGTTTTAAAGATTTTCACAGTAAATAAATATTGAGTTAATAAAAAAATTAATTACACATCAATAATTTCCTTATTTAAAATAATTTCAGTTGAATTAAGATTGTTTTCCAATCAACTTAGAGCTAAAAATGTATAACTCGTAAAATTTCATAGATGGCCTGTTTCACAGATAAAGCCCAACCTGTACGATCGCGCAGGTACTTTCTACGTTCCAGGAGGGGAGCGGAAATTTTTTATTATTTTTCCCAATGTCATCGGAGTCCATATAGTATTAATAACCAAAAGAATTTAATATTTAAAGATAAAAATAATTCGAGTCTTAAAGGGACAAGGGAAAATATCAGTTCAAAACGGAATTTCGGACTTTCTTCGTGGGACGCAAAAATTTTTTTTGTCAGTAGCTGTTTGCCCATCCCTGAGTTAAGGTACTTATTTTTCACTTTTAAAAAAAGGTAAGAAAAAATATTTTTAATTTAGTTATTGAAAGATGCCTTTAGTTTTTAATGCATAAAAAATATAAAAATATTCCGTATTACAGTAATAAAAAAAATATTTCAGGATTTAAATACTTAAAGAAAAAAAACATAATACCAAAATATATGATAAAAAAAGAGTTATTTTACAAAATAATTTTTGATGATAGTATTCATTTTAAAATGTATAATATCTGATAAACGTTAGATATACTTAAGTATATGGTATACTTGTGTGTGTTTTGAAAAAACATGGAAATTTTCAAGAAAATGTTTTCTATTCATTCATGTAGACCAGTGGTTAGGCAAAACGAGGCACGCAAAAAATTATTTGCGGCTCGCCAACACGGTTAGAAAAGCCGCCTTGAACCGAGACATTTTTCCTAAGTTCAACCAAAGGTTCATCAAAAGAGGTCGCAGGGGTGTTAACTTTCTCTAGAGGGCTGAAAATATAAACAATATTCAAATCTATATAACTCTTTGAAATTAAAAAAATAACGAATTTTTTTCAATTTTTAAAGGGTGGGGCTTCAAAAAATATAAAATGGTTTTAAATCATTTTAAGTTTAAGAAGAAAAAAAAAGAAAATTTTGTAAAAATATTAATTGGTTTTACGTTGTGCATCATTTTTAAAATAGATTTTAAAATATTAAAAGGGATTTAAAAGAAAGTTCCTTATTCAATTTTTGAATTTTATAATTTAAATTTAAATAATTTTTTTTTTTAAAAAAATAAAAAACATTTTTTCCTTTTTTAAAAAATTAAATTTTTAAAATTTTAAATACACAAAAAAATTTTTTCAAATGTTTGGGGGTTTAAAAACTTTTTAAAATTCAAAAATTTTTACATAGGGGCTATATTTTTAAAAAATATCTCCCCAACCAAAAATTTTTTTAATATTTATTCAATTTTCCATGCTTATTTTTTTAAAAATTATTTTTATTTAAACATTTTGTATTTTTTTGAAGCCATAATCCAAAATTTTAAAAATTCAATTATTTAATTAAAAATTTAAAAAAATTATACTTTTTAAAAATTTTTATATTTTACCCTGAACAAATTAAACCCCCCAAAAGGACCTCAACTTTTTTCACTAGAATGGCTATTAATTTTAAACATAGAAAAAAATAAATAAAAATCTTGAAACTGAACTGATTTTCATTGGTCTTGGTTCTTACAGACAATTGATATGATTCTCAATTTCCATTCCACTCAGTTACTTTATATCTGCCTTAAATAAACATATCCTTATTTGTTAGGTTAAACAACTGAAATAGCAGGCGTTTTATACTAATCATTTCTCTCTATAACTTGACTCGTTCAGTTCTAGTATTTTCAAATTATGGAGCTGAAATAGAAATCATTTATGTACTTGTACAAATTTCTTCAAATAATGTGATCAGTTTTATTTTTGAAAATCTTTCGTAGCATATGGCTTAGTATTTATATTCTTTACTTTTCTTGATGTAAGAGCTTCAATTAACATGTAAAAACCAAAACAGAGTCTTCAAAGTTTCCATAGTGATTGAAAGTCTAACAGATAGTTCTTTAGAAACGACCTTAGATTCAGAATACTTAGAATCTTAAATTGAGAAACTCCCGACTTAAATTAGAACTCATTATTATTTTACTTAAAGTACATTACTTTTCCACTCTTATATAAGTAGTCTAGACAGAAGTATCAATAAAATTTATTTTCAGGTAATTTCTTATATATATATTGAATGTATGTGCCTGTGTGAGAAAGTAAATAAATATTTAGATGTACAATTGAAGAAAGAAACACACTTTTAATTTTTAACTCTTTAGTAAGATTATAACTATTACCGATTACATGTTGAATAGTTTTAATACTTCCAAAGGCCCCCTTTCATGGTTTTTCGAAAGCATTTTTTTCTTTTTTTCCCCCTGGGGAAAAATCCCCCCTATTTCTTATTTTAAAATGGTTTTTTTTTTTTTGCTTCCCCCCCCCCTCAAAGAAACGCAAATTTACCTTAGTACAAAAGTAAATAAACATCAAATTCATTTTTTTTTTTTTTTTGAAATAGGTAGTTTTTTTTTTAATACTTGGTTCTAAATTTTATTATCTTACAGTACAATTAAAAAATAACATTACGAAGGAAAACTCAATTTAAAATACAGATTAAGTACAAATGATGGACTCGATTTTAAAAAAAAAATCATGTTTTATCGAAACTACTGCACATATTCCAACAAGTGATACATGAATGTAAAAAGAAATTCCACAATTTTTTTTTTGTTACTACTGCTCAATGTGCGACCCTCTTGTTCGGCGGCATACGTCCAATCTGTAATCCCGTTCGTTTCATACATTTTGAAGTATCACTCTATCAATGGTAGTGCTGCACAAATGTTTACTTGTATTCCGTTACTTTGTGTCAATTCCAAATAATATCAATTTAATTTTTTTTTTGTAAAATTTTTCATACCGTCTTCTGAGGCATCCCGAATTTACAGGTGGTAACTCTCGTAAACTTCCGTGGACTTCAAACAAAAGTCTGCCTCTTTCTCTCCACTGCTTCTTTCGAGACATTTCGCCACCCACTGCTTTTCCCTTTGCACAGTTTTCTCAAATTGAAATGATACCATCGCAGAATTCTCTTGTTGATTGACGCTTTTTCCGTAGTGATATCTAAATACACGTTGCACCAAATTAACTGAAAAACTTCGAGCAAACTCTAATATGCAAAAATTCTTTTCTGTCGTCGCCATATTTGAAATTTCAATCCTAGCAATCTTATATGTACTGCTGATCATAGGTGAAAAAAAAACTTGAGTTATTTCTCTTTATTTTCATGTATTAGTTATTGCAATATATGCAGTAGTTTCGAAAATATATTTCTTCTTCTTTTTTAAATTTGGTCCATCATTTGTACTCACCCGAAATTGTTATAACTTATGCAGAAGTACTTAAATTAGTATCTAAATCTAAAGTTTCTTCTTAAATATACCAAAAACATATTCACGTTGCTGTATTTTTAAATTAAATAGAAATTAAACTTCAATATCTTTTCTTTTTCACGATTATAAGTCAAGAAATTTTCAAAGTTGATTAAATCTTCAAACAATGATTAACTGAGAAGAGAATTGCTTTTACACAAATCAATACCTTCTCAAAGAAGGCGCGAGCTTCTTTGTCAGATTTTTTCTATTCTTCATTTTTTTCCCTCAACTCTTACAGATAACTACGAATACAGGAAGTGTATTCTCCGGGGAACCGCACAAGCAATTATTTTTTTAATACGAAACCAATTTATTTTACACCTCATAAGCAATTTATTTTTATTTTTATATACTACGCAAGCACTGTTCTTTCAGTTCTCCTATGTAAGCAGTTACAACAAATATTTTTCTTATAAATTTACTTATATGGTTCCGAACGATTAATTTTTTTAAATCTGAGCACCCACATAGAATTTTACGCCTAAATTCTGAACGAAAACATTTTAAGAAGTCTTACGGGGTGTTAATTTGCTCTAGAGGGCTGAAAATATAAACAATATTCAAATATATATAACTCTTTGAAATTGAAATTAAATAATTCGAATCTTTTACACATTATTTATAACGGAATGGGGCTCCAGAAAAATATAAAATGTGTTTAAAATATAATCATAATTTTAAAATTATAAGCATATGAAAACAAGAAACATTTCTGTAAGAAATATTAATTAAGTTTTACATTGAGCATGCTATTTTTTAAAATAGTAGTTTTAATTACTAGCTATAAGTTGATTTATAAACTTAAATGTATCCTTATTACACAGTAGTAATTTTATATTAATGTATAAATAAATTATATTTTTTATAAAAAAAAAAAAAATTACATTTACAAATTTTTTTAAAAAATTCCAATATTTCTCAAATATTTTGAAATACACAAAAGATATGTTATTCTTAAATGATGTAGGGCTTAAAGAGTATGATACATTTTATAATTCTATAAAGTTTTATACATCAGAGGATACTATTTTAGAAAATAGCTTGCGCAAATCAAAAGTTATTTAATATTTATTTCATATTTTCCTATGCTTATAATTTTAAAGTTATGATTATATTTCAAACATTTTGTCCTTTTTAAGCCATAATCCTTTTTAAATAATGTGTAAAAATTCGAATTATTTAATTTAAATTTAAAAGAATTATACCTGTTTGAAAATTGTTTATATTTTCACCCCTCGAGACAAAGTTAACACCCCTGAGACTTCTTAAACTGAAATTAAATTTGTAAATACTTATTCTTGAGAAATAACACAAGTAATTTAGTAATTTTTTTTTGTGTCCCAACGAATTCATGGTAAATCGCACATGGTATTGCATAGACCCGAAAATATTTAAGTCACATTTAAGATCTTCACACTATGTGAAAGGGAATGCTAAAAATAAGGAAAAAACTGGAAAAAAAACACTGGAATTAATCTCCTTTAATTTAATTTGTATTATATAAAGTATGTAGATTACTCGTAAAAACAGCAATTCAGTCGAAAACAAGAACCGTTTCAAGTACAAGAATTCAAACATACTTTTGAGAGAGAAGTTATTGTAAACAAGTATAAAAAAAGAATTAAGTCAATTCCTACTTAGATCAACAAAGAAACATTTTATTTTAGCTACTTTCTATTAAATACTTACAATTAATATAAATATGTATATACATATGACGGAATCACAACATTAAGTGGTAATAAACTTTAATTAATTATAATTAAAGTATCGTATTTTTAACCAAACAATAGTGTATAGAAAATTTCAGCTCAAATTGAGCGCTTTAAAATGTGAGAAAAAAAAACCTTTTCATGTTTAGACACAAATTGCCAAAAGGGTCGCTAAGTCACCAAAAATGATGCCAATGTGGTTGTATTTGTAATTCTTTGAATAATGAGTTTCAATCAATTTATTTTTATTAATTATAATTAAAATTACCGTATTTTCATCAAAATAATCATGTATATAAAATTTCAGCTCAATTGAGTGCCTTAAAATGTATTTTATTAACAATTGAAAATTCCACGAAGATAAAAATAAATAAATATATTGAGAGTGGGAGCTAATAGTAGGAATTAAAAAAGAAGAGAGAATGAAATATTAAAACAACATACACACAAACGCTCAAAACGAAAACGCCTAAAACGAAGTATCAGTTAACGCGAAATAAAAAAATTGTTCAATCAAACTTCTGTGTATTTCCAAGCATTTTTTTCCTCTTAACACCAGACAAAAATCGCTTAACACGAAAAAGTTTTCCCTCTGCGTATGATCAAAATAGGGAAAACACCAGTTGTGCAAGTGAAATTGAAAGGGGTGTTGTAATGAAGCGTGGTTTCACATGTTTCCTAGAAAGGAGGATAACTTGACTTTGAAATACTCTCGGAATAAGCTATGGCACGAGCTAATTTTGTTTATCTAAGTTACTTTCATCTCCCCCCCGTACAAACACCGAAACAAAAAATTTCTTCTCTCAACATTTGGCTGTGGAGCCCCGTGACGAGTACATCGCAGTGTGAGTATAAATCAGTGAGTTTGAATCGCGTTTATATATATATATATATATATATATATATAATACTAGCGGCCCGACAAATGTTGTCCTTTACACACGTCTTAAATCCGAAAATTTCAAACTTTTTTGAATTTCATGAAAATTGATATACTTAAACCCGTTTTGATGAAATTTTTATAAAAATAGTTATTACAATACCTGACGTCATCACATGCACAGTTTCCGCAATTCGACCTATCGATTGAGTGTGAGTAAGTGTATACTATGAACTAAGTTGAATATAGTAGAAGCTATTCTGAATAGAAACTTAAACTTGTTTTAATTAAATGATAAAAAAGATAAAACTCCAGCTATTTGCATAACATTTATATTTTTTTAATGCACAATAGATAAATTTAATGTAATGCCAGTTAATGCACAGTATTTTTGGTTAATCCTTGAGGGGTATAAACGAACAAATGTGATGGTTTGCCAACCCTCGGACACGCAACATATAATTGGCCGTGCGAAAAACAAAATTTTCCCCTTTTACTTCTTTTTTTTCTTGCCGTGCATTGGCGGAATAAACAACACACAGGGTTACTGAATTTTGATCTAAACCTTCTCGAATCCAATTGGACTCACACAAAAGTAAAAATAATATATATATTAAAAGATTTTCTTACGAGCATAATGGTAAAGAGCTAAGGGAGAAAGCGAACTTCAATTTCGCTTAAAATGAAGGTATAGCTCCTTAAGGCTGTTGATCAAAAACAAAAGATAAAAACTGAAATCTGTGTAAATGTTTTGATGTTGCTAACTCTACATTAAAAACAATAATTGAAAAAAATAAAGCAAATTACGGAAATGTTTGAACGTGGTAAGTTTGAGCCAGAGCTCCGTGTAAATAAATGTACTCTAATAAACTTAATTTTGTCGAATGTATGTTTTTTCTTTTTTTCAAATAACCTTTAACACGAAAACTTATTTCAGTCCCTTCAGCTCCGTGTTAACGATTTTCTCTTTGTAAATCAACATAATGCAGTGATACCCAAATTTTTTTTGATAAAATTTTTAGCATTATTCATTAAAACTATATGCAGTCAATTGATATAACCTTGACATAAAAAAAGTGTTCTTATTTTTAAAACCGATCTCCCCATCATAAACTATTGTGAATCTGTAATGACTTAGATATTTTTATATTTGTGCATTCTTTAAATCTATAAGGACCTTATGTGATGTTATTAAGCCTAACAAAGACAGCAGGGATAAAACATAATCAACCTATTGGCTCGCACAGTTGAGACTATATTCACTATTGATCTCTCAATATTCATAAAACATTTATTCATACAGTCATTATGTATTAGAATAATATTAGGTAATTTTTAATTGGTAAAAAAAATGCATTTTAGTCGTTTCATGCCCAATTTCCCAAGCAATTTATGAGCATACCACTTAAACTAAATTGAAATGCAACAGTTTGGAAGACAGCCATTTAGGTATGGAGGGGAGTGGGGCATTTTTGGCAAACATCCAAACAAGATTCTCTTGAACGAGACTCATGATTTGATGGTCAACCAGTTGTTCTCAAGAAGACTTACGTCGACACGAAATACCATTAACTATTCAGTTTTCAAACTCAAATTTGGAAGATAAATCTTTTTGTTACGTATTCCACGCATAATACACTCAATGTAGTTATAATATTTGTAAAATATTTTAGTAAGAATGTTTTTAAGGATAATTATATATTTTAGATATAAAAATATAAAAGTTTTCACAAAAAAAAATTTATTATTTTATGCAGATAATGTAAACAAATATTTTCAGTATAAAAGTTACAATACTATTAATGAAATACGATAAAAGTATTGCATAGTTTGAGATTGTTAAGTAAATTATTAAAATTAATTGATGTTTCACAAATATCAAAATTTTCTTTTTTTGTTTTAGATAATTAATAGGGGTTAGTGAAGCTGGCTGCTGTACCGTAGGGCCTGGGTTCGAATTCCGCAGAAGGCGTGGATGTTTGTAAATAAAAGTGCCTTTGCAGCATAGGAGTATTCTAAATAGCAGTCGAGCCGCAAGTCCTCTCGTGAGATTTTTAAAATTTTTATTGAAAACAATTATAAAATCCTCGTGCATCACAATCCTCCCGTGCACTCGTGAGATTGGTAGAAGAAAAGAGGTGGGAGGCCCCTGACCACCCCGGGGTCTCCCTTAAAATTGGGGTGGAAATGAGACAAAACGTACCATCACCTGTAGGGTGCTCAAAGCTACGGTTAACGACAGGCGTATATCTAGCCCTTTGTCGCGATGAATTTCCTGGGCCTCGATCTGACTTCGTCAGAAGAGGGGGCATTAATAGCAACAACAACAACAGATAATGTATAAAAAATAAATATCACTTTTTTTCCCTAATGAACTACATATTAGCATCTAAGTGCAGACACGGCAGAACTCCAGATGCGAGAGCCGTTTCATGAAGGCAGCATCTACCTCGCTACCAAATTTGGAAGCTTGAATTAATTTTAATTCAAGATCTCAAAATATTGTCGTGATCAACTCTGCCGAGAGTACTAGAGCCAAATTGGTACTCAAGGGATCTCTTACAGGCCACGTAATCATATGACATGCGTGTCTACGATTTTTGCATCGAGAAAATCTATCGACTCCAGCCGGAATCGAACCCGTATTTTCATTCCTAAAACAAATGTTTAGTCTTTCTACCCTTTGACGCCATGAGGGAAGAACAACGGAGGAATTAGTCTTTTTTTCACTATGCAAGATTGAGTGATCGTTGTAAACGTATTACACATTTCCTTTGGTTTTTAAATTGAATATTTAACACTAAAACAAAGGATGTTGTTTTTTACTCGAAGCACATAAACTGCACTCAAGGTAATCTTTTATGACTGACAATTAAAAGCAGAAATAGACATAAAAAATAATTAACACAAGAATGTTGATTACTTCTCAAACCATTACCTGTAAAATGTGCCATCCAAGAAAAATATTTTAAAGATGAAACTCACGCAGTGCATTAGGGGAAATTTTTTTAGAAGTTGGAGGTAGGGGGGAGAGACAATTCACACCTAAGTTAAAAATTACAAGTTTTAGAGAATTAAAACTCCCCTAGAGTTGCTTTAAAGAGTGGTGTCAATAAAAATAATAATAGTTATCAGGAAATTTCTGAAGGACTATAGTTCTCACAATTTTAATGTAATTTTTGTTATAGATCTATTTGGTTGAATGCATTTTATTTGTGGAAGCGTTAGAGCTTACATTATATTTATAAGTATATTGAAATCTTTAATACTTCATTGAATTTTTAAAAATTAAGTCAATTTTGTAATTGATTTTTACATTTGAGCGATATCTAAACTAAAATGTTTCGTTTTTCAATAACAGGTTATTAATTTTTAGTCAAGCTTATGCAATTATTTTAATGTTTACGAACAAATTCTAAAATTTGGCTCATTCATATTAATTAATTCAAAATAAGAATGCGATATCAGTTGTATAAAAATAAGTACATCCTTTTGCATTTATTCTTCTAATTTTTTGGCTGTGAACACATGTTTAAAAGTTATAATATAAGAGATAATTACTTGCCTATATTTTGCTGAAGAAGAAAGCAATAATGCAATGATTTTTACATTTGAGCTTTTGATATTAAATAAAATGTTTCGTTTTAATAACAGGTTATTAAATTTTAGTCAGCTTATGTATTTATGTTTACGAACAAATTCTAAATTTGCTATTCATATTAATTAATTCAAAATAAGAATGCATATCAGTTGTATAAAATAAGTATCCTTTGCATTTATTCTTCTAATTTTGGCTGTGAACACATGTTTAAAAAGTTATAATATAAGAGATAATTACTTGCCTATATTTTGCTGAAGAAGAAAGCAATAATGCAATGCAATTTTTAAGATTGCCTCCAATTTTACTTTGATCAAATTTAAAAAGAATTTTTGAAGATTCTATATAAAAATTAGTCTTTGTATTGTTCCTACTTTTGTGTATTTATCAGGAGAAAAAAAATAAAGCGAAATATGAAATTTTTATTTATTGTGATTAATGTTTATTTATATATAAACACGTTACTTTTACTAAAAGCACAGTGAATAATAAATCACGTTTATGCAAATATTATTTAATATTTGTAGGAACGGCGAATAAAAAGAAAATATATTATATCCATAACACATTATTTTATCAGTTTTATAACCAAGATAATAATATTGTATCTTATGTGTACATTGATATTAAAGTATTTTTAATTTTTTCTGTCAAAATTAACTTCTGTATTATTTTAATTTTTATGTAGAGAAGAATTCTAAATTCTATTTTCCATTACTGTTAATTTTACATTTCAGGTTGTTCTAAACTGCAACCAATGGAAGCTTCTATGTATTTAGACCCCTCAGGGGGCTCACCTTCTTTAGGCGGGTACGGGTGTCACAATGCCGAGGTACCCTAATGATCTTTTCCTTTTCCCAAGGGGTTTACTAACTTTGGTAAACACGGGTGTCACGACCCCGGGGTACCCCAGTGATCCTTCTCT
Organism: Trichonephila inaurata madagascariensis; assembly: GCA_019973955.1. Lineage (NCBI taxonomy): Eukaryota > Metazoa > Arthropoda > Arachnida > Araneae > Nephilidae > Trichonephila > Trichonephila inaurata. Next base: position 507,003 of record BMAV01007375.1, read on the forward strand.
ATTTTCGACCCTCCGTCTTGTCATCCAATTTCTTCTTTTCTTTTCCACAGACCACAGACCTATGAATGTTTGGCGCAGTATAGCCAAAACTGGCTCTTGCGCCATAAAACACCAAACTCAACTCAACTCAATTCCAGGTATTTAGAAAGTTTGATATTTTTGTGCAATGCAAGCTTTCTAAAATGTGCCTGGTTACAATGTTTGCTATTAAATCTATGATTCAAAATCGTAATAAAATTATCTGAGCAACTGCAACTAATTATGATTTGCAGAGCTTATAACTAAACTTAGCATGCACAGTTAATGAAAAATGTAATTTAATTAAATACTAGTAAAAGAGCTAAACTATGTGAGAGGTCCTCACCTCTCTCTTGGGCACCTAGATATGTAGGGGGTAGGGAAGAAACACTCGCCATGATCCAATCAATTTATTTATTGATCACACAATAAAACGACACAATTTCAGTTAATAACAGGAAGCGAATGTTTCGGTGCTAACCGCGAAAGTGGAACAACGACGAAATACACGAATGATTAGGTGATTATCAAACTCGATCCTTACATTATATAGGATCTAAACTATTATCCGATTTAACATAATATTATCCTAATCTCAGTGATCAATCATCATTTTAAATCTTTCTCCTAATAAGTATTTAACAACAATAATTCAATAATGATATCTGTCTGTAATAATCTTCCCAGATTTCTGGTTTACATCTACTCCTACTTCCTTCAAGATAGAAAACCTCGACTATATATAGTAAACTTTTTTTTGCATATCGCGATTTCTTCTTCAGAAGTCTTGGTTGTAAATAACGCGAATTGATAGCCGAAAGATTTTCCAAGAGGTTTAGAGGAAGGTACACGTCACAACTGTACGACACTGAATTTTTCATATACATGACACAGCTTTAAATCCATAACTAAATTTATCTCTTTTCTACTATGCAATTGATTCGATATTATTTTTTGATATTGTTTTACTAATAGAAAAATATTTGATAAATTTTAACTTAAATACATATTTCTATACGAAAGTTTTTCGAAAATAGTAAAAAATATTAAATTGAAAGGAAAAAAGTAGGAAGATTAAATTTTTGAAACAGAAACCACAACAAAAGTCTTCCCCCACCATCTCTACGTCATTTCCGGAAAAAAGCTTTCTTTTCTTGCTTGAATACTTAAGCATTCTTGAAATGTTCGAGAGATCTTTTTAAGCTACGATCCAGCCTTAACAATGCGGATAAAGAAACATTTTATATTTTATGAAATTTTTAACTGCGAATGAGTAAAAGTATTAAAATAAAATTGATGTTTTTTTTATTGAGATGGGGGAGAAAAAGCCTTAGCTCCCTGCTGTTTTAAATTTAAATCTTAACTTTGTACTTATACTCTTTACATTTTGATTACAATGCAGACGAAAATATGTACTGTTGTGATTTATTTCATTTCAAGTAATTAAAATTCGGCTATGTAAAATAGGGGGCCTCGAGGATTTGGCGATGTTTATCTAGATGCCAGAATGGATTCAACTCTTCTTTACTTCAAAGTCACTTCATTACTCTCGGAACAACTATCATTACATATAGGTAATTTGGCGACTGCTTTGGTCGCCAAAAAATTGGCTTCGCCAAAGGGCCAACTATCCTACATTTTAACCTAAAATTGTCGTCGAGAATCATGTTCCATTTATTGCAAAGCAATATATTTTCAAGACATCTTAGTTTCCACTTTAAAAAGATATAATATTAAATTCAAGCATTTTTTTTTTCTTTTTAGTTCGATTAACTGTAAAAGCGTGTTTTTTAGTTTTTTAAAACTGTAATTTACTTCTCATTATCTTGTTCGATCTGCAATAAAAGAATGTTTTTTTAGTTATTTAACTATCATTTATTCATTGAAGAATTAAACATTATTTTTTAGAATCTGGAAGACTCATTGGCATCTTATCAGTGCATCGATACGGCCAAGTTTGTAGGATCAACACACTGAAGGAAATCTGGAAAAGCAAAGTTTGAAATATTTAATACGGAAGAAGGAGTAAAGTCATAGATATTTGTCACTAAAAAGATCTCTGTTTGTATTAACCGTGAGCGTTTCCGCTTCAGGGTTGCAACTTAATCTTTTAGTCACTAAATCTGGTAACTGGCATCTGGAATTAGTTGCCAAATCTGGAAATGGGAAATCATTAATCCTGATCATCAGGACAATGAAGTCAAATTATTAAATTATTGTATTGTCATTGGTCCTTCACAAGTGTGCAAAATTTCACAGTAATCTGACCTTTTAAAGTGGGTAAAAATCAAGTTAAAGATTCCTTTACATACAGTTGAAGTTAATAAAAGTGTGTTAAAATTGTTTAGTTGCCGTGTCTGCTTAAAATTCGAAAAGACTATTTTCTGTTTGGTGTTAATTTAATACGAATTATATATGTTTTTTTTAAAATTTGCTATCTCCATTACCGTGTAAGTAACCAAATATGTGCATATGTAGTAACACTATTGAGTTAAATTCAATGATTCCAAAGAACAATTGAACAAAAGAACAAAGTAAGAGTTTTTTAAAAAAACTGAACAGGTAGTGGTTTTGCGAAATCCGAATTAACACTTAAATATCATGTATTTACTTAATAAGAAACGGAGACAGTGTACAAACATAATAAATAAGTCGTTGAAATCTAGTTCAAATGTAAAGAAATTTAAGAGACAGCTAAAATAAAACCACGTAAAGTTAAGTTAAAGTACTGGTCTGTAACAAAGATTTATTTTTAGTAGATCTATTTTTAGATTTCACAAGAAGAGCGCTATAAATTTAGCGTTATCGTTTGTAACAATCTTTTAATCATACGTTTCGAAGACCTACGGGCCTCTAATGAAAATTAAAGTTAAAAACAAATTATTTTCATTCATTTTTAAGGAAAATGTCAACGTTTTCAAAAAATAGTGTTTGCTTATGAATTCTGATCATCATGCTTAAACGCGCGATTACGATGTAAAAAAAAGTACATCAATATTTTTAAAATAGTCGCAATATCTTTATACGAAGAACCATTTATTCCTTGAAAGAGAAGGTCATGTGATTCTTCAACAAAAGAAAACTGCTCCTCTAAATTGACTTCTAGCGTGTGTGAAATAACCATTTGATAAGAAAGATTTCCTATTTTTTTAAAAACTTTTATTTCCCTTTTGAGTCTATGTTTAGCTGAAGTGGGTGTGTAACTACATAGTGCAGTTTTACACCCACTTCAGCTGAATTTACTGTCTGTATCTATCAATCTAATGTAACTGAGTTTTTTATCTTTTATATATATATATTCAAGACCCTAATCTGCTTCGTAAATCATGAAAATAAATTATTTATTTACGAGGAATATATTCCTCAGACAGAGTCCAATCGTATAATGACAAACAGAACTATCATGATGATATAGAACTGACGGAAAATACATACAGAAGTGGAATATTAGACAATTGTATTAAAACACGGATGCGTATTTGAAAAATTTTACTGCTGACGTTGTTTATAACGTATGTTCCCAAAATGATTCCTACGAACCCCTGGTGGCCCTTGTAACTGTTGAGAGACTGTAATATTGGTGGCGAGGAAAATTTAGAACATGTCCTCCTTCTGTGTTCCAAAGATTCTAAGACTGGCTCTCAAGGGACTTAATATAAATTGAACTCCTAATTTTCACCAACTTATTTCCACCAAAAGTCCGTTTGAAAAGTTCTGTAAATTTATTATAAATATTTTTATCCTTCATGGCTATATTTTTTTACTTCTTTCCTTTGTAATTTGTGTTTCATACTTACTTCTGTAAACCCCGTGGATACTTTGTGGTGCATGAGAATTTATGAATGTTTTCAATTAAAAAAAACTCCACATGAGAAGAAAATCCATGATAAATATATTTATTAGAAGCTTTAAATTACTAATACCAAAATCAGAAGCTATATTTAATTAATATATGTGTTTTACAATGGACACACTTTCACTCATATTTTTCCACGCACATTTAAAGTTATACGCCTGCCGAAATGTTAATTCATAACATAGAAAATACATTTCACTTCACATTGTTTTCAAATTTCTGTAAACAACTGTATAAGATTAATTATTGAGGGAACGAGCGATGAAATAGTTCTAAACTTTGCATCAAAACAACAAAAATTAATTTTATTTATTTTGTGCTTTAAATCATAAAGCTAATAAAAAGAGTAAAAATTCATCCAACACTTAACAAAAAGACTTTTCGAAAATTATAAGTGCTTCGAGTTAATTAATGAAGAGAATAGATGTACACGGAAAATTCTTCTGCGTAATTAAATTCTAAGCAAAGAGAGAGCCTCTTTACATCTAGAGATTCCATTAAGAAGGTATGAAACTTGAACATTAAAAGTTTCCGTATATTCCCTTCAATTACTTTCAATATTCAGAAACACACAAAAAAAATCCTGAAAAACACAGTCAAGTAAGGATAGTAGCTAATACATTCCATGTAATTACGTTAGTACTTTCATAAAGGTCTCTGTTTGCAAAAGATTTAAAGCTAAAAGGCTATTTCCTGGAATTTTATTATATCTCAAGATATTCATCTATATCAGAATAAAGTTAACATTATATTATCACATGGTGTAAAGAAACTATTCTAAAAAATTGAAAGTTTAAAAGCATTAATTATTATGCATTAAAGCATTATGCATCAATTGTTTTAAAATGTTTAGATTCTGCATGTCTTATAAAGTATAACATGTATTTTATTTAACGAAGAACGATAGGAACTAACCTTTTAAGTGGTCAATTTTTTTGCCCAAAATGTTCCAAAAAAAGACTCATTGAATGATTGCATATAACTAAGCATAATACCTAACTGAATGCAAAAATAGAAGAAATTAATTTTAGTTTCCACACGAGTTATATTTTATAATTGTGGATCACAAAACCCCCTAAATGTTTGCTTTTCATAAGTATATTCTGCATGCTATGAAGAATGTTTCAAATACGTAAAATAATTTTTTTATGCTTAAAAAATATTTCATGTTCGTACTTCTTTTTCAAGTGGATGAGGATTGTGTGTGTGTATACATATATACGTACACAAAATTTGAAGCATGGAGTAATACGAAATCTTACATTGCAAGGGACAGAGATAATATCGGCTTTTTTTATTATTTTTCTGTTTTTATTCCATCTCAAGCAATAAATTGCCTTGATAAGCTGTGTTCATCATCGAATATTTTCAAGAACCTAAATACCTGCCATCAATGAAAAATTCCCGCCATCACCCCAAAGAAAGTCCCGGATGACAAGTATTTCAGTACCACATTAACAAACTGCATGTCTTAAAAACACTAACACTAATTATCTCACTATAAGAATGACAATATGTGAAAGTCAAAGGTAGAAAGAAGAATATATCGGTGCCCGTACAGCGTACGAGCAAATGAGTTGTGGCCAGCTTTCGGTAGCCCGTACAGTGTACGGGCATAGGGCGTTAAAGCAAGGGTCGACAACCTTTTAGCTGTGGCGAGCCAAACCAAACTACTTATATGATTCAACGTACTACACACAGTGGGGCATTGTTTAAACAACTTGATTCCCACGATAATACAAGCAGAATTAAAGAATAGAGGTCAATAATTTAGATATTATGTACAGTTTTATTATATATTAATTTTGTATCATTTAAAAACATATCTTAACATGAAAAAAAAAATGGTGCGTGGAACGCCACGCGATAGAAGTGAAACTTCTTTGGCGACGTTAGAACATTAATTATTTGCCTTAATGTGTCTTCTAAATTATTTCCCGGTAAAATATTTTGTAAAATATTTTTGTGCTCAGCACCAGGCGTTCTCAAATCTTCTCTAAACCATAGTCTATCATAAACTGAATGCCCGTGACCGAATGGATTATCAACGAATCGCTTTTGAAAATATTTGTGAGCATTTTATGGGAATCATAGTTTTGTAACGTAAGGTAGAACTTATCGATTCACATGCATCAGTTCCAACCCGCACTAGACTTGTTGAGGGTTCTGTACTTAATGGCACAGGATGGTTCACAAAGTCCGTATTAATCTGTGCTGTCATTAGAAGTCTCAATAGCATTCCCACCCCTTAAACTGGGCATTAAGAAAGTGTTTTCCAGTGTTCCACTTTTTCTGTGCTCGATATTTTCTCATGTACTCTGATGGAGATTTGGCAGTAGCACTTGATGAATTTGCACTATTTTTTTTTGTTCTTGTTGTTTTGTCACTTTTTTCAACTGAACTTGCTGCTAGTTTTTCTTTCTTTTTTTTTTCTTTCACGCAACTCTTTTCCTCTTTGTGTATTTAATTTAGACATTCTGACTAGAATTAATAATAATTCAACGCAAATGAAAATTAAAAAAAAAAAAATTAGCCGCCGGACACATCGCCATGTAGCTAACAATCTAAGGAAATATTTCAAAAAAGGCACGCTTTTGCTGCGAGAGCTACAACCGTTGATAAATGTTCCCAGGTCTGGGGGAAAAGGACCCCCAATCGGAAGGTGGGCAATCATCCAACTTTTTCACGTATATGACGCAAGTCACGAGGTATCCCCTCTCCCTCCTTTTCCTCCCACTCTCTATCCTGTCAACATGGCGACGATTCGGGGGGATCGTGGGGAGGGAGAACACTTGAATTCGCTTTTTCACCCTAACGCAAAACTGGGCAAATATCTAATTCAATCTCGAGTGCAAAGAAATTTGACTTAAAAAAGAGAACAAAATATAACTATTTCTCCAACAAAAATGAACAAAATTAGAATTGTAATGATGAATAACTATAGAAGATGGATTCGCGAACCACGTTTAGTTGGAATAATTCGCAAAAACATTAATGAAGTGTGTGATGTCGAGGGGAAATGGGGCAATAAAATGTAAGTCCACTTGTAGCATGTCTACAATACGAAAATGCTTCACAGCTCGACGTCAGAAATGCCACGACGAGTGACTGTCACGGGGATTGTTCGAAGTAGCGGCAGCGTAGCTCATAACACAGGCGACGCCGACGGAGGAATGATTGCCGGACGCTTTCAAACAAATCCATTGTGCTAGGGACGTAAGCTGAAGTGACAACGATCCATGATGTGAGATCTTCTAGTGTAGCTACGTTGTCTCATACAGAAGCGATTTCAGGTGGCCCCAGAAGAAGAAGTCCAAGGGATTGTGGTCCGGGGAGCATGGAAGCCAAACAACAGGTCTGCAGCATCCAACCTACCTCCCGGGATATGCAGATGGGAGGTGTTTAAGTACCGTAATCGTAAAATTGCTTTTGGCATACTTTCTGGTGCGCAGTGACCGGTACTCCCTATAACAACTCTGGGAGGATGTGTTGTGAGAAAAGCAGGTATTTTGCGCCATTGAGGCATTCGGGCAGTATATGTATACCTCGCATTTGTTTGTGCACTTCCTGCGCATGGTGCAACGTCTTCCAGACGGCTACTATTATCGCGATATTCAACTACTAAATGTAGTTTGTGACCCCTTGTGTTCTTTGTTGATTTGTCATCCCCCTATTGCCTACTATAACTCCTCTGAATTTGTTGGTCGAATTCTGCAACCCCCCTGTATGTGTCGATTACATGCTAATAGAGCAGCTCTACTAAGAAACATTAGACTTTTGGCGCTAGACCTCGTAATTTTGAGCAAGGCTCAAAGGACAAATACAATACCTGTGAGCTGGGACTCCACTATCCAAACTTCCAAACCATGATAACGTGAGAGCATCGCGAGCCTAAGTATATTTAACTCTAACTAACTCTACATATATGAAGAGTTTTTAACGGTTCCGGAAAGTGAAAAAATGATTCGACCGAAAAAGCACAGCCCTAGAGAAGATACACTTATAAGAAATTAGTTTACCTGAATGAATTTTCAATTGGATTATAGTGCACACACACAAATATTGAATTATTAATCTAAAATACACAAAGAAATGTATTTACGATTAATACATTCTAAAAATGATCAAATTGAGCAAATGTTATTGTTATTCTGTGGTATGTGTGTGCATGCTTGCGCGTGAGCGTTGGTGCATGTGCGGGTTGTATGCATGTGTGCATGCGTGAGTGCGTGTGTGTTGTATGTGTGTTGTGTGCATGTGTGTGATGTGTGTGTGCTTGCGAGTGCACCATTTTGTTGATACTAGAAAATTACTCAAATAAGAAAATTTTATTTTATCCATGTTAAATTTTGTAATACACTCACCATTTCTCCATCTAGAAAAAAACTGTTGAAACCATCTTTTTAAAAATCTCAAAGCTAAATTGGTAGTTCTTTTTAGCTTTACGATTATAATTTGGATAAATAACATGAAAATTTTCGTTTATTTATTGTTATTGTTATTAGCATTTGATGCAGACGAAAAGAATTAAATTAATTATTTGAGAAAAAATATATTAAAAGATTTAATGGCAAATTTGAGAAGAGTTAAACGTTTATATAAAAATTATTTAAACAATTATTTAGTTAGTATTTTTTTATAATTATCAAATGAAAAGAATTCTGAGTGCATATTTTCATAACATAGCGTATATTCTCTTTATTGTTTTTACTCAGTCTCTCTCTTTATACCATATAATAATAAATCCATTGTATTTTAAATTATTGCTATATAAATTAGTTTCTGTATTCATATATGGAGTCTTTTCGGGAGCAATCGTTTAAAAATAAGCTTTTTAAATAATAAAAATCAAATAGAAAATGTTAAACTATTGAATGATTTTAAAAAATTAACTTTTATGTGGCGTAAAATTTTGTGTTTTACTTATAATTATTCTGAGAGATATAAAAATTCAAACTAGTTTGGTAATTAGGATAATGTGTGATTTAAAGCATTACATTATTTAAATTTAATATGAACGGAGTTTCTAATTATAAAGTCATAATATTAAATAATTTTTTGGGGCATTTTTGACTAATGAGAAATTAAAAATTACGGAAATTTATAGATGTTCCAAATAATATAAGAAATAAATTATGAAAACGTATTTTTATCAAGAAGTATGCAAAACAAATTTTTGATTTAAACTTTAATAATATGAATTTTTTAACAGCTTATCACAATTCTTTTTCGTTTAACAAAGTTCTATAAAAGCACAATAATCTCATACACGTTATCCACAAAATTGGGAAATCCCAAAATATATTGCGTTATCAAATATCTATATAACCTTGAATTTTTATTTATTACTTAATATCAAGTAAATATATTTTCTACTGTTATTCTATAAGCGAAACATAAAAATTATAAATACTTAGCCTAGTTGAGAAAAAAAATTCATTAATTAAAGACTATATACATATAATCAGTTTTAAAATCTCATACCACTCAGTTTTTTTGTTTGTTTATTTCTTAAAAAATATACAAATCATGGTAAAATTTTTAAAAGTTCTTACTCAAATATTTTTTTTATTAGAATCGAGTTTGTAATACATACAGAAAGTTGCATTAAATTTCGAATACATACACCTTCAGTCAAGTCAATTTAATCTCGATTACGATATACTCTTACATAAAGAATCATTTTCAATCAAAGTCCATAGTTTTCTGAAATGAATAAAGTAAATTAAATAAATTGTAACGCCTTTTCATAAAAAAATATAATCAGAGAATTAATCCTATCACAAAAACCATTATTTGGCTGACATTGAAAAAGTCCTAAGATCGATTGATCTTCACGTTGCCTTTTCTTTTATTTTCATTTCGTCTGCCTAGAACGACCTAGACGTTACTACTGCGTCCTGTGATCACCTGGTACCGGCAGACCAGTCTGCTTCACCTGTACTCTAAAACTCCAGGACGCTTTGGTTAATAGAAAAAAAAGTATCATTCTCACAGGCGAATTGATTTTACAACTGCACTTGCCGAAAACGAGGAAGCATTTTGGTGATAACTGCTACAAATGTTACTTGAGAGCTCTACAAGGTAAAGAAAACATTTTATTTGGAGTACTGAAATTGGATTTTGGGAGCAAAAAAAAAATGCTTCAGTAAATAGAACATCTTTTACGAACATTTATTGAATAGAAAACTGTTCTTGAATTTTTTTTCTTCTACTTCCTATAAAATTAGAAGTTATGGCAAAAAATTGCATAAGGTCAGATATTTTTTTAAAAAAAATCTTTAAAAGACTAATTTTGGGTGAGTGAATATCAAAGTCACACTATTCAGCTACTCGAGAGCTTTTGACGACGGACCTCATAATTTGTAACCATGGTCTAGTGACGAGGACAATACCTGAGCTGGCACCCCTCTCCTAACTTCCACACCAACGGAACAATGTTTGAGCTTCGACATATTTAACGTGTATCGCCCCCCTACACTACAGGTCTTCAGCGGTACTAGGCTCGAACTTGTGACAGTCAGCCACAAATCTGCTACCTTGACCACAAGGCTACCACTGACACAAGACTAAACTCGGTTCGGGTATAAAAATGAAAAAAAAAAACCCCAAAGCAGCTTTAAGAAATAATTTAATAATATCTGTTCATAGAATTAAATTAAAATTTAATGCAATTTATTTTTTAATTAAGATTACTCATTTTTATCCTTATATTATATTGTTTATTTTTTTGTTAATAATAAATCATAAATGTTTGTTTATGTCGAGTAAGTCTGGAGTTCGAGGCCTGGAGTCGCTGAAAAACCTCCGTGTGGAGGGGCTGATGCAATTTAAATCTGCCGCGGCTCGAAGTCCTCACGTTGGTGTGATCAGGTATTACAGAGTATGTGGAGACACCTGAGATATAGCTCTTCGCCACTTCAGCGAAAATCAAAATTACGAATTGCGTCGCGAATAGAATTTGAAGCGCTACATTCCTGAATCAATTGAATTTTTTTTTAATACAATGAAAATCGCTTAACGAGAAACTGAGGAGACTGAAATATTTTTTCGTGTTAAAAGATACTGCAAAAGAAAAAAAATAATAATAAACATATATTCAACAAAGTTAAGATTATTATAGCACATTTTATTTTCATAGAAATGTTTATACAATGTATTTAATAATAATCAATGAAACATAAGACATTCGCACGAACTTGGTAAAATTTAATACAAAATTGAGCAGTACCAAAATCATCACAGATTTCCGTTTTCGTCCTCTGTTTTTTGATAAAAAGACTTGAGACCTCTTCTTCTTAAGCGAAATAGCAGTTTGCTTTAAACCTGAGGTCTTTGCCATGCTGCTCGTAAAAAAATCTTCTAAAGTAGAAACAAGTAATATGATTTTTTTAAAGTCAATGCCTATTTCATTAGAAAAACATACTGGCACCATATGTTGCAGCCAGTTGTAACTTCGACAGAAATAACGCAGAATAAATTAAAAATTAAAAAAGTAAAATTTAATTAATGAATCAATATTTAAAAAAATTTCCCAACATCAAGTGCCATCCTTTGTAAGTTTAAAAAAATGTATTTGAACTTGAACGGATAAAAAGAAAGCATTTTATTAACGATTGAAAATTTGAACAAGATATATATATATATAAAAAGTCGAACCTCTATATTGCGAATTTTCTACATAGGAACCTTTTCTAGAACCTTGAACATTTCACGATTTTCTTCGTAAAAAAACCCTCTCCCCTTTTCTATAGAACAATTTCTTTTTAAAATTTTTTTTTCATATACTAACTTTTTTTCGTTTTGTGGATTCAATTTTTTTTCAAACTTTAAAGGTTTATTTTCCCCTTTAACATTTTTAAAGTTTATTTTTCTCTCAATACTCAGGGTTCAAAAATTTAAATAATTTTTTTTAATTTACTTGGAAATGGTTTATTAGAAAAGGCCCTTTTAAACTTCATTTTTTTTTATAAAAATTTCAATATCCCCTTTCTTCACTTCTATTTCTTGTTCCTTAGTTTTTTTTTTTTCTTTTTTTTTAAAGTAAATTATTAAAAATAAATTAATTTTTAATTTAAAAAAATTTTGAATTATTTTTTTTTTAGTTTTTTTTTTTTTTTTTTATGGGTGATTTTAAAAGTTTTAATTTAAAAAGTTTAAAAACCTTTATATAGAATTTTTTTAAAGAATTTTAGTTTTTGGGTTTTGTTTTAGGTCAGTTTACAGTTATTAAAATAAATATTAAATTTAATTTAATTTTATATTATATTATATATATATATATATATATATATATATATATAGGAAGATTATGAAGTAAAAGTAGGAATTTAAATAAAGGGAGCAAATTACAGAAATGTTTAAGGTATCCGACTTCGTTCAGAATCGTGATTTTAAGAAAGATCATAAATGGATAATTTTCATGATATTTACTATCACTTAGATTAGAATACATGTATAAAATGGTTTTAAGGACATTTTGACAAAAAAATTATTTAAATACAATATTTCGGCAAAAAATTAAATTAGAATAACCTTTTTTCAAAATGGTCTCCTTTTGGGGAAAATGCTTCTATTATAATAATATTTTGCCAGTATATAGCTCAGCCCTCTCTACAGAGAGGCTCAACTAGGATTTTTGAAAAATTCACATTATTTTCAGAGTTATAACCAATTGAAATTATTATTGGCATTTTTTTCTCCCCTTTGTTGTCTTAAAACATTGATAAACTCACTTCTAAGCTATATATTCCAAAAATTCTAGTTGAGCCTCTGTACAGAGGTCTGAGCTATAGACAGGCAAAATATTATTACAATAGAATCATTTTCCGCAAAAGGAGAACATTTGTAAAATGGGTCAATCTATGTTCATTTTTTGTCCAAATATTGTACTTAAATAATTTTTTATTGCAATAATATTCTTAAAACATTTTCTATACATTTTCTAATCTAAGTGACACTAAATATCATAAATATTACCCATTTATACACTTTTGTAAAATCACGGTTCCGAACCTAGTCGGATACCTTAAACATACCTATATAAATACTCTACCCTACATAAATACTCGCTGTATATTATATATAAGTACTCTAATAAGCTTAATTTTGGTAAATATATGGTTTCTTTTCTTTTTGCAATATTTTTTAACACAAAATACTTTTAACAGCAAAAAATATTTCAGTCCCCGCAATTTCTCACTTTATTTTTAAACAATTTTCTCTGAAAATTTAAAGTTCGCCTTACAATACAAGACAGCATATCAAAGAATTAAGGTAACTCTTCTTAAAATGTTAGCATTAAAAGGAAAAATATAACAGATACCACAGAACTAAAACAAATAGTAGGAATTGCATCAAAATAAAGACTAATATAATGAACTAAATTTGAAAACATAAATTTATATATTCTTTCGAATAATTTATCTATTAACGGACTATAAGCACTGAAAAATGTTATCTAGAAGCGACTAAAATAAATCCTTTTTTGATGAAAAGTTCACGCGAGTTTGCCAAGGAAATCGTTAAGCAAGCAAAGTAATTGATGAACACTGAGAAATCTTATGCTGAGTAGATTTCTTGTATGCAAAGATGAGTGCATAATTGATTTTGAAAGATGAAGAAAAATTAGATTTTGTGTACTTCCAACAAAGGCATTTGACAGGACAAGACAGTAAAATTTCTAATAAAGAAGTTCAAGGGCGAGGTTTGTCTTTATAATTTTCTGAAGTTTCCATTAGAACAAAAAATTAGATGCAAATTTCCTCTAACTATCTAACATTCAAAAATATATTATACACACAGCGAAATACGTTTAACGCCCAAAAGCTTACGAAGAAATATGGGATAACACGAAACAATATAAAAGCCCCGACAAACCAGTATGCATTTTCATGCGTTTTTTCGCTTAACACGAAACGAAAATTGCTTAACACTAAAATATTTCCTTCTGGGAATGAACAAAATACGGAAAACACCAGTAGCGCAGGCACGATTTAAGACAGATTCGAAATGTAAGAAGTGCTTTCGTATGTCTGGTAGAAAGAGGCTAAGAGTTGAAATACCTCAGCATAGTCTGTGACAAGAGCCAATTTTGTTTACTCTGAGCTACTTTCACCCTTCATCTCCTCCACAAACGCTTCACGAAAACATCCCATTTCTCATTCAGTTAGGCTTTGAAATTCAGTAAAGCAAGATTCTCAAACTGCGGGGGCAACCCTAACGTAGCACGATAACCCTAAAGTTGGGGGTTCGAGCATTTGAAAAGTCGAAAATAAAATATTATTTTTAGAAAATTATTTATTTTCCGAGACAAAGCACAATAGAAAATATATATACATTTTGATATATTAAAAAATAAGATACATATTTACACTGATATAATATACATATAAATGTATAAAGGAAAAGTAGCATAATACACTTATCCCATTACTTAAAATATCTATTAATTAAAAGTAACATGCACACAATTAAATTCTTATTTTGATCATTTGTACGGTTTTTAATTATGATCGTATTGTAGCTTTAACATCAAAGAACATTATTATTACAATAATTCATTGTTACTGTATTGAGGGGGGGGGAGGGACGATGAAAATTATCATTGAAAATTAGAGCAACAATATTGAGTTTGAGAAGCACTGCGGTAAAGAGTACAGTGCATCGGAGTAGGAGTAAAAACAGTGAGTTTTTACGAGCACTACGGATTTTGATCAAAAACAGAAGACGAAAGCGAAAATTTGTAAAGAGTTTGGTAGTCAGTAGCTAAATTAAGTCAATTCCTACTTAGGTCAACAAAGAAAAATTTTATATTTTAGTTGCTTTTTATTAAATAATTACATTTAATATAAATATGTATATACAATCGACAGAATCACAATATTAAGAGGAAAAATAGAAAGCGATTTTCCTTTCCATATATGGTGTTGAAATATTATTTTTGTTTGTTTTATTTATTCATTAATCAAATTTAATTAGTCTGATATTAAAAAAAAATACAGTAAAAAAGAAACCACATTCTCAGAAAATAGGCCATCCCAAGTGCGATTCGAAAACACTATCTTTGGATTAGAAGTCCAGAGCTTGTTCCATTGCGCTACAGGGTCGCAAACAGTGATTTTCCATTCTATATAGGGTGTTCGACTACTATTTTTGTTACTTACTATGTATTCTTTAATTAAAAGTAATTAATAAATTAACATTTGAAGAAAGCTGTAACAACATCAAGTGTCATTCACTGCAAGTTTAAAAAAATGTATTTGAACTTGAGTGGATGAGTAAAAAGTATTTATATATAAATTAATATATATAGGGAGAGTGTGAACTAATAGTAGGAATTGAAAAAGACAGAAAATTATGGAAATGTTTAGAAATATCTATCTAAATAAAGTGGACTCTAATAAACCTAATTTTATTCAATACAATGTTTTTTTTTTCTTTAGCATGAAATTCTTTGAACAGAAAAAATTATTTCAGTTCTCTCATTTTCGTGTTAAAAAATTATTTTACTTATATACACATCTTATAAATTTAACCCAATAATGATGTCTAACAAAATTACAGCATTACCTTTAAAAAAAGAAATTTAGTTTCTTCAGTTTGTAAGAAATATTTACATGATATGTATATTCAGTTTATCACAATTATATCAGATTTTTCTACAAAACAAAACCGAAAGAAAAGTTTAATCCTTATGAAATAAGTTCTATGTTTCGAGAACTATCCCCATATATTTCATATAGATTTATTTTTACCTGACAAATCAATAAACTATAACAGAGCGAAGTAGGTCAAGTCCACAACGATTTTTCTAGACAGAATATTTTTTTATTTGACGCTCAGAAACGATTTTGTTTACTTACATTACTTGTTAGTAGTACGTATTAACACATTTAGCTTTTAAAATTTCCGTTAGTTGGAATAAAAGTAGTTTATTTTATATTATGAATTTTTTTCACTATTTTATTGTACATAAAACGTTTGCATAACAATTTTTATTATAACTTTTATCTAATTTTTGAATTCAACTACTGACACACACAAATACTCTCATGCTACTCCATTTAGACTGGGTAAAATTTTCATTTGTTTAATTACAATTTCCGAAAATAGTGTATGGGTGGAGGATGATATACATAGACATACAAATTGGCTCGTATCACAGGCTTGTTCTCAGGGTAAATAAAACCACATCTCTTTCATTTCACTTCCTCTTAATTCTTGCTTGAGTGGCTGGTGTTTTCCGTATTTTGTTCATTCTTAGAAGAGATATCTTTTCGTGTTAAGCGTTAAAAGAAAAAAATGCATGAAAATACATAAATTTTTGTTGAGACCTTTCCATTATTTCGTGTTAACCGATATTTCGTCTTATATGCATTTTCGCGTTAAACCTATTTCCCTGTATTGCTGTAGAAAAGACAAAGATATTGTTGTTACAAAATTGGAACACAAAATATATATATAATAGTTCAGGGAAAAGTTCATTCAACAAACAATAAACGAAGCATTCAAACACTTACAGCAATTAAATATAAAATTTCCACTTGTAGTGCTGTATCTTATTAATTCCCTTCAGATACTTTACGAGTCTTGATTAAGCATCTTGAAACTTAATCAAATTGGAGAATAAATAAATATTTATGCTTAATTCGTTGAAATTAATTGAAAAACTTGGAACACTTTAGATAAGAACACTATAGTTGACGAATTGAATAACAAATAAAGTTTATTTATAGAAAAGCCATCAAAAAGGATTCGTGAACAGAATATTTTTCTTGAAAAGAAAGATCGTTACTAATTCTTTCCAATGTTCAACATTCAAATCTTTTTTCCCTACTACTACATGATGAAATTAAAATTATTTCAATTTCTTCCCTTTCACGTGCTTGGGGAAGATGTGCGATAAAATTATACCTTTAGAAATGATAATTGCATAACAAATTTATTTTCTTTCATTTCCCTTACATTTGCACATTTACAGGATTTCTATAGATCCCATAATAAGAGAAAAGTTTAATTGTGGCATTAGTACATAAAAGAGCCACCCGGAACTAATCAATGTGTTCCTTACTATTCTTGTATCGCTTCACCATTTCTCTTGATATTTCTGTTCCTCTTTCTCCCATTCTTCGCGGCACTTAATTAAAAGTCGTTTTATTAGTCACGATGTCTATTCCTTTATTTTTTGGTTTTCGAGAAAAAATATAAGCTAAAACACAAATATGTTCTTTTGAATGAAACTTCTATATTAAAAGAAGTTTAATTCCAAAAAAAAAGTATAATTAACGGAAACATACTAGCATATTAAATATACTTTTAAAATGTGACGATACTTTACGCTCAAACGGCCTCTAGATGGTGCCACAAACAAAAATTGGTTGTCACAGTAGGAGAAAAGGCTTAGCTGCTAAAATGCAGCCCCTTTGAAACAAATAAATAATGATTAACTTTGAAAGACAAAATTATTTTTAAAGTGAATAATAGGGTTATAGATCTTATTATTTTCATCCGTTTGGACATATTTATTACGTGTTTTCTTTTGAACAAAATCGCCGTACATCAGTGCTTCTCAAACTTTCAATATTCGCGACCCAATATTCAATCATTTTTTCATTAAGGCCCACCCCTCCATATGATAACAATGTATTGAATTCAATAATACTATACTTTGACAATAAAGCTACAATTCAACTTTAAACTCTTATGTACCACCGACATATATAAACGTCTTGTTCAATCAAAGCATTAATTACACTGGACGTATATATACGTCTTTCCCAAAGTACGATGTTCTCTGTACGCTGCTATCCATAAAATTATTCCAAAGATTTCGGGGTGAGTCAATGAGTGAATATTAACATCGCACTGTTCAGCTACACGAGGGCTTTTGGCGACGGACCATGTAATTTTAAACCATGGTCAAGTGACGTGGACGACACCTGAGCTGGCACCCCTCTCTTCTAATTACCACACCCACCAACGGGAGGACGTGTAAGCTCTTGACACATTTAACGTGTATCTCTGCCCTACACGGCGGGTCTTTAGTGGTACAGGCTCGAACTCATGACATGCCTGCCATGATCCAATACCTTGGCCTCTGAGCTACTGCAACCTCCCAAAGGCTTTGGAATGCAATAAAAGGACGTTGACAATGTTTACGAAGGATTTACTTAGTTCAGAGGGTTTGGGCTTATTTACTCCTTTTCTTTTCCACCTGCCTCCTAAAAACATTAAAATACGCGCATCTACGTGGAAAACAGTGGCACTGGGTGCGACTTTGGAATGCAGTAAAAGAATCTTGGCAGTATTTGTGAAGGATTTACTTATTTCAGAGTATTTGCTTATATATTCCTCCCCAAAAAACACCAAAATACGCGCGTCTACTTGGAAAACGGTCGCATTGGGGAGCAAATTGCGTAACTTTTAATCGGCAACTAAGGAATTAACTATAAACCATACAAATTATCAAGATAAGTGTTAATACAAGCCCAATGGTCACGGGTAATTGTCAAACTTATTCTTAACTTAGTATTGTTAAATTAATAATAAAATACGTTGTACAGTACTGATGCATTTATAAGAGTATTATACCAGTGTAAATGTGTGTATTTTATATTTTATTATATCAGAAAGTATTTTGTTTGCTTACTTTCAGTAAATGAATAAGTTTTTAAATAATCTTTTGTTTTCGACTTTTCAATACGCTCGCGCCTCCCTCGTAGAGTTCTCACGTCCCCCAAGAGGGGCTCGCCCCACACTTTGAGAAACGTTGACGTACATGAATAACCAGGAAAAAACTAAATTGAATAGGGGGTACTGAAACTAAAATTGGAATTATCTCTTGAATAACAAAAGATGACGAATGCACAGTCCTTTGTTAAAGAATTTGGATAATATCAGGGTTGGGCAAATAGCGGCCATCGAAGAGTTTTTTCTCGGTCAACTATGACAGTCAAAAAACTAAATATAGACAAAGTGCTTTCTACAATTAGGTTGAAATGTTTGTGAGAAAAGTATTTCTTGTACTAAGATCAACAAATGTAAATATAGATGCAAATTAGTTAACAATAACTAGCAGGCGTGGTGAGAATTTCTCTCAACAAACGATCTCCCTTCTGATTTAAGGTATCCGACGGCGTTCGAACCGTGATTTAAAAAAGCGCATAAATGGATAATTTTCATGATATTTAGTGTCACTTAGATTATAATACATGTATAAAATTGTTTTAAGGACATTTTGATAAAAAAATTTATTTAAATACAATATATTTCGTTAAAAATTAACTTATAATAACCTTTTTTCAAAATGCTCTCCTTTTGTGAAAAATGCTTCTATATATAATAATATTTTGCCTGTATACAGCTCAAACCTCTGTACAGAGGCTCAACTATGATTTTTGAAAAATGCACATTATTTTCAGAGTTACCACCCATTGAAATAATTATTGGCGTTTTTTTCTTAAAACTTCTGCCCTCTGATGTCGTAAAACATGAATAAAACATTAAGTTACTTATTTCAAAATTTAGTTACCTCTGTAAAGATCTATGTTCAAAACAATTTTATATGTCATTTTATAATCTATGTGATAGCTAAATAATTATTATGTAAATATTCTCAACAATTTTATATGCATTTTTAATCTAATGAAGCTAAATATCATAAATATTAGTCTGATACGCTTTTAAAAATAGTTCAAACAGTGATACCTTAAAATGTGAAACAGTGTATACATCCGAAAGTTTATTATCCGGAGCGTCAAATATCCGGACCAGTTTTGTTTTCTTTATCAACTACATGTACTGTCTATGAATATATTTTCGAACTATGCAATGCTCAACAGTTGTTACGTGTGAGAACAAAAGTGACGGGAAAACCCAAGGTCAGGGAAATTTGGGGAATTTCAGTTGTGTTATTTGGTAAACATCTCGTCGAAATATTAGGTCAAATTGATTCCAAGTGAAAGCCCGTGTATACGTCCCTTTGTAAGTTGTGAACTGCTATGGCTTCAATTCAAATGGAAGCCAACGGCTTGAACGAAGAGACAAAACCTTTGGCGATAAAAAAGATGTTGAAACCTGGATGGAATACGTTGCAAAAAAACGTGTTTCAAATGCTAAATGATAAACGAGTGATGACGCGTTTTCTTCGTTAGAACAGCTATGGAGTGGTAGAAAAAATCGGTTGTCTATCCAGCTACTCTGCTCAAGAAATCAGATACCTTGCAGCGAAAATACAAGATGTTCAATGGTGAAAAAATAAGTGATATTTTCCACAATGGTCAAGCGAATTTTTGCACCTATTTTCGCTTGCTTCTTTAAGCACGTTTCCCGCATACGATGATTTTCAATATTCGTATAGTGTCTGGTTTCATATACTGCATGGATGACATTCGGTTTTCGGTTATCCGAACGGTGTCTGGTCCCAATTGATTCGAATAAACGACAGCATACTGTAGTACATTCACTTCATTGGACTAATTCTAAAATTAAATGTGTAGATCAGAGGAGGTTGAACCCGCGGCCTCCGTGAGTTTCTTGTGCGACTTCATAAAAGCTAGTACTTGTATTAATTAATATTTAATTGAAAATATTACAACAATATTCAAATCAATGGAATTAAATAAAGAATGTATGCATGCGTTTCAATGACTACTGGTGGGAATTTCCAACTGCACATTTTTCAAATGCTAAAACGCCATCTAGTGCAACACAGTAACACTACCAGATCATGTTATATGTGTGATCTTTACAAAAAAACTTTTTTCTTGCTATTATTAATTTGACTGATTCCATGTACGTTAAAACACGAACGTTTTGCATGAATGACATTTAAATATTAATTTGAATATTTTTTTTATCGAAAACAATTATAAAATCCCCGTGCACCACAAAGTATCACACGGGGCTTACAGAAGTAAGTATTAAACACATTCAGGAAATAAAAAATAATAATAAAAATTGAATATAAAAAATTAAAATATTTAACAAATTCACAGAAATTTTTAAAAGCACTTCTGGTGGAAAGTAGTGGAGAAAATCGGTGGCCAATTAATGTTAAGTCTCTTTAAAGCCAGTCTTATAATTTTTTTCTGACATACTTGGAACACAGAAAGGGTTAGATGTTCTACATTTTCCTCGCCACCAATATTACAGTCACAGGAAGATGAAGGAACTAAATTAAATTTGTTCAAGTAACTTTTGAAATTACCATGACCAGTGAGAATTGGGTTTTTTTTGGGTTATGTAAAATATGGCATGACAGTCTCTTATTAATGGTTGGAAAAAATTTCTTCCTTATGCTCCCTTTATTAAAAATGAGATATTCTTGGTTCCAAGACTTCACCAATCTTTCTTTCGTGATCTTCTTGTAAAACGATTTAGGAATATTAACGTCAATGTCAATTTTGTCTTACTCATTCCCAAGAAGTTGTCCGTGAACAAATGCAAAATCTATTGAGATGTTTTATCTTTTTTAACGAAGTTTTTTATCGTGTTTCTCTTGACTGAGATACCTGAATTATATACTAGAAAAAACTCGTGTGGCTTATATTATGTGAATCTGGTAAAAAGTGCTAGTAACAGACTCGTCTTGTGTTGCTAACGGCCATTGTAAAAAATCTAGTTATATGTGTTTTTACTAGTACTTTTGTGTTTTTGCATCTATAGAAAGTATACTCTTTCAAAAAGAAATAATTTAATATTCGATCTTGATGTAAATTTCAAAAATATCCTATATTGAAACTTTTTCTGTCAAATAATAAATAAATACAAACTTCATTTTTTTTTGTAATATTTCTACAAAATGCACCAAATTTTGTTAAAATTGTACAAAAACTATAATACTATCTTAAAAGTCTCATTTATAGGTAGATTAACCTGTGCGGCCTCCTTCATTACTACCTAAGTTATATGTGGCCTCAAATAGTAAAAAAGTTCCCCACCTCTGGCTTAGATTATATGAAATTAGAACAGTAAATAAATTTAATAAAACACTGCTGCTATTTTATTTAATTTATATTGATTTTCATTGTACAATTTATACCTGTTCTGAGATTTGAATGCAATCATTTTAAAAAGTTGCTGCCAACCGGTATCCTTCGCTTCCACAATACGCTCAAAAGGCCTTATCACACACGCATTTTTCGAGCAACCGTTTCGCCCAATTTTTTAAAGCAGCTGAGGATGAAGGGTTACTGCAAAAGAATCGTCAATCAAAGCGCTACCTATCATTTCGTTCTCTCTCAATACGTACATTTCTGATACTACGTTTGACGAAGACGAGGCTGCCATCTTTTTTTTTCGCGTAGGAGACGAAGAAACCTATTGCCTGAAATTTGGAGCAATTTTAATTTCGAACAACTTTTTCAGCTCACTGGCAACTGAGTAAAAATCGCTTGAAATCGTTGGTTGAAAGAAAAATTGCTCCAAATACATGCACGAGCAATAAGGCCTTAAGAACCAAAACAATTTTCAACCCCTGGATTGGATGAATCCTCCATAATAAGAGTTGTATAAAAACGTACAACGAAATATACAAATCTAGTAACTGAGTCACAAACAAAATTTTGACACCGATATCCTATTCGAGAAATACTTTAATAAAGAAAAAAGAAGAATATGCTTGTATTTAGGATTCAACTCAAAAACAAATCCTAGTTGATGGAGAATTATTTATAAAGTATTTGCAAAACCAATTTTTAGCTAAAATGTGAGATTTTGATTTATGTTTTTTCTGTGGGACACTTTTTATATCCTAATTATTTACTGCATAAAAGTTTTTTTAATGTTACAAACAATATATTTTATAGCTATTTATGAAGTTTCAGGATTATTTTTATATGTTTCTTTTATGCTATCATTATCTACCGCCCCAAAACAGCGTGATAGCACGTGAAATATCCATTACTCAAATATTACGAGACCAAGATGCGTTGGAAAGGTTTATCATCAGAAAACAAATTTTAAAAATATTTATTAATTAATCACAGGAAATAAGATAACATTAATGTTTTCATACGTATATTGTAAGAGATTGCACTATTTCTACCAATCTATGAAAAAAATTTGTCATGTTTATGAAATGTGAAAATTTTAATTCTGGAATTGTTCAAATCAAAACTGAAAACTTTCAAGGAAAATTTCTTATTATACTAATATTACCTCGCTGAAAGACATACTAAATTTTGATACCATTTTCCGACACGTAAAGGAAAGAATTTTGCACACAAAGCAGAAAATGTTACAATTTCAAATGAGAAGGGAAACTTAAGAATTAAATGTCAGACAATTGCAATTATTTTTGATCATTAAACAGATTACAAAGAAAGTTGAAGCAATTTCGAACATGATTTCTCAATCAGGACTTCAATTTCTCTCGAGTAGATTAAAAGAGAACAACCTTAATTGGAAATTCGACTTTGACGTGACTCTCAAAGGAAAAGTGTGTTATAATTAAATACAAATAAAAAAAACTAGATCGTTTTGAACCACACAGAATGATTTTTTTTCTATTCATTTCAGAGTTTTAAAGTTGTAGACATTTTTATTCAATTTTTCTTACTCAAACTCTGAATGTTCATGAAAAATATTTAGTTTGTGCGCGTGTGTTTGTGTATGTGTGTGATGTAGGTACTATTACAAGCTATTTAGCGCTCACCATTAACCCTATAAAATATTTTATTTATAATGAAGAATTAAACCCTAACATATAGAAAGGACTTCAAATGTAGTTGCTATTGATATTATATTTTTATTCCATCAGCATAAAATACTACATGCAGCAAAATACGTTTAACACGAAGGCGTTTAAGACATCGGTTAATACGAAATAATGCCGACTTTTAATTTTGCAGTTTTTTTTTAAGTACACATACAAACATGCACTTGATTTAAAAGTACGAGCATATATAAAAATTTTCTGGATTATATTTTGAAAACCTTTATTTGTGTGTGAACAGCTTTTCCCAATTATGAAATTGAAAATGTTATAGAACAAGAGTAATATCAGTTTTGAATTTAAAGGAAAACATATGATTGCTGTTGTGACTCCAGAAACTACTTTTTTCGGTTTCAATATGTCTTTTATTTTTACTTCAACACGCAGGGTATATGAGGTTATTTACGTGGAAGTACTACTATATAAGCACCTACTCCGTAGAGATGAAACATTATACATTTATTTTCTTAATGTTAAATGCAACTACATTTAAAATATTCCAAAATCTAACTTAACTTAAATTCTGTTGCCAGATTCCAAGTGAATAAACAACGCAAAGCAAAATATTGAATAATATCAAACAGGAAATGTCGAACTTTTCAGGAGTGGCAACCATTGCATTTATCACGAGACCAGTATTAATATAGCCCAGTTTAATAATCTAAATTTGGCATGTTAAATTCATTTCCAACTATTGTCCATCTTTTACAAAATAGAAGTCACTGCATAAAATCACAATAAGAGATTTTTTTTTTTACTCTTTTAATTTTCTCTACTAGCACGAAAACCGTCCTTTTTCATTTGTATCATAGCTCCTACGTTATTCATATTGACACTTCCGCTATATAACTTTGATATACGATAATAGTGTTATTATATTTCCGGTAGGCTCTTTTATCTTTTATGCCACGGCGAATTATCCCAATTCCTACTTTTATTAAAGTAATGTTTGATGTGACAGAAATTTTTTGATCATTTTTGTTACCACTTTTTTTCCGTAAAGGCAAACTGAATGAAGAGTAAAAAAACATAAATTAAGTTATAAAATAATATTTTTAAGTAAAATTCAATATATATTCCTCGAATGTTAACATACCAGACATTATATAATTACTCAAATTAATACTAATCTTACCAGTAAACTTATTTGTCTCGTTCCCTAAAACAGCGTATTGAATATTGCAAAGGATTATGCAAAAAGTGGAATACACATCTTTAATTGTAGGAAATTTACATTTAAAACAGAATATTACAACAGTTATGAATCTACAAAAATTATTATTCTTCGGTTTCAATATTCCTTTACGACACTCAAAAAACAAATGATTTATAATTGGATATGTGATCCAAAATTTAGAAAATAACTTCTCAAATAGATTCGCTACAAAATATCAGGAAGTATTGTCTTATTTTGGGTTTATTTACAGCCTCTAAAACATAAGTTCAATGAAACTGAATTTCAAAAAAAAAATGTAAATTTAACTAAATAATTGAATACAATTCCAAAAGGTGAACGTCTCCTTCGAATTTTACATCATCAGCCATCTGTAAACTAAAACTTTACAGGGTACATATTCAAACAATGCATAATCCAATCCATAATTTTTATAAATATGCATAAGAGAAGAAAGAATATGTCAAGTTTTGTGAGTTTACAATCTAGGCATTTTTTTTTCTGTTATAAGTAATAAAACACAAATGTTTGCAATATAAATTCAGCATTCACTTTAAAATAATACATAAAAAAAATCTTCAAAATTCTTTCCTGGGTGAATAGCTTCATGACCGCTTTGAGAAAAACCGAAATCTCCAAGCAGTAATTTTGCAGTTCTCAAAATTCAAGCGGACATTGATCCTACGGCCATTTCATAAGATTCTAAATTTCCATTTCGTTTACTGCCCAGGGGGATTTCCATTTGAATTCTCCACCAATTTCTCCGCTAACCGCTACACACAGTCTAAACACACAACTCTTTTAGGAAATACACCCAGGAGAATATTACGCCTTTGAGGTATACTGCTGTCAAAAGTTTCGAAGTTTTTATGTCAAGGAACCCTTAATGTTCTATAATATTTTATAGAACATTCTCTGCGGAGACAAAATTGACTCAAGATACGTTTATAGGTTGTTTAGTGTATGATTACCACACACACACAATATTCTACAAGCAGTAGAAAGTTTTTAATATTTTTAATGTTTGTATATTCATCTCTTGTGTGCAATTCAAAAAACACTATTTTTATTCCCATTCTCTTTTATTCTTCTATTTATTTTACACAAAATTTCTTGAGTTGTTTCGAATTATCTCAGAAAAAGATTAAGATTTTAACTTTTTTCCGATAGTTATGTGCATCAATAATATTAGTTTATTGGTATAGTAAATGTTCGCCTCTGTATTCTATTGTTTTAAAATAAAATGTATCAACCCCCACAATGTATTCAATTATATAATCTAATTTCTTTCAATCAGATTTGGATTAAAGTTTTTGAGACCACCTTTTTTGCGATACACTTATCAGAAATAGTTATGGAACAATTTCATTAAGGTATCCGACTACGTTCGGAACAGTGATTTTAAAAAAACGCATAAATGGATAATTTTCATGATATTTCGTGTCACTTAGATTAGACAACATGTATAAAATTGTTTTAAGGATATTTTGACAAAAAAATTTATTTAAATACAATATTTTGCCAAAGAATTAACTTAGAATAATCTATTTTCAAAATATTCTCCTTTTGTGAAAAATGCTACTATTAGAATAAAGTTTTGCCTGTATATAGCTCAGACCTCTTTACATAGGCTCAACTATGATTTTTGAAAAATTCACATTATTTTCAGAGTTACAACCAAATGAAATAATTATCGGCGTTTTTTTTCTTAAAATTGCTCCCCTCTGCTGTCGTAAAATATGGATAAACCCACTTCTAAGTTATATATTTCAGAAATTCTAGTTGAGTCTCTGTAGAGAGGTCTGTGTGAGCTATATACAGGAATAATATAATTATAATAGAAGAGCATTTTTCACAAAAGGAGAACATTTTGAAAAAAATTATTCTAATTTAATTTTTTGCCAAAATATTGTATTTAAATAAATTTTTTTGTCAAATTTTGTCAAACAATTGTATACATGTATTCTAATCTAAGTGACACTAAATATCATGAAAATTATCCATTTATTCGCATTTGCAAAATCACGGTTCCGAACGTAGTCGGATACCTTAAGTTGTATTATAAGATATTGCAAATGATATCCTGATAGTTGTCCTGATTTCTGTTGGGGCTGCTTTAATCCATTGGTCAAGGTATCGGATCATGGCAGGCATGTCGTGAATCCGAGCCTAGTCCCACTAAAGACCCGCCGTGTAGGGGAGCGATGCACATTAAACTTGTCGAGAGCTCAAACGCCCTCCCGTTGGCGTGGTGTGGTAGTTAGGAGAGGGGGGGCTCAGGTGCAACACCAACTCAGGTGTCGTCCACGTCACTTGACCATGGTTCAAAATTACCAGGTCCGTCACCAAAAGCCCTCGTGCAGCTGAACAGTGCGACGTTAATATTCACTGACTCACTGGATTTATGTTACGTAACGTTTCTTACTACGCAATAGTAATAGTTTCAAGATTTATACCCATATGATGTAATAAAACATATTAAGAATTCAAAAAAATGCATAGTTTATAGAATTATTTAAAATTTCTAGCAAAGTTATATCGCAATTCAGAGAAATGATGAATTTAAATTAAAGTATACTCAACTATACTCAAAAGTTTGGAGAAAATATTTGCTAAATATCTTCGAAATAAACTGACATTACTTCACAACTCTTTCTGTCTGTATGAATACTCACTTATGTCACACTGAAAATTACATCAGATTTTAGTAAATATGAATTTTTATTGACTCATGAGTTCGATCCAAGGTTAAGGCTTATTTATCAAAGAATTTTCAAGATCTGTCCATTTTAATTACATTCTTTCGACCCCTTTCTGAGTAAACATAGTGTCACCTTCACACTCCCTTTGTTAATTAGTGTTGTAGTAAACAACTTTAAGGAAAATTAAAATCTTTATCAATTGTAATTCAATATTCTTAAATACTTTAAAAAATTGTCATGACTATGAAAAATGAAATAATACATTAAAAATAATACGTATACAGAAATATTCTTATATATATATATATATATATATATATATATATACATACAACTGAAAATTTTGAAATTGGCAAACATAAAGAAAATATGCTTTACTTAAATATAATTCAAATTTAATCTCACTTTTACTTTATGGAAATAAAGAGAACTGTAACGTTTGTTCAATAGTAGAACTCTCCCCGTCTATATATGTCAAGATTGACGTATAGAGGGTCAATTTGTCCAGATGAGGCATTGTGTCTCTAAAAATAACTTAATGTTCTTCTGGCGTTCTTTCCTTACGCAGGGGCATAACATGTGTGAACTGTCTCGGAGAATATTTTTGATGGCCCGTTCTCTTTTCCCAACCTACAAACGATTGTTAGTCAAAACGCTCAATAGGAAGGAAACTGCAAGTTATGAAGCCTTTGTGTTGGGTCCTCCTAGCACATATGGACGCAACCAACATGAATACAGAGTATTGTGGGCAAGGCGAGACAAAGACGTCCGCGCAGTAAAAATGTGACAGGACGAGATAAAGCCTCCAGATGTTGGACACAAGTCCGTTTCATAGTAAATATCAAACTTGCCGACTGATTGTTCTCACACACTAATGGTCGAGACTATGGTCGAGAGAGCCGGGTGCAAATGTAAGGCACCCGCAAGTGAAAGATAACGAAGGGCGTGAAAGTTACTCGCCCATAGAGTTTAAAGGGGTCGGTTCGGAATTGGAGAGTGACTTTCTTATCAATCTCCATGAATTGACTTTTTTTCGCTCTTCAAATTTGGAGGTTGAGGACGCAGCCGCACTCAAGGACTGATTGATGAACCTTGTTTACTGAGAAATTTTGGCAAATGGTGAACTATGGATTTCCGGAGTCAGCAGCGCAATGGCTTGGCATACTTGAAATGAACTTTTGAACAAGAACTTTTCCTCTGCAGAAGGCTGTATTCTTTAATATTGAATTTAACGTTTTTATTATTGTTCTAGAAATAAAATAACTTTTGGCAGTTAGCCATGTGACCGTTAGCGTGCTACCTTGTCAAGACATTACAGGACTAATAAGGAAGCTGCTTTAAACACCATTTTGTGCATTTTTGGATTTTCTCACGTCTCTGAAGACTTGGAAAAATTTTCAAGACTTTTGAGAATATTAACACAAATGCAATACCTAGATGATGGATTGTAGTGCATTGCACTTGAGAAATTACTGGCAGAAAAATCCCCAGCAATGTTAGCAACATAATTCAATGTATTTTGAAATAGGGTTTTCACATTATGGAACCAGTTCCAAAACGCTTTTTCAATCTTCAGAAGACAGATTATAGGACATCCTAGAACCTCCATATTCCAGGATGTCCTCTATATGGTTTTAACTCCAAGACTTAATAGGGGTTGAAAGTTGTACTCAACTCTTAAGTAAACTATAGCCGCTACTTCTGGAATTTCAGTTTCAACATATACTTTTTACTAGAGTCTTAATGAGGTAAAAGCCAAGCAGTCCAAGGAGATAAAGTAAAAAAATGCGTATAAGGAAATATCTCTTGATAAGTTCTAGCACGAAAATAAGCATTAACAACCGATAAGGGGAAAAGTTAGATAAAGTTATAATATACATATTTTTTAGTAATCAAACTATCTACAATAGCTTCTAGAAGAAGAAATCTAAACATGTCAAGTTTAAAAAGTGTAGTGGCCAAAGAAGATAAACTCCTCACCATCATACATCCTTTGAGCAGTCTTTCCATTTCCTTTTGCAACACCGTACATGAAATGTATGTCGGAGAGCTCCAAATTGGCGTAGGAATACATTTTGTTCGAAATCTCTCAGAGGAATGATAAATAAACCCAATTAGGTGCTTTTACCTACTGATCTCAAAAGCGCCCTCTACTGCTTCAACGTGACGTTCCTGTATTGAATCTGCTTATTTCGGCTCCCCTCTACCTGCTTTTGACTTTTTATTAGATACTTTTTAAGCATCCTGTATATGTATACATACTTAAAACTGATTCCCTATGAATATATCATTAGAAATAAGGCGACAAGAAAGAAAGAAAATAGTGTATTAAAGGACAAGGTAAGATAGCTACATTAATACATAAACAAATTATTGGGAATAAGGTCAAGATAGTGGGTTGAAAAATGTTTTAACGCACCAACACCTTTGCCCTTTATTTGACTATATATACTTAAGAACAAGTTTTTTTTAAAAAAAATTTAACACCAATTCCTACTTTGTTAGAAAAACTACCGGCGCCATCTGTTGCATATAATTGTAACTACGATAGAAATAACGCAGAATAAACTTAAAATTAAAAAAAATAAAATTTAATTAATGAATTAATATTTGAAAAAACTATATTAACATCAAGTGTTCTCCACTACAAGTTTTAAAAAAATTATTTGAACTTGAGTAAATGAATAGAAAGTATTTTATTCACTATTGAAAATTTGAACAAGACATATATATATATATAGGGAGAGAGTGAATTAATAGTAGGAATTGAAAAATATCGCATTTGTTTCTTTTACAAATTTTTTTAAAGAAAAATATTCCACTCATGGGGATACATTCTTCCAAAGTAGTCGCTAATACAATAGATAAACAAATTGTTTCATGCAGCTTATTTGAAAAAAAAAAATAGTTTATTCGAGAAAATAATCATGAACAAAAATTTAAAGTGCAATGAATTCCTTTAGAGAAAAACAATAATTTCTTGAGTGAATATTTTGATTTCTATTCCTGCATTGAAATGCAGGAAAGAGGAAAATCAGGCTTAAAGTTAGTTTTAACCCTAAAAGGTTATGATAAAAACATATTTTACAACTTCATAGAGGCTATATCGAATAAATGCCATGCATTTCAGATATATGCACATCCAATCCAATTTATTCTTTGTGAAACTTTTCTGCTGAGAGAATTAGCTTCGAAATACATAAATTTTATTCAACATCTAAACAGCAGGTACACTGATCAAATAAATAAAATATAGCAAGTAAACAATATTCCCTGCTGACCTTTAAAATTGAAACACTAGAAAGAAAAACAGAACTTTATTTACTGTACGTATACACAATAGTAAGAAAAAAACATGATTAAATTTGTACACTGTTTGAAGTTGCACATGGTCCGAAATTAGTACACATAGCTAACCTAATAAGGCAGCGATTTTTAAACTGTGGTCCGCGAACCCCCATGGGTCCTCAGCACCTTTCTAAGGGATCCGCGAAGAACTTTCATTTAATGTTAAGATTTCCTTCTTTTACAAACTCTGGAATGTCTCATCGAAGAATTAAAGATCCACCATCTTGGACTAGATCATTAAATAACCAAAATGAAAAAAAAATTCTGAGTTGTCAACAAAGACTCTGAAAGTTCTGATGCCTTTCCAAACCAACTATTTATGGGAAAGAACATTTTCAGCTCTTGTGTATCTTAACCCTTTATCTACCACATTATCATTTACTGCAGTTTTTTTCTTGCAATATCTTTTTTTTTTAATAAATATATTGAAAATTAAGCGTTATACATTAACAAAATACTCAACTTTGGGAAACTTAATCCGTTAGAGCTAATTAATTAATAAAAGATATTCCACTGTAAAATGAATTATATACATTGTTCACTTAAAATAAATAGTCAAATCGGTTTCTAAGGTTTTCATTAACATAAAAAAATAGGACACTTACCTTTTGACATTATTTACTAGTTCAGGACAAAAATGACAATTTTCGCAATCCGCTGAAAACGCCTTCAGCTGAAAACGCAACTTCTGCTATAAAACTATTCGTCTTCCCCGCTAAAATACTCATCATGGAACCCGTGCTGCCATATGTCTTGGAAGAGTGGATTTAAAAGAATATTCCAAGTATCATCAGAGTATTCGTAAAAATGGTTATTCTATGTAATTTTAAAGTGAGTGGTACTTATAAGTATCGTCGGTAGATAAAGGGTCATAAAACCATCCGGAAAATGTAAAGCACACAGGAATTGAGACGGCGGATATATAACAATTGTAAAAGAAACACAGAGTTATCCTTCTTAATAAAACTTTAATTATTACACTTGAGTGCATTATTTATTTCTTTAAAATTAGTATTCTGTAATATTTTTAATAACAAGTCTATTCTTTTCTTAAAGGAAAAAAAAAGAACTTAAAAATGTCTGTAAAAGTAGCATAGGCAGTGGTGTAGCTAGGTATCCAAAAGTTCTGGTGCTAAAAAAGATGAGGGGTGGAGGGGTCCCTATCTTAGTGGGATTTTATCAAGTAAAAAAAGTTAAAATACATGAATATTTTAAAAACACAAATCTGCAATTTTTTTTACTATTTTCTCTTTCTTATCGTTGGTTGCACTTAAACGCACCACTGGATTTTTTTTATATCCCTAATTTCAGTTTTATAATTTATGCAATACATTTCGTTTGTGCTCGAGTACATACTGACGTTAAAAGGAATGAGAAGCGTAATTCTACTCCACAAAATGGCGTTGGGGGAATTTCTGGCTATTTATTTGGGCGGATCGAACTCATCCATCAAAGGGATTATAAGTACAAAATGCTCCACCAAGATAGACAGAAAATGATACGAAAAATATGCATGAACAAGAAAATACAATACAATATTATTATAATTATTTAAAAAAAAACACCTCTGCAAAAGAGCAGAGGAGAGAAAAAATTACTTCAGTCTATTGTAGAAACGAGAAGAATGCGAAATGTTGAATCAGGAAACAAGCTTATTATGAATCATATTGTTGTTAAAAATAGAACGTAACTAAGAAGGTATTGCCTCTCGTGTAGGTTTTTAAGATGTAATAATAAGTATAGTAAGATTTTTTTTATGGAACTTTCAAGTAACAGTTTACAGAGAAATGAAAAAAATTAGAAAATAGTATAAACTTTTCAATAAATAAAGTTCGCAACACTAAGCAAACAACAGAAAGAATTTAGGGGAATTCCCTACAAGTTTAAATTTACTTTCAACTGATTTGCCACATCATTATAAGTTATGTTGCAACTTTTTATATTTATATCTTAAATTTGGGAGAAATTATTGCAAATTCGGCTTGCTTGGAGGTAAGGGTCCAAGGGGCCCCCTGAGCTTGAGGGCCTCGGTGCATGTCACCACCTAACCCATTGGTAGCTCCCCAATGGACAGAGGCAGGCTTAGGATTATTGAGGAACCTTTAAATCACTCAGTCATGTGTTGAAAGTCAGGGAAGGGTGTTCAAAATCCTGAGGGGGGGGGGACGCGATGTCAGGTTGATACACAAAAGGAGGCCGTGGTGATTGAAAGTTTAAGAACCACTGTCATAAGGCATCAATTCAACCGATTGGACGATGGATACTGGTAAATCCCTCCATGTTGTTTCAAATCCATGTCTCATTTCGTCAATTGTAGTGAGTGGAGAGTGGAGGATACCCAATCTCACAGCAGTTCATGGCCCCATTTTTTTAATTAGTGAGAGATTTGGAGGTCTTCTTCACTCTATGTCGAGGTAGGTCAGAATACGACGGTCAACATGTGTTCTTACTTTATCTTCTTAAAAGATGGTTTTTGAGGCCTCGAAGTTAGGGCACAGGTACTGGTTTTAAGATCTCAGAAATCTAATGTTAGTTGTTCAGATTACTGAGACAAAAGCAAGAGGTGTTCATGTCGTGTGCCCAATGGCTGCCTATACCATCACACTAAGTGCAAGTCCCCATGAAGATACTGAATATAAGCGGCTTTTACGTGCGTTCTTCTCGGTACCTTTAGACATCTTGTTGCTGTTGTTGTTTCTAATCCCAGATTGTCTAGGAATGCTAGACAATCTCCCTGAATCCAAAAACTGCTAGAAATTCTTAAAACAGAAGAGTGTCCTAAAGAACATTGTCCCTTTTAAAAATTCAAACAAATAAAGATGTGGGCAGGAGAGACCAGCTCTGAATAACACCAGCAGCACACCAGAAATATCTTCTGACCCTGACAAAAAATTAGAGCTTTTATATGGCCGCTCACAAAGTTCGAGAAGGCAACCTGGTTTGCCTAGGCTTAAGCCTGAATGAACCTAATGGATTTCTTCCGAAGTACCAAGGATGACTAGGAGGAGTTCTTCCAAATTGATTGAGTTCTTCTTAATGGAGGATAATTCGCTTAACGTAAGGGACCCAGTAGGGCTCATCTCTTCCTCGGCCGCAGTCCTGACTAAGAAATCGGCTTTCACATTACCATCAATTTCAACATGGACTGGGACCCACTGAAAATGTACACGATGATTAGAAGAAATCCAACCAAGAAGATTAAGGCTATTAAGTCTAGTCTGGTCCCCTGTAGATGTCCAATTTTATAGATGTTTTACTGAAGCACGGCTGTCACTAATAATCTGGAAACTGAATCTTGGTTTCCCGTTCGAAATGCAAACCTCTTTTGATAGCAATAAGCTCCGATCTAAAGCCTCCGGACATGAATACATCCATCATGATGCTGCACCCAGAGCCGGGACTCGCATGAAAAGAAGACGTGGTATCCAGTTTTGCAGTATAAGTGGTGTCCAGTTCTGTATCTAGTTTTGTCGTTTGGTACAGGAATGCATCTATGTCGTAGCGCAGAGGTGGGCAGACTTTTCCAGGGCACTAGCTACTTCTAATTTTTTCAAGTTGTTGCGGTCCATCCAGTGGCGTAGGTGTAGTGAGCTAAAAGAAAGTATACAATACAGCCGGGCCTCCATTTTACGAAATTCTCTATTTAGCGAACTTTTTCTTGAAACCAAGAACGTTTTCCGATTTTTTTCGTAAAAGTACCTCCAAATAGTGAGGTGCATTTTCTATTCGACGAAATGTTTTCTTATGATTCCGTTTTTTTCCGTAGTTTTTAAAATAACATATTTACTCAAATCTAAGCCGCACTTGTTTCTCAATATTAATGCTACTGAAAATCGGGGGTGGCTTAGAATCGAAGGGAAAGAAATTTGTTGGAGGGGGTATTTAGAGCAATTACAGCTTCATGCATGTATTTAAATGCTTATAATACTGATAAAATAGATAATTATTTACTTCTTATTAGTTTTTCTTTTAAATTTATTTTAATTTCATAAAACTGGATAACGACAAGCCATTTTAGACTTATTTTCAATTTTCTTGTTGAGAATTTGGAGCGTCGCTTAGAATAGATGGCTGGTTAGATTCAAATAAATACGATATTTCTGTACTTTCGTAAGATGGAATGATTATAAAGGTCTTAGTAAAGGCGGTCACCACAAAATGTCATGGTGGTCTACCAATCGATCGCGATCAACTTAATACTCACCCCGGTCGTAGCGTGTCTCTTTGCTGTAGTATCAAAGCAAGCAACTATAATGGTCCCCACGAGAGGACAGTGACAAATAGCTTAAACAAATGCAACTATAAACTTAAAAAATCAGAAAGACAACTTGTCGTGACCCGTAGATCGCAGGTGCAAGAGGGTACGGAGAAGAAGCAGACATGATTTTAAAAATATGTACTCTTTTATTTTAGATATAACACTTAATGAATAATTTACAACTTATTACTTAATCCTGAGAGCCACCAAAAATCCTAATCCTTAATCTAACTTACAACTTTATTCAAAATGACTTATCCAGGAACGCATCCTTATTCAAGTCCTTCTCGAACCACAATGAAATGGTATAGATCCACGTTCACAAATCTCGGTGGATTTTGAGACGAATATTAGTTTTGAGCCGAACGACTTCCTCGTCGTTATTCCTTTCTACTCTTCCGAGATTTCACGACTAACCTCACATACTCCAATGACAGTGTTTAAATAGCATTTATATTTGCCTAAAATCAAGTCAAGAAAGAGGTTTTTAAAGTAAAATCTCGATTCAAGAATGGTTTCTCCTAGAGGATTAGTTGAAGTACCACGAATAGAAACCGTCACAAACTTTATTATGAAATTAGAGGGTCAAGCATAATAAGCCCGAAATAGAAGTTGGAGTTTGAATACCGGTTGTCTAATAGGTGAAATAAGTCCAATTGCTTATTAACGTCACACTTCATTAGGGACTGGAAACGGACTTCAAATTTTGAACTACCTGCAAGTAATGAGAGCGATATGTAATATTGAGGACATAGAGCAGTTGTTCTTAAACTGAGATTCGTGAACCTCCGGGGCTCCGTAGCACCTTTCTATGGGGTCTGCTAAGGTCTCTCATCTGATGTTAAGATTTTCAACTTTTACAGACTCTGAAAGATCTTGTGAAAAATTGAAATATGTGTCACCCTATAGAAGATAACTAAATTGTCCCCAGTGAAAATATTTACTAGAACATGTATTTCGATGAAGAATATTAATTCACAGTAATATTGTTTCGTAGATCCGAGGGTTCGGGGATTTTATGCAAAACAATCACAAAGAAAATAAACAGTTCTTTAAGAGCGATGCGAATTTATTATCAAAAATCCAATCCTTTAAATACAGGATTCAGCAGCGATATTTACAGAGTAAATATCCAAAGGTCTTCACACCTTCAACAGCAATCAAGCACAATAACAGTGTTTAAAAATAAACGTAAGTAAAGATTATTCACAAGCACAGCCGAGCTAATCGCTAGTCAAAACAACCCTCACTACTCGCTAGTTTAATCCAGACTCCTCCCGTCCTGGCGAGCATCTTATTTATAGGCGCGACAGAAACTTCCAGAAATATAGCCGCTCGTGACATTAGTGGAGAGATCCACTACTTTCTAGAAGATTCCAAAGGGTTCCGAACTCATCAACATGGTCGCCAATGACGCCAACTTGGTCGCCAAAAATGATGCCATCTTGGCTCTAGCGCCAAGATTTCTCCAAGTTCTCATTTAATCGCCATTATAACTAAAGGGGCGGCATTGCTTGTGAATAGTATAATTTCAACATGGAATAAACATAACATAGAGTAATATAAATGCATTAAACACTCAAATACAAATTATTTACACTATTTACACAAAATTCGTAACAATATATAAAAAAAAAATTTAAGTCAATTCCTACATAGATCAACAAAGAAAATTTTTATTTTAGCTACTTTTTATTAAATAGTTACAATATAAATATGTATATACATAGGACAGAATCAGAACATTAAGAGGTAATTAAATTTTTATTCATTATCATTAAAGTATCCTATTGTCATCCAAAACAATCGTGTCTATAAAATTTCAGTTCAACTGAATGCTTTAAAACTTGAGAAAAAAACCTTTTCACAAGTTTTGACACGTTACCAAAAAGGTC
The DNA here is from genome assembly GCA_019973955.1 of Trichonephila inaurata madagascariensis. NCBI lineage: Eukaryota > Metazoa > Arthropoda > Arachnida > Araneae > Nephilidae > Trichonephila > Trichonephila inaurata. Next base: position 543,971 of record BMAV01007375.1, read on the forward strand.
GCTAAGTCACCAAAAATGATGCCAACGTGGTTTTGTGTGTGTGTATTTGTAATTCTTTAAATAATTAGTTTTAATCAATTAACTTTCATTAATTATAATTAAATTATTGTATTTTCATCCAAAATAATCATGTATATAAAATTTCAGCTCAATTTAAACGCTTTAAAATGTATTTTATTAACGATTGAAAATTCCACCAAGATAAATAAATAAATAGAGAGTGTGAGCTAATAGTACGTAATATTTTTCAAAAAAATGTATAGTAGAAACACATACGCAAAGATTAAGAACTGAATTCACATAGCGCGCCAATACGATAACGTGATTGCATCCATCTTTATTTCCTCATAGAATTGCGACTACATTATTTATTTATTTGAAACTAGTGTTTTGTAATATTTTTATATACATACTGTTCACTGTTTTTTTTTTAAATGAAAAAAAGAAGTGTTAAAAAAGTATGTTTAAGTAGTAGAGACAGTCTTGAACAGTCTATTGAGGGGTCTTTCAACCTCTCAGCCATGAGCTGGGAATCAGGGAGGGGTGTTCAAAATTTTGGGAGTCCGCAATAGGGATGGCAATCTGAGATCGATGAATCAAAGAATCGATTTCTCGGGCCAAAAAATCGATTTTTTTATAACGATATGTAGCACTGATTCGATTCAGTGAATCGATATTTCATTCTAGGAAATCGACATACGATTTTTTCTGTTTTCGTAAAAACCAAAAAATTATTTACAATTAGTTGAATGTACTTTCTTTAAAACCCGTAATATTACGGTGTTGGTGGTTAAAGGGTTGATTGACCGGCAAGAACAAAAAAAAAACTGTATTTATCATCACAATCACTCAATAGCCATGATGTATTTGAGTATCGTTGGATCATTTGTTCCTTTTGAGCGCCTTTTTTCGATTGTTGGCAAGTAATGAGCGGAATTGCTTGGATCCCAGTAGACTTGACAGATTGGTTGTTTCTAAAATACTTATAAATTAACAATTGGGAACTATAAGCTATATTTTTTAATGTAATTATAATTTCGAAAATAAATGTCCTCTTTTATACCTGATACTTTTTGAAATGGTAGTAAAAATAATTGTATTATCGAATTTCCTGATTCGCCGATTTTACTGATAAGAGATAGTTTATTACGGTATCGTTCTTATTTTTCATAAAATGGATTTATATTTACATTATAAATGCAGATTTTTGGGAAAAAAAACGATTTTTTAGAAATCGATCTTTTAGACCTCGATTTTTTTGTGAATCGATTCATCAGGTTACATTCGAATCGATTTAAAAATGGATCTTTTTCGGAAAGAATCGTCATCCCTAGTCAAAAATGTTACGCTTATCCAGAAAGGGGCCCGCGGTGATTGAAATTTTAAGAACTGCTGACATAGAGTATCGAGATTTTGACACCGACATCAAACGCCTTTAGTTTTATCAGGAATCAAACCCACAACTTGATAGAAACTAAACTCACACACACACAATGGCTCCCATGGTGATCAAAGGCTACTATTCCAATCTCAGTAAACGTGACCATTGGGCGCTGAGGTGCATGAGCAGATATCCCGATCAGGTGCTCAATCTTAAGCGAAATCCCCAGAGTTAAGCCCCTAAGCAAGCTTGGTACTCATTTGTCGACCCACTGAAGGGATGAAAGGCTGAGTCGACCTTGCCTACCCCAAAGATAGAGCTCCGAACATGTAGTGTGTAAACGCGATTTGCTATCACTTGGCCACTGCAACTCCTAATTCTACAGAAACATGTTGAAAAAAATACCAACAAAATTGATGATCATGATTATTTGATTATTGTGGCCATCAAAAAGAATAAGATTTAGCGGTAAAAAATTCTGTAAATATTTTCAAATCTGCAAATAATTTTACACAAGGAACTGCGTACTCTTTTGTACATTGACTCCCAGCATGAGATTTTAAAAATAATTGTAACGTATTTTCAAATTTTGATACATCAGTAAACAACTTCCTAGAACTAACAAAAAATAAATCTAATAATTTATGTTTAATAGTAAAAATAAAATTAAAAGAATTTCGAATTTAGTTAAGATATTTCAGCCATTTTTTTCGTGTTTATATATAAATATGTTTCAGGGTTTATATAGATATTTAATGTCAATGTAATAACCTATATAATATATGTAATACTTTTTTCTCTTTTTATGCATTTAAAATAACTTTTTCAAGATATTTTTTTTAAAATCTCTTTTTTAAATCAAACGTATAATGTTTTTCAAATGAAACAGCAACTTTTGATGTCATTTATTGATTTGTTAATTTCTAAAGTGCTTTGAATTTTCAGTCTGACATTTTGGTTCTATCTGATTTTCGTCGAATTTCTCGCTTAAACTGTCTTAACCAACATGCAAATATAAACATTTCTAACTCGTCTCATAAATAGCATAAATTCACAAACTGTAATAAATTTCATAAAATATAAAATATATATACATATTTTACTCAATTTCTTCTCGGAATCACAAATATTTAAATCTTGAAAGACTGTCTGCAACCTAAATATTTCCACGCAAAGAAAGAAAGCATTAAGACTTGTGGATTTCAGTACTGAGTTCCTGAAAATAATTCCCTTTTTTTCAAGTAAAAAATTTAAAAAAAGATTAAATTTATTTTGAAGAAGTTCGTCCGATGTTCAAAAAATCAACTTTATTTGCATTACATCGGGGTCACAGTCGTTGAAAACTGTGTCATCAGATGAGATCCCTATAGAAATATGACTTAAGCTTGACCCATTTCGGGCAAGAGAGAAATCTTGTCAGAAGGGAGGGGGGAGCAAGGAAGTACGTGGACGTTTTTCGAGATCAGATAACACCATTGCATTACCCACAATCACTGACAGTAAAAACAGAAGGGAAATCATCTATACACTCCCTAGAGTACAGCAACATTCGCCCCCACAGAAGTAGGACGAACAGATTTATCATGGTTTAAACAAGTGTCATTGCGATAGAAAAAAAATGAGGAAATAAATACGGTTAGATACATGATGCATCGGGCAGGAAATTCGGTGGGACCAATTAAATTTATTTATCAGTAATCTCGGGAATTGAATAGTCCCATCATTTTGTCGAACGTTCGAAGTGGTGAAAAAGAAATCGTCTGCCTGACCTAGATCTACTTGAATTAATAGGAAGTAAATTCTGGGGATGTGATTTTTAGTCTGCGTTTTAAACTCTTCGTTTTTAAATTGGCTTGAATAAATATTTTATTGATTAAGTCAGTGCTTCTCAAACTTTCAATATTTGCGACCCCAGTATCAATCATGATTTTCATCGTGTCCCCTCCATACATTAATAATGTATTGAACGCAATATTAATATACGCTACAGTACGTCAAAGCTACAGTACGACTTTAATTATAAACCATACAAATTAGCAAGATAAGCATTAATCTTGTATATAATTTTGAATATTACAAGTCCATCGGAGTCACAATAGAATTTATTGAACTTATTCGTAACTTAATATTGATAAATTAACTGTCAAATACATTGTGCAGTTCCAGGAACATCTTAAGGTATGAACCAATTGGTTCCGGCCCCAGGGTCTCGACCAGAATTGGAGCCTTGTCTCGTTCTCGACTCAGCCTTAATAAGGCCATGATTCGAATAATTTCAACGGTCAAATATTTTTTCCGGTTCTATTCTCCGAAGAACTAGAAATTTCGGACAATATGTCAACTGGCAACATGTGATGATCGTCGTCCATGTATAGGCCTAGTGTGATTGTAAGTCCTGCACATTTATTTATTTTTGATTATTGTTTGTACGAATATTTGGCAATGTATACTATGTAGTGAGTCTACTTTAAAGGATCTTAGTTGAGCCTACATTTGTGTAGGGATTCAGGATATACTTTTGCGTAAGGGCCCAGGACCTCAAGAAGTCTTAATACGTCTCTGCGTAATATATATATTATATTAGTGTAAATGCATATAATTTGTTTTTTTATAAATAATATGTGTGTTTTATATTTGTGTTTTGTTTTGCTTCTCCTTTCATTACATTCATAATTTTCTAAATAATCTTTTATTTTCGACTATTCGACATGCTCACGCCCCCACGTAGGCTTATTACTCCCCCTAGGGGGGTGCGCCTCACAGTTTGAGAAACCCTGGATTAAGTGATATAAATAAATTAATATGTACACATTGTTCCAGATATGACCATGGAAGCCTATTGCAGTAGAGTAATGACGTAACTGGTGGAATGTCGGTTCAGTCTCGTCGTCGGGATAGCCCAGTGGTTAAGGTCACAAACTCATGAATTCTAATCCTAGTGTTGTAAGAATTGGCTATAATTGGATATCCGCGAGGTATATCTTCTCTAGCTCGGGGTTTCTTCCGTCTAGCCAAATTGGCACTTTAAGCTAGAACAATGCCTCTACACGGATTTAAATGCCACTAATGAATAATGTATAAATAAGCGGAATAAATAATTAAAAGTAATAGTGGCTGGTTATTAAGATAGTAATAGATGCGTGTGGATAATAATGCCCTTATTACTTCGTGCCAGTACCATGTTTGTGTAGCCACTCTTACTATACTAAATTACAAAGAATTATTATGGTGTCAAGTCAAATTATATCTCTTTTCATTCAATTACCAAGTGATTATTACCCTTTAGCTTGTCTAGTCGGCATATTGTGCGTTCTCATTTTTATATCATTAATAATTGTATTTTAACCTCTAAATTTTATTTCAATTCAATATTGTAAGCAAATAGAGAGGCAGGTTGGCGTCTTAAAACTTTGCTAAAAAACTGCCATCTTGTCCCTAATGCAGTGTTTCTCAAACTTTTAATATTCGCGACCCAATTTTAAATCATAATTTTTACTGCGTTGCCCCCTCCCCTCATACAATAACAATGTATTGAGAGCAATAATAATGTGCACTCATGGACAAAAAAATCAGCGCACTAAGGAGTCGCCAAAATAAGACAAAATTTTACATGCTTAATTACTACTTTGATTTAAGTAAATTATTAGAAAATCGAAGAAAAAGAATCATTTATTTCAGAGAAAAAGGAAAAAGAACGGAGGATTTAATACCCTGTTGAACCCCCTCTAGCACGAATGCACGATGCGATACGATTGAGTATTGAGGCATACAAGTTCTGTATGATGTCTTGAAACATTTCGTTCCATATTTGCAATAACCTTTCCTCTAGTTTGTTCAAACTCGTGGGATGCCCAACTAGCCATCCTAAATGATCAAAGATATGCTCGTTTAGAGACAAATCTGGAAATCGGGAAGGCCAAGAAAGGGTAGTAATAGTGAGGAGACAGTCTTGGGACACCTGTGCCGTGTGAGGCCGAGCATTGTCTTGTGGAAAACGTTGCCTGAGTGGCAACACATGTGGTTGCAGGATGTCATGGACATACCGCTGGGCTGTCATGGTGCCATGGATCAATACTAGGGGTGACTGTGTATTGTAGGCAATAGCACCCCATACCTTCTCACCAGCTGTGAGAGCGGTGTGTCGCTGTAAAGCAAAGGCAGGATTGAGCCGTTCACCACGGGGTCTCCACATGCGAACACGATTGCCATCACTAATGAGATTTAAACTGGATTCTTCACTAAAGACAATCTGGTTCCATTCCACTGTAGTCCAGTTTCTCGTGTGTGGAACCACTCCAAATGGAGGCGTCGACGGGTGGGCGTCAAAGACAGCACAAGTAATGGGCACCGCGATCCCAAATGTCCTTCAGCCAGGTAGGCTTCGTATGGTTCGAGAAGACACAGGGTCCCCTAGTGAAGGTGCTACCTATTCCTGGATGGCGGCTGATGAAGCAGTTGACTGTACGCGGGTATTTCTTACCATGTGGCGGTCTTCTCGACGACTGGACGAGGACGTCCTGAGCCTGGTCTTCGAGTAAATGACATCTCTCGGATCCACTGGTCCCAACACCACTGGTCAACACAACTCCACTGGTCCACACAACCACAGCGGCCAAATTGACGAGCTACTCTCCTTGCTGACCACCCAGATTCCATTATGCCGATGAGTCTCCCCTCCCATACTGCGACAGCTGCTCATATTGTCTTCAAAAACAGCGTAATGGCATGTCTACCTCAGCTCTTCCCTTGTAAACGATTCAGCACGCTCAAACAAGCTTTGGTTACCTGTTTATACTCCACGGAGAACAACGTTAAATGCCCTCTACCGGCTATACGTAAAGCGCAATCACGTTGCGTTTCTAATCATTTGCATATCTCTCCAACATGTACATTCATGCCAAGTTTCGTTACGATCCTGCAATTATTTCTTGGTGCTCTAATTTTTTTGTTCATGAGTGCTTCATACTTTGACGCCAAAGCTATAATGCGACCTTAATTATTACCCGTACAAATTATCAAGATAAAAATTAAACTTAGTACATATATATTACTTTTAAGCAACAAATTAAGTATTACGTTACTTTTCCTTTCTAATTTTTAAACCAGAACAGATTGCAAAATAATTTTTAATTAAATTATGTATTTATGCTCTCAAAAAAAATCATTCCTTTCTAATGCATGTTCAAGCGCAAGTGTTTCGGAATACATAGTTTTGATACTACACAGAGGCCTCAGTTGACGAAGCACCATAGCCTTCTACGCCTACAATGGGGTCAGAAAAACATTGAGATGGGTCCATAAATAAGTGGAAGAGAGTTGTCTGATTGGATGAATCTCGATTTCTCATTCCTCACGTCGATGATTGTGTCAGGGTGCGCTGTCTTCCAGGTGATCAGTTGCTTCTACCATGTACATTAGGGGTACTCAACCTTTTTTTCTGTCTGGCCGCATACATATGATGGCTATTTCACGCGGGCCGCAACATGAGAATTAATGGAGGGGGAGTAGAAAGGCTTTAAGACCAAGATAACACAGAAAATTTAAAATGTGGAAATAGATCAAAATATTAAAACTCCTATTTTGCTTTTTTTAATTATTATTTTTTATTTTGTTCGCTGATTTTTTCTAAATTGGAAGCATTTAAGAGAATCACTCTTTCACAATTTTTACACCAGTAAACGGTTTCATATGTTTACCAATGATGTAACAAGTTTCATAGGGTGTGTTTGTTATCGTTGTGACATTACCACGGACAAAACACTTTTTTGCTGCTGTAAAGATTATTAAAGAAAGACTATTTATCATCCCGTGAAAAAGATCTTCGAGGAGAAGTGTCATTGAACGCGATTCCTGTTTATTAAAATTCTTTAAATAAACTTTTGTGACAAATAAAACAATTACTGAACCATGCTTGTTTTTCACAACAAAACAGTCAACGTCCAAATTGCCTTTAAACAATCTATTTTCTTCGAATATTTTTCGCTAGCAATATATGAAAAATAGTTAAAAATTAGTTCCATTCATAAAATGGTCGCTATTCCTCTGTTGTCTATTATCACTAATCGATATATATATATATATATATATATATATCAATTGGCACCCGTACGACGTCGCCAACAAAAAGCACACTTGATGTACCGTAAAATCCGGCGTATAACGCGCACCGGTGTATAGCGCGCACCTATAGTTTCAAGCTGAATTTTTTAATTTTTAGGTATATTCGCCGTATAACGTGCACCCCCTTTTTTACGAAGAAATCTGAAATAACTGTATACATTGCTTTTAAGTTTTAGTCATTTATTCGAGGTATTATTCCAGACTTTTACAAAAATAGTATACTTCTAGAACTGCAACTTGTAGTAACTGGTGTTGATGGATGAAGGAAGGCATATGAGCTTGGATATGATTACTCTTTCAACGAGAACTTCGTTGGGAGTAGTGTATTTCGTTCTATTTGCCAGAGAAATAATTTATGTCTATATTTTTAAGTTCAGATTAGTAGTCTTTTATCCTGGTGGAATTGAAAAAAAAATCATATGATGGATTTAATAAGTTGCCTTAGAACCGTAGAACCAGATAGGAAAATAAAAATATAATAACGGAGTGATCGGAATAAGGATGTTCAATATTTTCACGTTCTGAAATGGATATAAATTTATTTAATTTTTAATATATTTTAATCATCGTGCAATAATTAACTCTATAAACTCTTTTAGTTCATAAGGCAAGTCGTTTCTTTTAAATAAACAGTGTTTCGATACATGTAAGAGTAAATTTTTTTTTATGCTCATCTCTTTTGATATTTTTAAAGCCATCGTTTTTATACCCGGTGTATAACGCGCACCCTTTAATTTCAATCTTAATTTTTGTGTTCAAAGTGCGCGTTATACGCCGGATTCTACGGTATTTGATTTTTTAACAAAGAATTTCCCATCAAATTTTCATAAATAAATGAATTTCTCATATCAATGGGCCATGACCGGGCCACTTATAAAAGCCCGGTGGGACGCATGTGTCCCGCGGGCTCCAGGTTGAGTATCCCTGATATACATAGACTGGTGGAGGCTATATTATGCTTCGGAAAACGTTCTCTTCGTGACTGTGGGACCCTTAGCTGTAGTAGAACGAACGTGAAAATTTCGGACTATCTGAGTATTATTGTGGATCAGTTGCATCCTTACATGGCATCTGTTTTCCCTTCTGTAAAGGGAATCCTCCAGCAGAATAAACACACCCCTTGGTACAAGGGTCGAATTGTTTTAGAGAAGTTCGAAGAGTGCAATGATAAATTCCAATTAATCTCCTGGCTGATTAAGTTCACATATCTTAATCTTATAGAGAAAATTTAGGTTTTCATAGAAGGGCACAGCTCAGAGATCAAACATCTTCATGTCGGAATATTTTGAGCAGACCATTGCTTAGACATTTGGTACAACCTGTCTCCAATCATCTACCAAGAATTAGTGGCAGCCGTGCCTAGGGGAGTGAGTTGCAGCTGTTTTGCAAGCCAAACATCGTGTAATGCGTTATTGAGTATGTGTTCTTACTGTTTTGTATTTTCAGTGTATTCTCAGCAAAACTTTTTTTTTCAATTCCTACTATTAGCTCACACTCTCTATATATTTATTAATTTATTCTTGGAATTTTCAATCATTAATAAAATACATTTTAAAGCACTCAATTGAGCTGAAATTTTATGTACATGATTATTTTGGATGACAATACAGTAATTAAATTATAATTAATTAAATTTAATTGATTAAAACAAATCATTCAAAGAATTAGAAATACATCCACGTTGGCATCATTTTTGATGACTTGGCGACCATTTTCGCGACTTGTGTCAAAACTTGAAAAGGTTTTTTTATCGCATTTAGAAGCGCTCATTTAAAAACTGAATTTTTCTATACACTATTGTTTTGGGTAAAAATACAACAATTTAATTATAATTAATTAAAACTAGTTGATTGAAACTAATTATTTAAAGAATTATTACAAATACAGCCATGTTGGTTTCATTTTTAGTGACTTGTGTCAAAACTTTAAAACATTTTTTTTCTCACGTTTTAAAGCATTCAGTAGAACTGAAATTTTATAGACACGATTGTTTGGGATGACAATACGATACTTTAATGATAATTAATAAAAATTAATTTCCACTTAATGTTGGGACATATTTATATAATTGCAAATATTTAATAAAAGGTATCTAAAATAAAATTTTTCTTTGTTGATCTAAGTAGAAATTGACTTAAATTTTTTTTATATTATTTGTTTGTAAAAAGAATGTATTACCGTGTTAAAGCAATGCTTCTAACATGTGTTTATCGTATTTAATTAATAGATTTGTGATTTCTGTTATTAGCGGAAGTTTTATTTTGTAATGTCCAAAGTCAGCTTCCATTATTTTATAAAAGTAGTTTAAAAATCATCATACAAGTCTAGAGCGCTAATCAAACATTCAATAACTGGTTGTTTTTTTTTAAAAAAAGCATACTCAAAATTAATAAAGTTATTGCATTAGAAATTTTCTACAAAATTTTGACCCTTTTTTTTATTATTAAATTGAGTAAGATCTTGAATTATTTTTCCTTTCAATATTTTTTGTAGTGAATGTTTTGTCGGGTTAATTTGAATTGTAAGATAAAAAATAATCTAACACTTGCAAAAGGAATTTGTAATTTTGTTTAGCTTTAGTTTTGTTCGTAAACATATAGTGTTATAATCTCCTGATAAAATATTGACTCTCTGAAATATTAAATATATTGTACTATTTAGATAACTACATGCTAAAAATATAGACGAATTGCTTCATATTATTGCCCCTTCAATTTCTAACTGTGATTTTAAAAAGAAATTTCGGATCCTTTACATTATTTGGGTGAGTGGGTAAGTGAATATTAACGTCACACTATTCAGCTACTCAAGGGCTTTTGGAACATTATTTCTGAATTTAATGTTTAGCAAAACATTATTTTTAGATTAGCATTAATTCTACATGTATTTATCTTACTATATTAGATATGTGCAATAATTATAAACATATATTCCCCTTTATGAATGTAAATGCCAATTTACATTACTACAGTCTTCTCGTAAATCAAATTCATTTTGTTCTTATAAAATGCTCATACTATTAATAATTTGTGATAGTAATAAAAAATAGAAAAAAAAATAATGAAAAGATATTCACACATTAGAAATATGTATCTATATATTTTTATGTTCGAATTTTAAAAAAAAATTTCAAAATTTTCAATTAAAGAAATAGTTTCTGAAATCTATTCAAAAATTTATTTTTAAATGTATCAAAAAGTTCACTGCGCAGACTTCAAAAGAATTCGAATTTATTCAAAAAGTTTTAAGCTAAAGGGAAAAAAATGTTGGAATAGAACTTGATTTTTTTTCCTATTACAACTAAGGAAACATATTTCGCTCTCCAAGTTGAATTCAAATGAATGTCTCCTCAACCTGAGCAATTTTTATTCCGTAGCAGCTTTTTGCGATGTAAGAGCTGAAATTAATCTTCGTCCTTTCGAGAATTTCAATAAAAGTTTCTCTGACATATCATATTTCATAGATTTTACCAAAAAACTTTTCTTCCTTCATATATCTATTTTGCTTTTCGTTCGAATATGAAGTAAAACATTCATACAATTTAAAATTTAGTATAACTTTATTTAATATTTAAGTCTTCAACAGCGTCACAAAATGCAAAATTTTGTTAATGCTTTTTTTATTTCTTAGTCAATACTTTTCTACTTTTTCTTGGAATACAAGAAAAGCCTTAAGATATACAGGGTGATCCCAATTCATGGTACAAACTTTAAGCGTAGGTAAAAGACATTTGAACAATCATTAATTGTTTTGGAATATATGGGAGCAAGTGTGACGCGGTGAGGTACAAACACAAAACAAGTTATAGAAAAGAAAAAAAAATTAAGTCAATTCCTACTTAGATCAACAAAGAAAAATTTTATTCTAGCTACTTTTTGTTAAATAGTTATAATTAATATAAACATGTATATACATATGACAGAATAACAACATTAAATGGTAATTAATTTTTATTTATTATAATTAAAGTATCGTGTTGTCATCCAAAACAATCGTGTCTATAAAATATCAGTTCAACTGAATGTTTTAAAACGTGAGAAATAAACCTTTTTAAGTTTTGGCATAAGTTGCCAAAAATGATGCCAACGTGGTTGTGTGTATTTGTAATTTTTTAAATAATTAGTTTTAATCAATTCATGTTTATTAATTATAATTAAATTACTGTATTGTCATCAAAATAATCATGTATATAAAATTTCAGCTCAATTGAGCACTTTAAAATGTATTTTATTAACGATTGAAAATTCAACCAAGATAAATAAATAAATATAGATAAAGAGAGTGTGAGCTAATAGTAGGAATTGAATAAGAGACGAAAGAAAAGACTAAGTGTTTATTGAAAACGTCCAGTGACTGGCGTAATGTTTACAACAGATCTTCATAACTGCTCAGCACATGAACTAGGAAGTCCAGCTGCAGCTCACATTGCTGTACCACCCACTAGTTGTAGGAGAAGGTGTCCTGCCGGATTCAAAGCTTGTACTAACTGAAAATGGAAGAGGTTTAAGCGATTTTTGTTTAACACTCTACAAACGGTCTGATGACTCACACTCACGTGATGAGCAACAGCTCTTGAACTTGACTCAAGTTTAAGAGGGGTTAAAGGGGTGTTATAAATAAAAGAAAATCCCGTTTTTGAACTATTAGATCTACAAATTTCAAATTTGGAAAGCATGTTCCTTTCGTGGAGTAGAGATACACTAAGAAAGGGTCTTGCAAAAATCCTCCTCCAGTGGGCGTTGCGAGGGCTTAAAGTGCGTGATAGATAAAAATTCCTGTTTTTGAGCTGTTAGACTGACATAGTTTAAATTTGGTAAGCATTTCATTTTGTTGAACAAAGATCAACTAAGAACAGATGAAATGGAAATTGATTCCTATGAACTAGAGGAGAAAGCCGGGAGATACTGGGGGTGGATAAAAAATAACGAAATATGATATACATGTTTCTTTTATTGAATTGAAATGCATTAAGAAAGGAAATCGACTCAAGAAGAGGGTTACGCGAATTATTGATTTAAAAATTCTGTTTTTAAACTATTAAATAAAGACTAAAAATTTGGCAAATATGTTTATTTTGTTGAGTAGAGATCCGCCAAAAATGGGCTTTGTGAAAATCCAAAAATTAATATTTAGAATAAATGTCTGATTTTTTTTAAAGGAAGAGCTGAGAATTATAAGAATATTTTTTACACAATCAAACGCTAGGACTTATATAATTTATATATTTATACTATATTTAGGACTCAATAATTTAAATATTTATAAATAGTATATATTCATACAACATCAACCCAGTGAAGCGGGTGGGTTACGGATAGTATTTCTATAACAGAATAGATTATTTCAACACTTAGGTAGTTGCATTATCTATTATATAAGAAAGGCTTTTAAAGGACAATTTATATTGTTCAATGTATCATAGCAGCATAAATTAATACAAGCAAACATTTTTTTTAAAAAAATTACTCTAAAGCATTATTTATATTCAATTTAATAAACTGTTAAGTACGATTTATTTCATAAAGGGAAACTAGTTGGCTTAATTTCGTTATGCAGAAAACAAATTTTAATGTCGTTTATATATATTTATA
>BMAV01007375.1:580244-595572 GCA_019973955.1 Trichonephila inaurata madagascariensis
ACCTGCCGCCTGCCGGCCGGGAGCAGACACCCCTTCCCCGAGCTGGAACCCCGACTGAAACTCGAGGTATAAGCCGAACCCAAACAGAGTGAAAAGAGAGTCAGTTGAAAATACCAAGAATATCGGTGGTGTTTACCTCCTCCCTCACGAATATCATATTCTGTAGTATTGAAAAAATCCATAGTATGAATAAACTAAAATAAACTCACCGGCGTAACAGCCCATGAGGAGCAAGGCCTAATGTGCCCTTGAGCGCTGTGGTGCATAAACAGATGTTACGGTCAGGTGGTCAGTCTGACGCGAAACTCTCAGTATTTAGTTCCCAATCAAGCCTGGTACTCATTTATAGACCCTCTGAAGCGATGAAAGGCTGAATCGACCTTTCCCAGCCCGAGATTTGAAGCCCGGAGCTGTTGTCTGGAAGCGCAATACCCTACCACTCAGACACTGGGCTTATATGCTGATTTTTTACTATTCGAAAATGGGACTCGAAGCGTTCCTCCGTCCCCTCACTGAATAGTGAATGTAGCCTGAGAAAAGTTGAAGATCTTGGATGGGGAGAAAGGGGCCTCCTGAGTGGTTGGCTGGAAAGTTGTAGATAGTAATCAGGTTGGAGGCAGGGAGCAGGCAGGAAATGACACAATAGTCTGCTGAAGAGTCTTGAAGTTTTCTAGAGAGATGTGGGATGGAGAAGAAGCAATTTGATTGGCGTATGGAACTGAGTGAGTCACCTCTCTATTGGCTGTACTGAAGTTTTATAATTTAGAGTGGGCGTGACTGATGAAGCGCAGCAATGAAAAAGTTAAGAAAAAAGGTTGAGAATTAAAAATTTAGCGATTCATTCATCAAAAGATGAAGGATCGTGAATAAAAATTATGGTGTATTATAAGAGTCTAGGAGAATTCTCCTAGGTCTTTTATGATTATCCAGAGGAACATAATTTTCTAAATTAATTAAACTAGAGTTATTGATGTTGGGAAGATTGTCATAAAAAATTTTTTTAGCTAGAATTTGAATATATTTTTTAAAAGGGTGTAGTTTATATATATATAAGAGCTTTATATAAATATTTGATTTTTTTTGCCTCGGCAATTGTGTTCTAATAGTTGAGTTTTGAGCTATTTCTAAAATTTTAAAATTAGAATTTGCAGCATATCACCAAACAGGACAGCCGTAAATAATGATGGGCCGCAAAACAGTAGTGTAAAGAAGTACCTTGTCAAACATATTCATTTCAGAATTCCGGCAAATTAAGGGGTAAATAGCTCTTAGTGCGTTCCGGAACACTGGGCTTATAGTATGAATAACTTCTATTTAAATGTAAATGCTTTCATTAATAGCTGTGGACGTAAACAAATCCAACACATTTAATTTCTTAACTCTCACACTATCATTAATTTTCCCTTGAATCACAATAAATATTCACACAATCTTATTTTTATTTTAATGTATGAAAATGAATGATAATTTGCAGTTTTTATTTTAATTTAGGAAAATGAATGATAATTTGCAGTGGATCTACAGAACAATCTATATTGAAAGATATGCATATTTTTTTTACCACACAACCTGTAGAGATATCATCATGCGATACTGACAGACATTACACCGAAAGTTAATTACACGAAAATAATTTATAGTAGTTCTATTTCCCAAAGTTATGAAATCTCAAAAGACAGATAATGATGCTCATCATAAGAAACTCTCAAATGCGAAACACGTTCCGCAGATTAAATTAAGCGAAACAAACATTATTACTCAAAGCCTAATCACTTATCACTAATGTTCCAACTAATGTTCCTATTAATTATAGCAAAGTCTTTTGAAATTCCTTTCAGAAACCGGAAATAACCTCTGGATTCAATTAACTCGCTTACAAAAGGCATATCAAAGTTGGCACTTAAAATTGAGACTGAACCCATCGACTACAAGAGATAAATGATCAAATCGCTCTTCGTATTGTATGCTTAATTGACTTTGAAAAGGTGAGAATATATAATTAAACTATTCAGTCAGTCGCCTGGAATGAATCTGTCGTCTTCTGACAGTCATCTCGTTATTTTTAACTTAAAAGAAGTGAGTATTATTTATGTTTTGTTATCATGGATTCCTTAAAAAGGTATTCTGCTTTTTTATTTTTAAAAACTTCTTCAAAATTTAATCTTGGATGTTTTTGTCAGTTCTCAAGAAATTATTTAAAAATTGGTGACAGCAAATAGCATATTTGAAAGAAATGAAGATTTTAAAATAAAATTGATATTATTTTTTTTAGTAGAAAAAGTATTTCAGATTTTTTCTTATTTAAAGACAATATACTCTGCTTGAATTTATTCAGTACAATAAATTAAATTGAACCAGCTGGTTGGCGTGGTTGGTTTGTCGCTGGCCTTCTCCATCCTTGTTTGAGGGTTCAACCCTGGCCCAAGCGAGTGGATTTTCTTGATGCAGAAAATCGACCGCGGCCATTTCGTATGATTATACGGCATGTAAAAGATCCCTAGAGTGTCTGTTTGGCTTGGGTGCTCTCGGCAAAATTAAATTCTAGTACAGGTTTGCATCGTCAGAGCTCAGGTGCCTCCTTCTATTGAGGAAACTTTACGTCAAAATTACCTGCGGCGATTGGTATCCGCCTGTAGCAGGGGTATCCTTTATGGATCAAAGTGCCATTTTTTCTAAAGAAATGCTAAATGAGGTATACACGTGCCGTCAAATTATTTTGACTTGTGATTATTGGAAAAATAATAAAACAATACTAACAACACAAAACTCTTATTTAACTTCAGAAAAGTACATTTTGTATTTTATAGTAGTAATTTTTAGTTAAACGTATAATTCAAATTATATAAAGTAACATAAGTATGATTTCTGCTGTTGCTGATTATATAACAAATAATTTATACGAGTATTAGAATTTGATAAGACGTTACTTTTAGCAGAATGAATGCTGAATTGGCCAAATGGTTTCTAAGCGAGTCTTTAATGTAATTCATATCTGAAAATAATGACTCGTAGGCATAGGTCGATTAAAATACGGTTAAAATAGCATGAGCCTGCTTCTTCAAACAGTTAAACGTACCTGGAACCGAATTTAATGTTTCCAAAATTTCGTTACTGGCATTTTTACTTATATTGCTTGTTAATATATTTCTGTGTTTCAATCAATTCTAACTCTTACTTTGTTTCAATAAGTTTTTGGATTCATATTGAACTAGACTAGAAATCAATAAGTTGCATTTCAAATTCTTCAATTTCCAACGTTGAATTGGTGCCAGTACAGTTTATCAAATAAAGTCACATCAGGGGACATAATAAACTTGAGCGCTTCTGATAATTCTTTGAACTGAGAAAATCTCACTGAAAATTCCTTGATTGAAGAATTAATCGCGGTTGATCGTTTTGATTGGTGGCGTGCCCAAAATATTGTGCCGCGTACTATCAATGGCGCGCGTGACAATGGTTCACTATCCCTGACCTATAGGGTGCCGCACTAAAAAGAGATACCAGCTCCTGAAGAAGTGTACTAAGTCTGCAATGGTAAAGCACCAATCCGCAGCCCATTAGAAATTTAAAAAATTCAATTGATTTCAAATTTCTCAGGAGCTAATGTTTTTTTCTTCTCTCTTTGCCTTAAAATTAAGGCAAAGAGAGAAGAAAAAAAAAACATTAGCTCACATGTTATCCATGGAAGTCCGTTGCACAGAGTGTTGTTGTGAAGCAGTCACAAGTTCGATTCCTGATTCGACAATAGGCTTACTTGCGAAATAACAAGAAATTTATTACATTAAAGTGAATTTATTTCAAAGTTTTCAAGGGATAAAATGCTAACCTCTCAGGAACCGAGTGAAAGTTTATATATGCTGTTGTTGTTAATCATGCCACCCGCCTGACATAGTCAGATCGAGGCCCACGAAATTCATCGTGGCAATGTGCTAGATGTACGCCTGTCGTTGGCATTTAGCCTTGAGCACCATACAGATGACAGTACGATTTAGCACGGAGAAATTCCCGAAGGAACGATAGATGGCGACACCACCTATCTCCACCTCCACAATTGAGGCATGGAACTGAATTGAAGGGAAATTTTCTCCAGTTCCCTGCACTCGTGATTCGGCCCACAAGACTTTCGAACCCACTGATTTAACGAGCACGTGCTTCGCGTGTACTCGGAGGGTATTTGGCGGTACGGGCATCGAACCCAGGCCTTCCGGTCCGGAGTCCGATGCTCTAACCACGAGGCTGCCCACGGCCTACGGTTTATATATAGTCACACGTACTATGTATTCATCGTTTGTAAGTTCCACTATGCAGAAGGATGGGGTGATCACGGTAGCCTTATGGCCATGGTTGCGGGCTTGTGACCGACGTTGTCGAGTCCCAGGTTCAAAACCTAGTGCCACTGAAGACCCGCCGTCAAATATGTCATAACTCAAGTGAGTGGGTGAATTTTAAAGGCGCATTATTCAATGACATGGGGGCTTTTGGCGACGAACCTTGTCATTTTGAACCATGGTCAAGTGACGAGGATGAAACCTGAGCTGCAATCCCCCTCCTAACTTCCACACCACACCAACGAGAGAACATCTGCGCATCGGCATATTTAATGTGCAACGGTCTCCTCTGCACGAAGGGTCTTCAGCGGTACAAGGCTCAAACTCATGACATGCCACCTACAAGTCCGTTACCTTGACCACTAGGCTACCACGGCTTCATGTCGTGACTCACAGTTCTCAGGCGTCTCGTACACCAAACATTTTATGAGAACCTGGAAGTTCATACCTTTCGCACAACTGTTGCAGAGATAGAGAGAGAGCACAATCTCTCAATTAAACGTTTTCTGTCTCATTAATGCATTAAAGTTTCTGTTCTTTTTCTCTGCTTCTTTGCACCACAGTTCGCAACTACGGCATTTGCGACCCTGCAATTTTTATGTAATTCCTACACCCCTGCAAGTTTATCGGTCTGGTAGCGAATTCTCTTGTATGTCAAAAGTATTCTTGAAAAACTTTGTCTTATTTTTCAAAAAAAAAAACTTTCCAGGTTGTGACGGGCTCACGCGTCTTTTCATTAGCATGTCCTTTGGGTTCTTTTGGGCCAGAATTAATGACAATTCTTTTCCAACCAAAACCCAAGAAGTGAAACGTGAATAAAAGATGCAAATTAGAAAGCTTTTAAATATCAGAAGATAGAGTAAGCGCGATGTGGCAATTTGGGGAATGTTATGAGAGTGAGTGATTCAATTGGGAAGTGACAGCCAACAAAAGTTATCCCGGAGATAGAGCCATTAGGTCAAGGCGCATAACATTGCACTCGAATAAATACGCAACTTCCTTAGTATTGGATCGGTGATCGGATTAAAGTAGGATTGACTATTTAATATTAGGATCTGAGATACTATTGGAATTGAGCTTTGGCGAGTTAGTTATTGATTGTTGTCCGGGTTACATTATCTCGGTATTATTTATATTGTGTGTTTTGTCTCATCGTAGATTCTCTCACATATATTATTATCTAATCTGCTAGTGAATTAAGCTTTTAGATCTTAATAAAGACAAATTAAGGTCCTTGGAATCTTCTAGTTCTTTCTTTAATCCTACACCTCTAGCTCAAGCTGATAATCAAAGAGAAGGGCACCCGAGGGGGACAACTTTACAAGGTTACCTCTAAAATTTATATAATCTAATGAGCTGTTAGGTACAATGATGAACACAATTTGAGAGTACAAGAAAGACAGTATTTTTCAAAACGATTTCTCTAGTCCAGGGATGGGCAAGACCACGATTGACCGGTGGACCATCAAGGCATATAGAGGTGACCACCTTTACCAAAACCTAAGATGTGCATACTAATATATTATAGTTTAAAAAATACTAAAAAACACACTTTTATAGTGAATCAAACTAAAAAGTAAAAAAATAATTCTTAATATAAGAATAAAATGATTAACGAAAAAATTAATGTCATGGGGATAAAAGTGTGGGTGCTCTATATTAATCGTTATAATTTCTTACTAGTTCTATTCCGAAATGCTGAGTTAGTGTTAAAATGTAGTACAAAACACCCCACGATTTTGCCACAATATTAATTTTTTCGTTAATCATTTTATTCGTATATTAAGGATTATTTTCTTACTTTTTAGTTCGATTCACTATAAAATCGAGTTTTTTAGGTTGTTTTTTTTTAAACTATAATTTATATTTTTC
This sequence comes from Trichonephila inaurata madagascariensis, assembly GCA_019973955.1. NCBI lineage: Eukaryota > Metazoa > Arthropoda > Arachnida > Araneae > Nephilidae > Trichonephila > Trichonephila inaurata. The sequence goes on from BMAV01007375.1 coordinate 586,445, forward strand.
ATTTTTTAGTTCGATCTACAATAAAAACCTGTTTTTTTAAGTTTTTAAAGCTATCATTTATTCTTTGTTGAATTTATCCTTGAGTTTGATATTTGGAGTCTGAATTATGTGGCTCCTGGAATTAGTCTTGTTCTTCAATGGATAAAAATTAATGGGTCTGAAGGGCATTTACTCTCTCCTTTTATGGGGCCTCGTATGAGTCCCGTATCGTTATATTTCAAGGATAGATCTATAGATTCAGGTCTAACTAATAAAAGTGTATTAAGAAGAAATATTAAATGTCAATCGTATTATCATCTTTTAAACGTATTTCTATAATGTTAATTCGTATCATCACTTCTAAACGTATTGCTTTATAAAAATAAATAATATTTAGCAGTTAGAACATAAATTATTTTATTCACTTGCACTAGTCTTTTTCCCCCCCTTTCTCACTCAAAGAATACTTTTCTTGTTAGTATTATTTGAAAAAATAACAAGCGTTTTCATTTTTAGGGTTGCTCCTTTTTTAAGGGGTAGGGTCTTTTACTCGCCACATCTGGAATTAGTGGTAAATTTGGAAATGGAGTATGGAATTAGTCGCCAAATTTGAGAATGGTACATGCAATTAGTTGCCAAATCTGGAAGCGATATAATGAATTAGTCGCCAAATCTCGTCAATTCTTAAAATCGTTATTTTTGACATCCTGATTAGGACAATGGAACAAAATTTTGAAATTATTGTATTGTCATTGGTCCTTGACAAGTGTGCAAAATTTCGAAGTAATCTGATTTTTTAAAGTGGGTAAAAATCGAGTCCAAAGATTCCATTACATACAAGTGAAACTTATAAAAGCGTGTTGAAAAATAACACATTTATGGAACATCGACGCCAGTTAAACTGGAGGATTGACCTTTCATATTCGATTCGACTGTGTTTGCTAAAGCAAATGATTCAATAAATGTGTAGATGACTCAAGTACCTTCATTGTGTACCAACAATGTAGCTTAACGTGTTAACCAACGCTGTAGGGAAAAAACCATCACTGCGATGCCAGCCGTAGAAATAAACTTCTCCTCTCACGCCGACTGAAGGGGAGAATACACTTTGAAGATTAGCTCTTCCCGCGATAGCACGAATTTAGCCATTGAAACATCATCCCACACCCCGTGATTCCACGTTATTGGGTTCTGTTGACGTCTTCTCTTTCGATAGCGCGGGAATCGACAGTGAACAAATGTAAGTGCATATGTTGTTTTCATATTCATTGTTTTACGTACGTTTTATGCTGGCTGCATTAGGGTATCCGACTACGCTCGGAACCGTGACTTTGCAAAAGCGTATAAATGGATAACATTTATGATATTTAGTGTCACTTAGATTAGAAAACGTATATAAAATTGTTTTAAGAAGATTATTACAATAAAAATTATTTAAGTACAATATTTTGACAGAAAATGAACATACAATGACTAATTTTCAAAATATTCTCCTTTTGTGAAAAATGCTTCTATTATAATAATATTTTGCCTGCATATAGCTCAGACCTCTGTACAGAGGCTCAACTAGAATTTTTGAAATATATAGCTTAGAAGTGGGTTTATCCATATTTTACGACAACAGAGGGGAGAAATTTTAAGAAAAAAACGCCGATAATTATTTTAAATGGTTGTAACTCTGAAAATAATGTGAATTTTTCAAACATCATAGTTGAGCCTCTGTACAGAGGTCTGAGCTGAATACAGGCAAAATATTATTATAATAGAAGCATTTTTCACAAAAGGAGAACATTTTGAAAAAGGTTATTTTAAGTTAATTTTTGTCGAAATAGTGTATTTAAATAATTTTTTTTGTCAAAATGTCCTTAAAACAATTTTATTAATGTATTCTAATCTAAGTGACACTAAACATCATGAAAATTATCCATTTATGCGCCATTTTAAAATCACGGCTCCGAACATAGTCGGATACCTTAAATACGTCCATGCTCCACGGTCTAGTAGTCCCTCAGAGTTGTTCAAGCATTCAATTCGACAATTTTGTGTTATTTGTGTTTTTGCAGTAAAAATAGTAATCTGTCATGTATTAAAAGAGGAGTACAATAACAAAAACAAGTGCTGAGAAAACAAAACATACAATTTCAATACAGGATAGCAACATTTAAGCCACTGGGTGGACCGCAACACCTCAAAATCACTTGAAGTAGCCTGTACCCGGGTAAAGTCCGCCCTCCTCTGCTCTAGTCAATAGCTCAAATATTTCCCGTACTTTCACTTTCAAACTTTCACGAACTCGATTTGTTAATTAAGGTTTAAACAATTAAAATTCCTACACTTCATTAATCTCTCTAACATTAAGGTCTTAACTAAGCATTATGAGGAATTAAGACATTAATTTCTGATATTCGAGTGCGTTTGTGCATTCCACACAAACAAACACGCAAATAAGCCCCTTAATTTAAAATTGTTTTGATTTTAATTAATTTATTAATTAAATTTAAATTTGATCCCACCTAAGTCGATAGTTGGATAATTTAGTTTAGTAAATAAAGTTTGTTTATTTAACAGCTGAAAATTAATCCCATAATTATGTGCTCTGGAAATAATAAATTTTATGCTTCGGGGGGGGAGAGAGGGGGGTTCTGTTTTATCTTTATGATCAGAGAAATTTCAATTTACAGTTTGTGCAGTTTCGCTTCTACTTTTTCCCTCGCATATTCCTTTCATTATTATAGAGAAAGTGCGTAATGAAATTTTAAATAGGTATAATAACTGAAATTTTAAGAGGTTGTAACATTTTAAAGATTAATGTAGGCGTAGTTTTTTAAAAAAGCTAACTGGGCAGTAAAATTGCCATTCGCTTTGAATTTTCAAGTATGACAATACATAAAATTATTATTGTTCTGAAGTTTCTTATTGAATACGATTTCCAAACCCACTTTATGATCTGCTTTATATGCTGAATATTTCAATGAAATACAACGTTAAATGATATACTCGTGCACAAATGGATTTATTTATAATTTTAAAGAGGAATAACTTCTTCGATCACATTCTTCATTAAAAACGCCTTTTTTAATATAAATGTATTAATGTATATTAAATGGCTAATTGTGTGTTCAAATATGAACTAAAATCTTTTTACCGCAGTACCGTTCAACTTACTGTATTTGTTATTCAAAAATGTAATACATAGACTATAGGGTGTCTACAAAGTAGTTAAGCAAAAAGAATGATTTATTGCATGTAATTTACAGAACAAAATTTTAAAGTACGCATTGTTGTAAAACAGACCAATAGTCCAAGTTTATCATTTTCTCAAATGTTTGATGTGGCTACCTTTCGCTGTGTCCCATCGGTAAATCAGTTCTTTCCACAGATTAGTCAGCCGATTCCGTCGATAAAAATTTTCTTGATTTTAGTTCAGGGATGAATGCAGTAAATGTCGGAGTGTTGTGACGGGCTCACGCGTCTTTTCATTAACATGTCCTTTGGGTTCTTTTGGGGCCAGAATTAATGGCAACCAAAACCCAAGAAGTGAAACGTGAATAATAGATGCAAATTAGAAAGCTTTTAAATATCAGAAGTTAGAGTAAGCGATGTGGAAATTTGGGGAATGTTAAGAGAGTGCGTGTGGATTCAATTGTGAAGTGACAGCCAACAGAGGTCATCCCGAAGATAGAGCCATTAGGTCAAGGGTCATACCATTGCACTCGAGTAAATAAACAACTTCCGTAAGATCGGATCTGAGATCGGATTAAGGTAGGTTTGACTATTTAATATTAGGACCTGAGATATTATTGGATTTGAGTTTAGGCGTGTTAGTTATTGATAGTGGTCCGGGTTAAGTTATTTCGGTGTTATCTATATTGTGTGTTTTTTCATCGTAGATTCTCTCACATATATTATTATTATCTAATCTGTTAGACGTTTAAGTTCTTAATAAAGCCATATTAAGAGCATGGAAACTTCTAGTTCTTTCGTTAATACTACACCTCTAGCTCACACAGATAATCAAGGAGAAGGGCACCCGAGGGGGGTAATTTCACAGTGTACACTTAATATCTTTCAAAACCCTATACACATAAATTATGCGATGAAAGATCTGGTGATCCTGATGGGCATTGAATAACCTTTATATGACCAATTCAAACTGGTACCTCAGCATTAAGGTACGATTCAACGCCGTTGTAGCAGTGACAAGACGCGCCATCTCGTTGAAAAATGTAAACTCTTGGTATTTTTTCTTTAATGGCCTGTGTGAGAAAATCTGTAGCATATCCAGGTAAATAACTCTCGTAACAGTTTTTTGAGAGTTCAGTTTCGTGTTCAAGGAGGGCATGAGTATTTTCCGATCTCAAATTCTTTCATCCGGACATAATTTATGAATTAACTTACAAGGGGAGGGAACGACTAAGGAACATCATTTGGGGACGAGACTTTGTACAATAGTAGTGATCCTTTAGGGTGTTCAACTCTCTATGTAATTACGCCGAATGGGCTGTCAATCCGGAGAAAATAGCGTTTAAAATTCGTGCTTAGCTTTTATATAATTAAGTTTTAATTACGTACAGGTGCTCAGCAGCGTGGTTGGTAGTCACTGTTTACTATGCGGTTGGCCTCTGTTCAAATCACGCGACCTTTTATTTTTTATTTTTAAATTTAATTTTATAATTTTAAATTCATTTAATTATTCTTACAATTAAATAAATTTATTTAAAAAGGGTTTAATAAATATGAAATGATATTATAGATAATTATTTTGTATTTTAAAAAATAAAACATTAAAAGTTTATGTTATTATATTAAAATAATAATATAAATATTTATTTTTTATAAAAATAATTATTAATAAATAATATTTATTATACAAAAATATATTATTGTCGGTTCACGATCGGTTTTTCTTTTTAATTTTTAAATTTATTTTTCTTACTATTAAATAAATTTATTTAAAAAAGACATTAAATATCTTATACAATTATAAAACAATTAAATTAATAATATGCAATATAATATGTATATTATTTTTATTATATTAATTATAAAATAATTTTTTATAAATAATTGTTATAATATATTTTATGTATTATTGTAATATTTTATATAGTATTTTATTTATAATATATTGTATTTCATATTATAAAACTAGTTATAACAAATTTTTAAATAAATATCATTTAATAATTATTATGATATATTTCATAATAAATATTATTTATTAATAATTATTATATATTTCATAATAAATATTATTTATTAATAATTGTTATGATATATTTCATAATAAATATTATTTATTAGTAATTATATTGATATAATATAAATACTTATATAATTGCAGTAATTATTTTACCTTTTAAAATTCAAAATAATTATCTAAAATATCATTTAACATTTAATAAACCTTTTTTTTAGATAAATTTATTTAATTGTAAGAATAATTAAATAAATTTAAAAAAGAAAAAATTATCGCGAGAATCGAACCGAAGCCGACCGCGTAGTAAACAGTTCCATTTGGGGGAATTACATTGAGTGCTGAACACCCTAAAGGAGTTCTACTATTTCACAAAGTCTCGTCCCCAAATGAATTTCCTTAGTCGTGCCCTCTCCTTGTTAGTACACATTACTACTAATATAACTTCCAAAGGGTTAATTTCGTTGTAATATTTCGGAAGTTCATAGCTTGCGAAATTGCCCAACTAATTTGTAGACACCCTGTATTTCAATAAGAAATCCTTTTTAAAAATAGAAATTTTAAGGAAAAAAAATTGTTTTGTGCATTTACTGCATTCGTAGTGTGATGTCGTGAGCTTTTAAAAGTTGTGAGCTAGTCCCATTTTTGTTTTGAGATCTTGAAATGCCCGTTTCTTGAATGCGGCTGTCCCCGCAACCCCTTTCGCTGTTATGGTCCAAAATCTCTTCACTCATGCGGTTTCTCCGTAGATTCCAGCACTCCGTGTTTCAAAGGTCATCGCAGCTCCTCTTCCTTGGTTCTTGAGGTGTGGCTGCCCTCTCAACCTCTAACGCGTGTCTTCATAGGAGAAAAAACTGATGCGGAAGGTAATGCAGACGATTGAAGAAGATCGTCATCTTTCAAGCCAACCCTGTAAGATCCCTGGGTGGGTTTCTTTCACGCCCCCAATCATTTCTGATTGGTGAGCGTAACGGATCTTCTCAAGACCCTCCTCGGCGCCGTGCCAAATCCATTGGTTCTTTGAGATAATAGGCCGGTGCGACTGAAATTAACCTCGTCACCGTACCTCGGGTACCATATGAAGGGGCTATTAATTGACCTGTCACTTTGACACTGAGAATACCTTCTTGGCTATGTTTTATCACAACAGATGGCCCACATTCTTTTTCATTCAAATAGTTCCCCATCAACATGTGCGAAGCGACCTGACAATATATATTGTTCACAGGAGTATCCTTTCTATAGATCATGGTGTCCGAACGTTATCTGAGGGTCGGAGAGGAGGAGGCTTGATTTCAACTCAACGGTCTTCATAATCAGAGAGACACCTGTTTTGCTCCAGGTATGAGGAAGAATACACGGTTTTGGAAGATCACAATGCCCCATCAGGGCATTCCGACGAGTATCGTAGGGAAGTTTTCAACTTATGAGCCGATATTACAGTAGATTTTAGTACGACTTCTTTTATCTTTAATAAGAAACAAAAATTTCAATTTCAAAGACATTGTTTTTTAGCTTTACAACCAAAGGTGGTATTTCAAGGTCATGATACTGCACAATAGGGAGGTTTTTATTTTATATGTTCATACAGACTATTTCATAAAGTAAACGTCTGAAATTATCTCAACCCCTTCTATCACATTTCTGGACAATTAAAGACTTCTGGTCTCTTTTCATCAAAAAGTATTTTTAAATTATTGAAGGATTTTCTTGCAAATGAAGAGACAATTGCCATCAAATCAAAACTTTTTGAATCCATTAGTGTTTTTCTAGAAGTTCGAAATATTTGTACCTCTGCTTCATTGTGTTTTATGAAATGCAGTAGGACTTCACCTTCACATGAAATGATAGACCGTTAAATGTAATATGAATCTGTATTGCTGGATTCATTTGGATTATACAAATACTTGACTTGTAATAGCTTAATTGAGTGAGGAGTGTAAGTTTTAACGTTGGCATTGTACTATAAAATACCACGATGGCTATTGATGACGGATCACGTAATACTGAACTACGAGGACGAAACCTGAGCTGGAAAACCTTTCTCCAAATTACACTCACCATGCAAATTACACCAAACCACACTTTTACCATCCATGCGATATAGTGGTTAGTAACGCTGACTGCTGTAGCGTTGAGTCTAGGTTCAAATCCCGGAGAGGGCATGGATGTTTGTAAACATATAGTGCCTTTACAGCATGGGGGTACTCTAAATAGCAGTAGAAGCGCAAGCCCTCTCGTGAGTTTGGTGGAAGGGGGTGGGAGGCCACTGACCACCCCGGGGTGTTCTCCCTCAAAATTTGGGTAGAATTGAGCCAAATCGCACTGTGTGATGCTCAAAGTTACGGCTAACGATAGGCGTACAATCTAGCCCTTTGCCGAGACTAATTTCGCTGGCTTTGATCTGACGTTACTTACGATCAGGTTGCATAAATAACAACAAATACCATAACTCTTGAGCTCGACAGATTTAGCAAGCAACAGATCCTCCTCACGACGAATCTTCTGTGACACTAGTCTCGAGCTTATGACAAGTCGGTCACGAGTACGAGACCATGACAAATAGGAAGTCATGCACGAACTTTGAAACCTTTACATAACGGTGAACTGGTTCTACCCTGCGATTTACATATTTTTCAGAGCACTAACCATCAAGTGCGAAAATTTTAAAAGGTCGTTATAGAATTATTTTAAAAAATTGAATATTTTTGTATTTTGACGTAATACTCTACATTTTCTGTTATGAGCTGTTCTATCAAAATTTGTTTGTAATTTCTTCCAAAAAATAATTCTTTTAAATATTTTTAAGCTTCAAAGCTCATAGTGAAGGTACAGTTTTTAACTTAGTAAGAAAATTAAATCAAATTTTAATTTCAATAATTTTCTATTTACCTGTTTCATTCCATATATGACCCAATTCTCATATTTCTTATAATTCATTCATTTATATTTCATGTGATAACTTTTTAAAAATTTAATTAAGTGTAAAGTGTTCATACTATTGAATGATTTTGTATAGCTAATTTAAGTAACGTAAAGCTACAAAACGGATTAACCTTGGAATACGACTATAATGTCTAAAGTTTAATGAGAATTCGTAGACTTTTACGCACCAGTAGTTTTATGGACAACTGAAAAAGAGTTCTTTCATCACAGAGTGGAGAGAGAGGGTATAGTTTTGATAAAAAAAAGAAAAGAAATCAAGGCTTAAGTTTATTTTTCTTGCAAGTCATTACCTAGGTCTGAGATTTGTCCATAAACTTCCAGGGTTTGATTTCTATCCAAAAGTTCTTTTTATTTCAAATTAAAAAATGCAAGAAATAAAAAAAAGTATTTTCATTTACTTGAGAATTTTTACACACGTTTTACATCCGGGGAATTACTTTGGACTTTTTTTATTTTTTTTTTAAAGTTAAAAAAACGAAAGGGCTTGAGAAAAGTCAGACAGAAATGTTAACGCTAAAATGTATAAACTGGCTCAGGAAATCTTTTATTTTTCATTTCAAGATTTGAAGTTTTTGTTTTATGAAAGACAGATTTTAGAGTTTCAGTGTTTGATATCTATAAGAACTATCCATCTTCACAAGTATCTCATAACCCATATTTTTTTTACTTGAATTATTTACAGCAAAATTCGAGTTTCGAAATGGTAGAAGCATACTTTTATATTCTTCTAAGTGTGTAAGCTTTTTCATCTATTTAATGTAAGAAAAAAAAATTGCTAATAGCATTTCCTTGCAGTACTCAATACAATAGTGAATAGTTTTACACGCCTGTACTGCCGTAATGCAACAAAAAAGTATTTAAGGTATCCGACTACGTTCGGAACCGTGATTTTGCAAAAGCGTGTAAATGGATAATATTTATGATATTTAGTGTCACTTAGATTACAATACATGTATAAAATTGTTTTAAGGACATTATGACAAAAAAAATTATTTAAATACAATAT
>BMAV01007375.1:611228-674226 GCA_019973955.1 Trichonephila inaurata madagascariensis
GTAAAAGTGGCGGCAGAGGATCAAGATAAAACTGCTTTCACATGCCCTTTTGGTATTTATAAGTTCACTCGTATGCCATTTGGATTACGAAATGCACCTGCAACCTTCCAAAGGTTGATAGACAAGTTCCGTTCAGGATTAAACAATGTGCTAGCACTGTCATATCTAGATGATATCATAATATTGTCTCCAACTTTCGAGAAACATTTTTCTGACCTAGAGCAAGTTTTTAAACGTCTTTCATTGTTTAAATTAAATGCAAATAGAGAGAAGTGCAACTTCTGTTGTAAAAAGGTGAAATACTTAGGACATTACGTTACTAAGGAAGGCATCTCAGTTGATCCACAAAAGACCGCTGCTATTGCAGATATGACGTCCCCAACCTCTATTAAACAAGTGCAAAGCTTTGTACAAACCTGTTCCTGGTATCGGCGATACATCCCAAACTTTTCTCAAATTGCAAAACCACTAACAGACTTAACTAAGAAAAATGCAATGTGGAAGTGGGGCTCTGAACAAGAAGAAGCTTTCAGAGATCTAAAGTCAAAACTAGCGTCTCCTCCTGTCCTTAAGCCAGCTGACGGTACCAAGCCGTTTGCCATCCGAACAGATGCCAGTAGCGTGGCCCTCGGAGCAGTTTTACTCCAAGGAGAAAAAGATGAGGAACACCCAATAGAATACGCAAGCCGACTACTTTCGTCCTCTGAGCGAAATTATTTTTTTTTTTTTTTTTTTTTTTTTTTTTTTTTTTTTTTTTTTGAAAAATTTAGAGGTTACGTTGAAGGACAAACTATTAGACTCTCCTCTGACCACCAGCCTTTAAAATGGTTATTATCTTTGAAATCTCCCACCGGAAGACTTGCAAGATGGGCACTACAGATCCAATCTTATAATCTAACAATCGATTACATTCCCGGAAGATCGAACTTTATTGCGGACTTATTGTCTAGACCCACAGCAGAGCAAGAAAAAGCAGACTGTGATATTCTTGCTGTTTTCGTCGATTTTCCCACACGCTCACCTAAAGAAGTTCGCCAAGAACAATTGAAGGATGACGAGTTGAAGAAAATAATTGAATGTTTTGAAAACAATGAGAAGGGTGTAAATTTTGCCAACTGGTTAGAAAGAGGATACCTCATGAATCAAGGAATCTTATTCCGTTACTCACCTACTTCTGAAAGTGAAGATGCCCAATTAGTTGTGCCAATTCACGAAAGACAAGACATTTTGAAAATTCACCATGATGCCCTTAACGCAGGTCATTATGGAGCCGATGGAACGTTTGAAAGAATCTCCAAACAGTATTATTGGACAGGTATGCGTTCTTACATCACTGATTATGTAAAGAATTGCACAGAATGCAATCGCTACAAACCATCCAACCAAAAGCCTTCCGGACTCTTACGTACACCTGTGTATTCTCAACGTTTTGAGACAATTTCCATTGATCTCTTTGGACCTTTGCCTGAAAGTCCATCCGGAAAGAAGTGGATATTTATTGTTGAGGACTGTTGCACAAGATGGGTTGAGCTTTTTGCTCTCCCTCAAGCCACTGCTAGAGAATGTGCTACAACTCTAATGGAAGAAGTTTTATTACGATACGGCTTACCCAGAAGATTAATTAGCGACCATGGCTCTCAGTTTGTGGGTGCCGTCATGCAACAACTTTGTTTCATACTGAACATAGATCAAGACATTATTCCTGTTTATCATCCTCAGCAAATCCTGTTGAAAGAAAAAACCGTGACCTAAAACCAAGAATTGCTATCTTAGTTCAAAATCGACACGATGAATGGGAAGATAAGTTGCCGTCTATCCGTTTTGCTCTGAACAGTGCCAAGTGTGATACCACCGGTAAAACTGCTGCTTATCTGCAGTTTGGACGAGAGATGAGAACTATAGATGATGTAACCAACGACTTTCGAGCCATCATAGATAATGAAAATTTCGTCCCAGAGATTACCCCATATTTGAAAAGATTAGCAAGAATCTCTTCTGAAGTCCGTGAAAGAATTGAAGAGAAACAAGATCAGCGAAAGACCTTCTATGATAAAAGACACCGTCCTGGTCCTTTGTATCATCCAGGTGATAAAGTCTGGGTAACCCTTCATCCCCTCAGCAATGCTGCCCACAAGAAGACATCTAAATTCATGCCCAAAAGAGATGGGCCTTATATTATTGTGACTCAACGCTCTCCGACGACTTACGAAGTGGCAAATCCAAACAATCAACTTGAGGTTCTCGGACCTTACCATTCATCTGCTCTTCGTCCATGCATAGACAAGGAAGCCACTCCAGTGATGCCTCTCAGAAAAAGAGGAAGACCCAGAAAAGACAACTATGCTGGTTCCTCATCGAGGACGATACCTAGGAACCAGAGGGGGAGTGTAACGAATGGTAATAGAGCGCCCTCTCCTGGCCGTATGAACAAGTAATGAGTCGGACTGCTACCTCGGTGAAGGAAGGACGTGCGAAAGTCAACCTGCCTCCTCGGTGAAGCAAGGACATGCCAATGTCTGCCCTCGCCAACCCCTTAGTATTTGTATACAGGTTAACTGGGTTTTATTTTATGTATTTGTAACTGTGTGCTCAATTAGAAAGTATAACCAATTAAAATTATTTGAGCTAGCCGCCGGTGTTATTTTTGAGTACACGTTATATACTAAGAAATTATCTTTCAAGATTCTTTAAATATAAATGTCAATTATAAATGCTGGCATGATTCATGTCTGCTTTAAAGTTAAGAAATTTTAGTTTAGCCTTCAGTTAACTCTATAACTGTGTGTATTTATTTATTCATTTAAATAAATACACAGTTATATAGTTATCTAAATATATCTAAACAAATAATATAATATACAGTTATTAATATATATTTCAAACTTAATTGAATTTATTAAGGCAAATAGTTGAAGAAATCCTTCATTTGTTAAAGATACAGTTTTCTTAAACTAATTACGTATTGGTTTGTAGGAACTGGAAGGAAATATTATACTTTCAATATTAAGATTTAGAGCCAAAACACACAAAAATTTTATTTCTATAGGTCCAATATTGAGGAATAACATATTTTATATATATTCTCCTATTTTTTTTTTATTGCAAATGACTTTCTACTGGATAATGAAGAGAATAATTAACAATGAAAGAAAGGAAATAATTAAAATTGGTCATTCACTTACAGCATGTGAGCTTACGAAGATATTTTAAAATACCAATTATATTTCGAGTAGCTGCAAGAGAGATAATTTTATTTGTTTCCATAGCCTTAAAAAAAAATATTTAGAATTGATGTACATATATAGCACTCCTAAATATATATTCGAAACAAGAACGTCTATAATTTTTAGTTCGAAGTTTTCTGAGTAAAAGTTATATTAATGTCGCTCTATGAAGCAACCGAGGTCTATTGGTATCGTCTCTCGCAATTTTGAATCTCGTTCAAGTGACAAGGACGACACGTGAGCTGGCACCCTCTCTCCTTACTACTACACCCACAGGAGGACATTGAGCCAAGTCAGATTTAATATACATCGTCTTCCTCAATATGACGGATCTTCAGTGGCACCAGGACTCAAACCCGTGACTCTGCGCCCACGAGTTCGTGATCAGAACCACTAGGCTACCGCGACCATGAACTTCTTTTCTGAAAAGAAGAATTAGTGATTAGTGTGTTTGAAAATGACTCTATTCAATATCTATTATTGTCAACTCTTGTTTTTATTTGTTTCGAATCACACACACTATATTAAGATATGATTTTTGAAGATCGCTCCATTTTCAATCAATATCTTATCTTATCAAACAATGAATATCCTTCAATCAATATATATACCTATTAAAAATCTAAAAAAGTTTATTTAAAATTTAATATCTCATAAAACTAAATTATAATATCTAAGTTTTGCGTCTCTGGGAAAAGAATGAGTAAAAAGTTACCTTCTCAACTGGTTAGCCTGATACAAAGAAATTAAAATCCTTTTTTTTTTAAATTCATAAATGAATTTGTTATTCATTTATGAATTTATAAAAGATTCCTTGTATACGCGAAAATCAAGGTATTTAAATGCAAGATAATGCATTTTGTTTGTTTTTACAGTATATGACGCGAAATTATAGGGAGTATATTATGAGTAATCACTGTTACATTTTAAGATATCTGCTTATGTATATTTTTCTTTAATGAAATATTATATATTTTTATGTCTTATAAAGCTGTTTGTGTTTTGCAAAGGAGTTTTTTTCATGGTTCTTTTTAGATAGAGAAGTTAAAATATATCATATACAAAACTCACAAAAATACAAACGAAGTAAAAATTTACGATTAATTTTATTGGGAAATAAATGTAATTACACTTTTCGATTTTTGTACTCATATGTGTGTAATTTTTCGCCCTAAAAACAAATAATACAAATTTAGAACTCCACATGTCTCGTTGTATTTTTCCCCAGATATTAATTAAATTTTTAACTTTTAATAGATTCTTCCCCTTTATTTATTAGGCCAATCATTGTGTTCTAGTTAATTATGTATAACTAAAGATGTTTTAAATAATTGTCTTTATGCATCAGTTTTTCTATATTTTTTGTTGCAACAAGTGTTAAAGATTATGATTTGCGAAGTCCAAAGTATTTATATCAATGGTAATTACATCAATTAAGGATTTTATTGAAATAGAGTAGGGGGGGGCTTCGCAAATAGTGGCCATCGAGCTATATACTGCCCGTAAATATTTTTTTGAGGCCACTAAGAATGTTTTTGTTGCCAACCAAAACAGTCAGAAACATAAATAGACGTAAAATGTTCTCTTTTTTGGGTGAACATATATTTGTGAGAAAAGTTTTCCTTGTATGAAGATCATCAAAAGTGAACATAGATGTAAATTAATTAACATAAACTTGCACAAGCTGCTATGAAAATTTCAACAAAAGCACTTCTACTCCTGATTTCAAAAAAGGACTCTCTAGATTTTAAAAAAATTGTAGAAATCGTTTTAGGGTATATTTGTCTCATTAAACTGGTTCTAAAGCTTGCAGCTGTAGATGATATGAAACAAGCAAAAGAAATAAAGTATTGTACTATTTTAATTAATTAATGTTTATTGATTTTTAAGGTGCGATTCATGCCTTTTCTTGGATGCGAAGTTAAATAAAGAATGTGCAATCATCTTTAAGACATGTGGCTCTTCGGTATCTTTCCGAATGTGGCCCTCGAACCAAAACCATTTCCCACCCCTGAATTAGAGCCTTTTCTCTTACAATTTTACTTTTGTTTTCCTGGAATTGGAAACTATTATTCTTCTCGGACACCTTTTTTAATCAAAAGTTATATTTTGTTATAACATATTTATAACAAGCATTATAAAGTCTTTACACTTAATATAATAATATAAACCGTCCTGTCCTGAAACAAGATCTTAGAATTGATAGGGAGCCGTCAGTTAATTAGTATGTATTAATTATCTTTCGAAAAAAGAATTCCAGAGAACGGGACTAAATGGACTGATACGTTCACAAATGAATATTTAGCAAATTTTCGATGAGTTAAAGTAGATTCCTGAGTCACACTTTTCAAGTGTCATTCAATAATTATTAATAAAATAGAACGATCATTTGATACTTCGGATTTGTAGTTTATTTAAATAGGAAAAATATCTTTATAGTGAAATACTCAGTATTTAAATCAATAGTTAAATTATATTTTATGGTAATGTTTTAGACCAGAGGTCAATGTTTTGAGCAGTAAAAACATATATAGCAGTATAGAAACTTAAAATCTCTTTATGAGTGAGGTTTTATTTACGTCGTACTACGAGACAACACGAAGGGTATATTACATCAGCCTCATCAGGAAAGACACCTTCAGAATTCCCTTCACTTAAATAATCCGAAATGCAGTCATAATTTCCTCTATTTCTTTTCAAGTAAAATATTCTAAATCAGAATATAACAATAATTATAAAAAAAATTCTTAAAATATATGCGTATGAATTAAAACTTAGATTGAAGAAAAATTTCAATTCATAGCTTGTTATAAACAAACTAAATCAATTTCTAATCATTACGAAATAGGACTAGATAAAAACAAATTTCTGTATAAGTTTTATGTACTCCTAAATTTTTCTTAAATTTCTGACAAGTATATAATTATCATGATACATATGTTCCTCTACTTAAAATCAAGCGTATAACTATAAATCAACAAAATATAAGCATGTCATCGTCATAAAAAATAATATTACTTTGGTTCGAATCTCATTTGCATCTTACACCGAATTATAACCGGAAGCGTACAAATGTGTACCTCAAAAGTTACTTCTGATATGAATATTACAACTATAAAAGTGTGATAATTATATGATCTCTCTTGAAAATTGTCTACATCAAATAAAAAAATGTGTTCAAAAATTTTAATTTTATATTTAAAAAATAGCTCATTTCTTCTTCTTGTCGAGTTGGTCATTGCTATTTTATGCGTTGAAAATCTCCAGAAAAAAATACAAATATCACCATCTATTAATAAAACTGAAAAGCATGAACGTGAAAAGGTAACCTTTGATCTCAATTGATTGTTTTTATCCGTTAGTAAGACACGAAGAGTTAAAACCACAGATACAGATATGTGTACCTTGGGTCTGAAGAGGTTAAGGTGATTAGTTTTACATGATTATTTTTGAGATTTTGATTCTTGAAATAATCTTTGAAAATTTTATTCGCAGTTCCTTCAGAGAAATCTTTGTTTCTATACTTCACTGAGTAGATCATCGCAATCGTAGTAATAATACATTTTATTCGGCCCATTTTCAACCCTAAATTGACTAAATACAACTTTCAAACAAGACTTTATATGTATACTAGTTTTTCAGAAGCCGTTTATGTAAATTTTATCATCAACGCTGATCAATGACGAAATTTTATAAAAAAGTTTTAATATTATGAATCTCCTGTGGAAAAATTTTATGTTTATAATTTTTTCATCCATCCCCTAGTTTATTTACTTAGATGTTATACCCTTTTATAAAACAATTTAACTACTTCTTTTTCTGGTAATTCTAATAACTAATTTGGCATTTTTCAATAATTCTTCCGCTCAAACTATTCGTATTGCTCTTTTTATAGTTTCTTATTTGTTAACAAGCATACGTTCCTTTAAGCTCCATGATATCCATTTGTGAAATATGGTCCTAATTACTGCATGAACTATCGAAGAAACTGGAATTTAATTTATGGTTTTATAAAATGAGGAATCAAAATAATGGTGTACCACAACTCATTGCCAATATCCACCAGTGGTTTGCTGTCATGACATTCTTTAAAAATACTATCATTTAACCCACAGAGAAGACAACCCATTTGAAATGGAGCTGGGTCAGAGCGATGTGGAGACCGAAATGACACAGGTCGTGTTCTCTGACGAGTCGCACTTTCTATTGATAGTCGCTACATACGAATGTGGCACTAGTAAAGTGCCATGTCAATAGTCACATCTTTAGAACGTCCCATCACACAACATTGTTACATCAGGGTTTGGATGACCATAGAAGGTTACATGTGGTTCATATTAAGGACAATATGACGGCCCAATGGTACGTTGGACTGAAGTTGGTGACACTCTTCTTACTTCGGATTCTTAGTGACCTTCTCCAGCAGAATAACGTCCCACTGAACATTGCAAGTATTTACCAACGTACTCTGCAAAATATACAGATGCATCCATGGCCGCCATTCTCCCCTTATAGTTCCCAATGTAAGGTTCACTTTATATCGATGAAATAATTGTAATCGTTTTGTTTATGGTTATTTGTGAAAACGAAAGTTGGCATCAATGAAAAACAGAAATAGTTGTAACTGAACTGTATTACGATGCTGCGTTATGAATAAATGCTTATGTTTTAATTAGTAATTTTAGTCGCATACTAAAATCATTCACGTTGATTCTAAATCAACCTTATATGGCGTAGTCGATATCTAAAGGACTTTGCAAAACGGAACTTTTAAATATTCTTTAAAAATTGATCGCAGTCGCTAAGCCTATTTGGAATCTTCGGACATTCCTCGCCAAGGATTATAATCTCGCCAAGATTTGTGTTGCCTAAAAGATTTCATAAGACAACGGTTACTTCTCGCACAGTAAGTGAAGTTCTCCATACTTCAATAGACTCTTATTCTCTACTTCCAATAAAATCTCATACAAATACTCTGACGAATGTTGACTATTCTGAAATATTAAATGTATTTCGTATAACTTTTAAAAATATTATTCTGTTTACACAATTTATTGCTTGCTTTTACCAAAGACTTCACCAAGCAATTTTCGCTGAATTCCATTTTGCTTCCTTCGTCCAGAACAGTGAATAAAAAAAATTCTAACAAGCGCTAATATCTTTATAATTCCCTAGAATCACATCCACTACAAACTTTAACGATTGTTCAACTCAAAAAAGAATTGCGTTTCAGAGATCTTTCGCTAACCGGAAATAAAAATGATTTAATTTTGCGTATTGTAGAGTATAATAATAAAAGAAAAAGAGTAATGGAACTTTGGATGAATTAAATATCCTTCGCATGCAGTCTCTTAATGATGATGAGGACACACTTTCTGATAATTCACAATTATTGACAGAAATTGAATCTCTGCGAAAACAAGTAGACTTTTAAGTAATTCTTCTAAACAATCACCACTTCACCTTCTCAAATAGATCCTAATATCACAGCTATTTTCTCTACAATATAATGGAAAATCAAATACAATTTTTAGAAAGGCAAGTAAATCCAAATGTGATTCAAAACACATCTACAAATATGACACTGCAAATTCAATACAAATATTTAAAGGTGACATAATTAAAAATGCACTTGAAAGTTTAAAGGAAGTTGAAAGAATTTCAACTTTAGCTAACTAGTCCGACGAATTAAAATTAACCAATGCTATTTCTCGTCTTTCAGGATCTGCTAAAAATTGGCAATTAACAACAGGAAAAAAAATTCAATTATTGGATCACTTGGAAAACTGCTCTTGCCTCAAGATTACAATACAGGAATTTTTGGCTCACCAAAGTGAACGAAATTTGAGGCATAAAATGAAAGTTTAGTAGATTATATTTGTTCAAAAGACGCTCTTTTGGAAAAACCTCACTTTACCATTCCCCAACCTAAACCTTTTTCAATGATTATAGGTGATATTGCAGAGGGAAAATGGCAAATTGTGCAATAGCTACTGAAAATTCTAATACTGTTGAAGAATTAATTGACAGGGCAACTCTCTCTCTCTCTACACTTGATGCTATTCGCAGTGCAAAACAAGAGCATAAGAAACATCATTCTCTGATTGATTGATTGATTGAATATTAACGTCGCACTGTTTAGCTACACGAGGGCTTTTGGCGACGGACCACGTAATTTTGAACCATGGTCAAGTGACGTGGACGACACCTGAGCTAGCACCCCCTCTCCTAACTACCACACCACACCAACGGGAGGACGTTTCAGCTCTCGACAGATTTAACGTGCATCGCTGCCCTACACGGCGGGTCTTTAGTGGTACTGGTCTAGAACTCGTGACAAGGCAAGCCATGGTCCGATACCTATACCACTCGGCTACCGCGGCCACACATCATTCTCTGAAACTTCAAATTAGATCTTATACACATGATGAACAGCTTCGTATACATAATCCCATAACTGACGATGTTCGAGATATTACTTGTTGGAGATGTGGAAACAAAGGTCGGGCACCTTTTATGTGAAGTTTACCTCCTCCTCCACTTAGTTCAACCATAGCTCAGCCAAGAAATACGTCACAACAAAATCAATATTCCAACAGTCAAACAAGTGTCCAAATCCCGTCTTCTAGCAGTTAAACTAGCTCTAATAATAACACATTAGTCGGAACCACCAGTTTGAACTCTTCAAATTCTCGCCGCAACAACAATAATCACAACTCAACATCTACAAGATCTACACACACAACCGCAAATACGACAAATAATCATTCCATAAATTGTATTAGAACTCAAACAAATAGGCGTGCATTAATACCTGTTATTATTAATAATGATACAGAAATTCAAGCGCATTGTTATCTTTGTGCAGATATCACCTCATTCAACAATCTTCTGTTCCAAATGATATTGTTACTCACCCGTGAACTGATCGACAGTTCCAAGTTGTTAACCATGAAATAAAGCCAATCGGTTGGATTTCTTTAAACATAATTGTTGGTAAAGTGGAACACATGATGCCTATAAAATTGAAATTTGCACCCAGCTTCCATTTAAGCTTATTCTAGGATTCGATTGGCAACAACAAGTTCAAGCTATATAGATGCACTTATGATCCTAATGGCTCGTTATGTATTTCTACTCCAACTTCATTTCATTTGTACGAATGTATTCATGCTTCCTAGTATCAACTGCGTCGCTTTTCATTAACCCTCACAACCATCACTAGATGATGTTACCTTGCCATAAGCAATACCAAATGCAGTTTCATCTGAAACAAAACTCATCCCTAAATCCGTAGGACTCTGTACAATCCAACAAGCTCAACTTGATGCAGTAATTGAAAAATTTACTGACGTTTTATATTCGAATGAAGATAATATTGGACTATATCCATATGTTGAATTCAAAATTTAATTACATGAAAGGCCTATTAGATGTAGACCGTATAGACTTTCAGAGCCTGATCTCCAGTTTCTAAAAACGCAAATTCAAAAATGGTTAAAACAAGGAATTTGG
This sequence comes from Trichonephila inaurata madagascariensis, assembly GCA_019973955.1. NCBI lineage: Eukaryota > Metazoa > Arthropoda > Arachnida > Araneae > Nephilidae > Trichonephila > Trichonephila inaurata. The sequence goes on from BMAV01007375.1 coordinate 621,968, forward strand.
CGTCATCCCAACTCACCGTACACAGCATTTGCTTTTATTGTGGAGCAGCTCTTCCATGAAAGCACTCAAAGGCGAGTTGTGTGGTAGGTTTTTCTCGCACTATCAATCCTATCACAAAGATTGATCCGCACCAAATCGACCAAATGGCAGACGTCATTCAAAGCACTGCAGACAAGCGCTATAATTCTAAAATGGATGTAAAATCTGCATTTAACTGCATTTCCATAAGAGAGACTGACATCTACAAAACTGGATTTGTCACTTCTGACGGGCGTTATGAATTTCTTCGAATTCCTTTTGGTGTCACAAATGGCCCATCTACAATGACAAGAGCTATTAAATTAACCTACGATCGTCTAGCACCCCACAATGTAAACACATAAATAGATGATATATCGACTTCTCATGATGACTTCAATTACCATCTTAAAGTGATTCATAAAATCTTTGAAGCTACTCAAAAAACTGGTTTCAAGTTCACACGAGAAAAAACACAATTTGCAATTTCAAAAATCACTCTTTTTGGTCGAGTTGTTTTTCAAGATGGTGTTCGTCCTGATCCGGAACGCATAGCAGCAATTTTGAACGTTTCTTGACTCTCAAATCAATTCAAGAAGTCCGTACTTTCCTTGGATTTGCCAATCAGTTTCGGAAGTATATTCGTAACTATGCTATTATAGCTAAACCTCTTACAAGCGTTTTAAAAGGTTTAGAAAAGAAGACCAGTAATGCTCCCATAGTTTTAACAAATGACCAACAGCATACATTTGAATCTGAAAACTGCTACTACTGCCCCCATTATTTCGTATTTCACAAACAAGGATTACCAACCTTTGTAGAAACTGATGCTTCTTATTCTTGACTAGGTGCAGTTTTATCTCAAGAACAGAATTGAAAGCGTCGTGTCCTTGGATATGCATTACGTACCTTAAAAGATGCTGAAACCCGCTACCTTAGTAACGAACTGGAATGTACTGCAGTACATTGGGCACTAACTGAAAATTTTCAACTTTATCTCCTTGGTCACAAGTTTTAGCTCATCACAGACAACTATACAACCGCTTATGTAGTTGCAAAATCTGCAATTAATCGAAAGTTTTCGCGATATTTAGTCGATTTAGCTCAATTTAATTTTATAACGGAGCACTGACCTGGATATCAAAATGTCATCGCTGATCATTTATCACGTTTCCCAATACCACCTGTTTGTTTAACAATTACTGCAAGTTATGAATCGGAAATTTGTGTAAAACAGAAAAGGGATGACTTTTGTCAGTATATTTTTCGCTTATTCAAAGAAAAAAAAGCCACACAAAAAGACAATGTCAATCATATGCAATTACAATATCGATAACAGCACTCTTGTGCGAGTTAAAGACAATAAATCGAAATCTGTAGTGGTGATTCCTAAGGCAATGAGAAAACGGACTTTGATCGCTTGTCATGATGATGTTAGACATATGGACGCAAAAAAAAAACTCTTCACAATTTACAATTATGTTATTGGTGGCTAAACATGCGCAAGGACTTCAAAGCATATGTTCGAAGTTGTCATAAATGTCAAATTATTAACCGACGTACTGCTAATGCCTACAGTCTTTTGCAGTAATTGCCAATTCCATCCACACACCTTGGGAAACTGTATCCGCTGACCACATAATCTATTTGCCACAAACAAGAAAAGGAAACACAAATATGCTTGCCCAAATTGACCATGCCACATGCTGTATAATTGCAACACCTTCTGCATCTCTCGACGCTCATACAGTGACTGATGCTCTGTATAATAATATAATACTCAGAGATAAATATCAAGTACTTGATTGAGAAATAATAGAATTAATTTTTTTCCACTTTACATAAATCTCTTCACAGAGGTTCTTTTTTCAAATAATCATTATTACACTACCTTCATTTTTTGTATACATTAGCTCCTCGATCCTTTAATTTCATTTAAAAATTATTATCTTAAAAATTAATAGAACAATAATCCAAGCTGTCAGTTGTAAGTAATGCATTAAGCATTGATAACAAAATAAAAAATTACACATTTTCAAATAATCTTGCTTGTACAGATCTTGTAGTTGTTATTTAGAAATATTAATTGCTTATTTGGTGAAATTCAAGCTTAAGCTAAAAATATTTCTTAATCCATCTTTTAAAAATGCCAGAATAATCTGAAACAGAGTTTGAAGCATTTAATTTTATTCTGTCGATAGATTTTAAGACTCGCGTGTCTTCAGCAATTGAATTTCCTGACAGATTTGTTAATCCTGAGGGATTTTTTAATCATCTTAATTCTACATTGTTGTATTTATTTTATTACAAAAACAAATACTTTCTGAAGATTTAAAATACATATTCATTTTTTTCGTACTGTTAAAGAGTCTTTCTCATCTGTGTTTTAAAATAATTAAAAAATCGTTCGAAATACAGTGGAATCCCGTTTATCCGAACGTTTATTATCTGGAGCGTCAAATATCCGAACCATTTTTTTTGTCAATTACATGTACTGTATATGAATACGTATTCGAACAGTGCAATGCTCAACAGTTGTTTCGCATGAGGCCAAAAGTGACGGGAAAACCCAAAGTCAGGGATATTTCAGGAATCTCAGTTGTGTGATTTGGTAAACATCTGCGTAGAATATTAGGTCAGTTTGTTTCCAAGTGAAGGGGTATATACGTGATATTTTTTGTTGAATTGTGAATTGCTATGGCGTCGAAATCAAAATGGAAGCGCAACGTCTTGAACATAAGAGATAAAGCTTGAAATATTGAACCGTCTCTCGAGGGAAGAAAGTGGAGCGTCTCTAGCACAGTTTTATAATATTGGAAAGTGTCAACAATTTCTGACTTAAAAAAAAGCCGAGAAACCATTTTAAATTTTGCGTCAAAACTTGACTCTGAAGATGGCTCGAAGAAAAGGTAAACCATGAGGGAAGCAAACGTTGCTCTTCTTGATCGTGCACTCTACTACTGGTGATCAAGAGAATCAGAGACCTTGCAGCGGAAAAACGAGGGTGTACAATGGTACAGCGAAAAATAAGTGATTATTTTCCATAATAAAGGTAAAATTGCGACACATTCTGCACCTATTTTGATTTTTCTTCAAGTACGTTTCCCTCATGTGATGATTTTCAATGTTCGTATCGTGTCCGGTTTCATATACTGCATGGATCGCATTTGCGTTTCGATTATCCAAACGGTGTCCGGTCCCAATTGATTCGGATAAACGATATTCTATAATTAAATAACTAATATAATAAGAAATTTCTTCATTTTCTCCGTAATTTCTTATGTGTGTGTGATTTCTTTTGTAAAAATTAATAATGGCATACATGGAAACTCCCTAAGATTAGCATATATAATTCATGAATTCAATTCCATGGCCGATTCAACGGGGGAATGTAATCCAGGCTGTGAACTCGTGACCTGCAATGTTTCAAAGTTGGACCTTGGGTTGCATTTCCAATTCCAATAAATCCTCTTCAAATAATATGGATTCTGTATTTTAAATGCATTGGATTTAAAATACCCGTTTTAACGTTGTATGGATATTAGAAGAGACACGTATTAAGTCAAGTGACATTCTCTTAACTTCACCATTTCTCGAAAGAGGGAGACTCATCTCCAATTGCTCTCGTGACGATTTTCATTGTGATATTCGTTAACAATCAATTGATCAGTCAAGATTTTAAGATGTTTGGACAAACATGTACCTCACAAAACTCTTTTCCCAGTTTTTTAATATCTTTAATTCAGTTCCAATCACATATACCGTATTTACTCGAATATAAGCAGAACTATTTATCAAGTGCTCATGTTAGAGAAAATCGGGTACGTCTTAGAATCAAAGACAAAACATTTATTGAATGAGGGGAATTGAAAAACTTGTCTTTCGAAAGAAAAATGTAACCGTCCATTCTGTCCACTTGCATCGAGGATTTATCCCATTCCGAAGTTTATCTCCAGTACTCAGTCTAACCTAAACATCATTGTCTGCTTGTATTTAGGATTTTTTTTTTATAAAAGCTTTCTTTTAATCCCCTAGACATCAAATATATCGGTAACAGCATCAAGACGAGCTCACTATGACGCAAGTATGAAAAAAGATGTAATTTTATAAGCAAAAAAAAAAACGGAAACAGTGCAGCGGACTCTGAAAATTTGGCACGAACAAAACAAATATGTCGATGGCGTAAGCAAAATTTTATAGCTTTTGCTTGTAAATGTTCAGAAGTATTTAATAATTCTCTTACATTCTTCTATAAAACATTATTTTGAAAAATTGTTGCATAACAAATGCATTGAATGGCACTGAAGACGACATCGTGTGGGAAAATGGCGATGTACCAATACTGAAGTCAGGTGTGACGAATCCTTTTCGAAACATGATACTGACAGTTAGAGTAAACATAGGTTCATATATGCATTTGAAAGTTTTGAATACTGGTCAAATAAACGAATTATTAACTTCTTATTATTTTTCATTAATTTTTTTTTCAATTTCTTAATTCTCGGGTGTTGATGAACCTTTCAAACATTTTTTTAAAAAGTTTTTTCTCAAAAACGTGTAGAGAAGAAGTGAAGTTTAGAATCGATGACATCATTTTATCACAAAACATTTTAAGATCTTGGGGTGCGGCTTAGGATCAATGGCGGCATAGATTAGAGTAAATAGAATGTATAGAATTAATACGATTTTATCCCTTGGAAATAATTCGGAAGGATTTTTGGAAGGAAGATTGAAAAAATTTTTATAATTTGATTTACCCCTAATTTTGGATAAATTATTTTTTTAACTATATTATTCTAATCGTTATTTTGTGGCCGCAGTAGCCGCGGCTGATGTGTGGTGAAATTGAGCCTAGTACAGCTGAAGACCCGCCCTGTAGGGGGGCTGATGCACGTTAAATCTGTCGAGGCTCAAACGTCTTCCCGTTGGTGTGGTGTGGAAGCTAAGAGAGGGGGTTAAAGCTCAGGTGTCATCCTCATGACTTGACTATGATTCAAAATTACTAGGTCCATCACCAAAATCCCTCAAGGAGCTGAAAAGTACAAGGTTAATTAATATTCACTCACTCACTAATCGTTATTTTACCAACCATATTTATTAGGCAATAAGTTAACAAATGCTTAAAAAAGAACATTTGAAAACACTTTCTAAAACTGTACAAAACATATAAGCCGGCGTTTCTCAAATTGTGCCCCTAAGGGGGCGTCATAAGTCTACGAATGGGGGCGAGAGCATATTGAAAAAAGTCGAAAACAAATTATAACTTTACTGAAAGTAAACAAACAAAATACATTTTGACTTAACAAAAAAAAACACAAATTTTCACTGATATATAAATATTATCAGTACTGCTCAATGTAATTCATAATTAATTTAGCAATAGTAAAAAGTTAAGGACAAATTTAATAATTACCAGTCACACCATGAGCGTGTCATATATAAAATCGTATACAAAAATTTATCTTAATAATTTGTACGGTTTAGAATTAATCCCTTGACTGCCGATTGAAAGTTACGTGATTCACTCCCCAATGCCATCGTTTCCCACGCAAGCGCGTTTGTGATGTATTGGGGGTAGGGGGAGGAGTAAATAAGCAAATCCTTTAAAGTGTAAATAAATCCTTCGGAAACACTGTCGTGATTTTATTCCATTCCAGAGCCTTCGTAATAATTTTATGGATGTAGTGTACAGAAAAGATCGTACTTCGGAAAGACGCATATATATACGTCCGGGGAAATTAACACTTTGGCTGAGCGAGTCGTTTATATACGCCAATGGCACTTAAGGGGATAAGTTTGTATTGCAGCTTTATCGTTAAAGTGTATAGTGTTATTGAATCCAATACATTGTTATTGTATGGAGGGGGTGGGGCGATGAAAATTATGATTGAATATTGGGTCGCAAATATTGAAAGTGTGAGAAGCACAGATAAAAGTACACATAAAGTAATTATTTTCGACAGTAATTGTGGTAGCGGTAGCCGAGTAGCCATGGTCGTTAATTCGTGGCCTGCTTTGTTGCGTCGGGAGTTCGAGTTTTTGTGGTACTGAAGACCCACCATATACAGCATTGGTCCCCAACCCCAGGTTCGGGGACCGGTATTTGTCCGTGGATCAGATACTACTGGTCCACACAAGAAACATTAAATTATTTCCATTTTATTTACTGTTTGCATTTTCTCTCGGGTTTGTGCGACACTTTAACATGGAAATCACTTTATATCCACTTTTGGGTCTTACTATATTCTATTCTGAAGGCATATTTAAATACAATTAAATTAAAATTATTAAATCAAAAAAATCTAAAATATAAACAATCAACGTCCTCCCCCTCAGCGGGCCGTGGTAAAATTATTTAATGTTGACCGGTCCGCTGCGGTAAAAAGGTTGGTGAACTCTGATATACAGGACTGATGAACGTCAGATCTGTTAAGGTTCAAAGTCCCCACGTTGGTATGATGTAGAACTTGCAGGGGGTGCGCAAGTTCAAGTGTCGTCCACGTCAATAACTCTCATGCACAGCTTCGAAGTGCAAAATATTTTTACAAAATCATATATACCTATGATACAGTAATTCTTATTTATTTTATTTTAATCTAACGATATAAAACAGTTCTCGTTACAAGAAAGTTTATTAGAGACTTCCAAGGATTAATCATGTATCCATCTATTTCAAAATGAATGTATAAGGGGTTTTTTTTATTTATTTCCTTCTATGAAACCAAATCAGCAGGAAATTTCTTTTTGTTTCTACAGATAAGATAAAAAACCAATACTAAACTCAAATCTTTATTTTTTCGGAACATCAGCTGATAGACATCTTCAGTTGTTTTTTTTTCTCAAACCCCTTTTACTGACTAAGATAAATTATTAACTAGTAGATAAATCGGATTCATTATTACTTTTAACATTAATAAAATCTGAACCTATTTCTTAATAATGAAACCTTTAACGAGATTTTTAATTTAGTTCTTCCCTGGCAAATGGATTTCCTACGGTTAATTTGTTCATCTAATTTCTTATTCCAATATTAGTTAATTGAAATACTGTGAAAGATAAGAAACTTCCAGATTAACAGTTTTTTCCCCTTTTGTGTTAAAAGCTCTTATTTTGGAAATTCAATTTCCAGATTTTAATTATTTTTTTTTTAATTTTTTATTTTATTTTATTTTATTTATTTATTTATTTATTTATTATTATTATTTTATTATTTTTTGCTTACATAAAAAAAAATTATTTAAAGGTCTCCAACTATTGCAAGGTCATATTTTATTCAGTTTTCTCATTATTTTCTTGCATGATGTTTAATAGTAATAAAAGAAAATGGAATGATTCTGGAAGGAATCCATCTAGAAGTTGCTCCATTTTGTGTAAATATAAATCTAATAAGAGTTATTTTTTTATTTTTATACATTAAAACAAAAGATATAAATGAGTATTTCTTATCGTATGAGCTAAGCATTCGCTTCATTGTAAAAAAGAGCCTTTATTCTAAAAAAAAACTTGAGTTGCTAAATCTCAATATCATATCTCAAATTTTCATCATTAAAACTCTAGTACATAGAAGCAATTTACTATAATTATTCTATGAATTCAAATTTAAGGCGTCTCAGGGGTGTTAAATTTTTCTAGAGGTCTGAAAATATAAACAATTTTCAAACAGGTATAATTCTTTTAAATTTAAATTAAATGATTCGAATCTTTTACACATTATTTATAAAAGAATGGGGCTTCAGAAAAGTATAGAATGTTTAAAATATAATCATAATTTTAAAAATCATAAGCATATGAAAATTCTATGATAAATAATAAGTATTTTTTGCGTTGCGCACGCTATTTTCCAAAATAGTAGCTTTAATTACTAGCTATAAGTTGAATAATAAAGTTAAATATATTCTCATTACACTGTAGCTATTTTTATATAAATAGAATAATAACTTACATATTTTAATAAATAAAAAAATACATTTTTAAAAAATATTTAAAAAATTGCAATGTTTTACAAATATTTTGAAATACAAAAGACATAATACTAAAATTAGGCACAACTTAAAGAGTATGATGCATTTTATAATTCTATAAATTTTTATACATCAGATACTACTATTTTAGAAAATAGCGTGCGCAACACAAAAAATACTTAATATTTATCATAGAATTTTCATATGCTTATAATTTTTAAAATTATAATTATATTTTAAACATTTTATATTTTTCTGAAGCCCCATTCTTTTATAAATAATGTGTAAAAGATTCGAATCATTAAATTTAATTTTAAATGAATTATACCTGTTTGAAAATTGTTTATATTTTCAGACCTCTAGAAAAATTTAACACCCCTGAGACCCCTTAAGGTGACTGACTACGTTCGAATCCGTAATTTTGAAAAAGTGTATAAACGGCTATTTTTTTAATATTTATTGTTAGTTGAATTAGAATGTACGTATAAAAATGTTTTATGGATATTATTGAAAGAAGAAATTATTTAAATGCAATTTTTTGGCATAAATTGAAAAAGAATGACATTTTCAAAACATTCTCCTCTTATGAAAAATGCTTCCATAATAATGGTATTTTGCATATATATAACTACCACTTCTATACCTGGGTTGAACTTCAATTTTTGAAATATATAATATAGGAGGAGATTTATTCATATTTTATTATATTACAGAGGATAAATTTGACGCCCGTTATTAATTAACTATCTTCCAAGGTAACTCTGAAAATAATGTGAATTTTTTTAAAATGCTAGTTTAACCCCGATATAGAGGTTTTTGGATATGTATAGGCAAAATGTTATCATTGTACATGTATTTTTCATAAAAGGAGATTGCTTTGAAATTATGCCATTCTTTCATCATTTTTTGCCAAAAAAAAAAATTTTTTTTCTTCGAATAATATTCTTAAAACAATTTTACCTTTATATTTCAATTCAACTGATACTAAATATCAAGAAATTATTCATTTGTAAGCTTTTTCAAAATCACCATTCGAAACGTTGTCAGTCACCTGAAGTTTTTATATGGCTGAGTTTTCCAAATCAATTGTAAAAATGTTTTAATGCGCAAAATACATGTATTTTGTTTTTATCAAATTCATAAGCATTCACATCTTCAGACAGCATTTTTCAAAATGAATGCTTTTTTTTTTTACTCCCAACTAATTAAAAGCAAAAGAAATTATAAAGTTTTGCATTTGTTTTCCTATATTATTCAATTAGAAATGGAACAATTTCAAACAAAATGTTCCTTATCATATTCAAAGTAATTCAATCAGCGTAAACTATGGTGTTTTATTAAACAAATTAAGTTATTATAAGTCTTAAGTAAACAATCTTTTTCCTTCGATTCTTCCACAAAAAATTGTTCTTTTCTTCTTAGAAAGAAAATTGTTATTAAACGTAAATATAGTTTAAGAAATTGTGAAACATTACATGTTTATTTTAATTTTTAGAAATAAAGACATTTACTTTCAAACATATTGATTACATTTATGAAAATATTTTTGATAAATGTGAAAAAGATGATAAACATGAAATAATTTTGAGAATATTTATTTAATTTATAAATGTAGTCATTATGACTATCTAATGATCCTATTTTTAAGTTTAATAAAATTTCGATCAAAGGTTTGAGAATAGTAAAAGATTTACTTTTTAAACATGCTTTAATCAAACACTATTTTTTTTAAAATGCCTCATTTTGGTGAGCAGCTCGATTAAAGTTTAATTTATATTCATAATTTTAATTAGCAATTTTCTAGATCTGGAGAAAAAAATGTTAACAAGGTAGTTTAAGTTTTTTTATGTTTTAATTTTTTACTTTTGATTTCAAGTTAACTTTGCTTTTTAGTTGTATGATCAAAGTGAAACAAATGGGAAAATTCTTTGTAATTGATTCTTTTAGAAATGAAGAATATTTTTTTTAATATTGTGAACTGTTTATTAATCATTAATATTGCAATGAAAGTGTAAAAAATAAGTTCAGTACTTAGTAAATAAAAATATTTTTTCAGTTCTTAGAAATAATTGTTTTTTAACCCAGTTTATATGAAATTTCATTACAACTACTTTTTGCACTTCTGTTTGCTTAAAAAAATATCTTAAATATTTTAAAAATCAAACGATTTCAGAAGAAAAGAATGCAATTCACTGATTTGAAATTTTGTTTTAACATAACATTTAAGTACTTTTTGTGGAAATTTTAATTCTAAAACAGAAATTACAAAGTATTTTAATGTCATCAAAGTGTCCGATTCCAATGCAATAGTCAGAATTAAATAGTAATGGTTTTAAAAACTTAACCTTTTATAATATATCTATAATTTCTCGATAATCTGAGTATTTAGTTAATTGAAAAGTTTTTATGGCAAATTTCATATAAATGTATCTCTAAGAAATACATGAACGCGATTGGCGAACTTTTACATAATTACTCGTTCAAGTAATGAAAATGACACCTAATTAGATACCTTTCTACATCAAATTTCATATATAACAGCAGATCTTGGGATTCCAGTTGAATTTCGTTCGAAGCAGCTCATTATTCCATTGGATGTTTAATTGTTAGAATCAAGATTCAAAGTTCAAATCATAATTTGATACAAGTATGCTGGTCGTGTATCTTTTGTGTACATTCTCTAGATCAGAGATCAGCAAACTACAATTCTCGAACCTCATGTGGCTCTACAGACTTCTGCCTATGTGTATTAAAAAATAATGTTTATTGAAAGAATTATTGTTCTCTAAATAAATTACTCTTTTTTCATTTATAACTATGTACTGAAAACATTTACCTGTGTATACATATATAGTTTCTTGAATTATATATCCATTAACAAAGTTTATTGAGAATTAGTAAAAACATTAAAATTGGCTCTAAAGCTCTAAAACTCGAATTTATTAGTTAAAATGCCGTCATGGAAAAATAAACCTAAATGTTATTTCTGACAACGTTTTTTTTCTCATACTTGAGAGTTCGGGGTCTTTTCTGAATGAACAAGAAATATACTTAAGATCCTAAGACCACATTCCATATTTTATGATATTAAGGTGACCAACCGTCCTCCTTTTATAGGTTCTGTCCATCCTCGAAAAGTGTCCTCCTGCTTGTCCTCCTTTTAAATATTTTAAAAATCTATTAATCTCTATTCAGAGATTAACCAAACATATTTCCAATATATCAAAGAATGGTCTGAAACAAATATCACAGGAAATAACAGTTTTCAATTGTATTTTTTTTTTATTTCATTGCAAGTAAATTAAGCAGATGTAGAAAATTGCGTTGAATTTTTATCGAAAGAAATGCCCGATATTAAAATCGATGTCATTGTCTGTTTGAAAAAATTAGAAGAATAAATGTATATTTAAATTCTAAAAAAGTGGAACAATATTGGTAAATCAGCATGCTGAAATTGACAAAAATGGGTGGAAATACTTAACCATTCCACAAATGTACACTTCCCATATAATAATTTAGTCATTCTTGTTGAATTTAAGTTGTGCTGCCATGGAACTAATGCAGAAGTTGGAAATGATTTTTGGAAAAGTGAGAAACAAGATTGAATGTTGATATTTTAGCTTCAGTACTTACCGTAAAATTCAGTACGAAGGATATTTTTTGCTCCGAAATTTCCAATGTATTAGAAAATTATATATTGATAAAACAATCATTCATAGGGAAAATACTCGTTTAAGTAAATAATTAAAATGATTGTAAGTGTAATTAGTGTATTTTTATTTGAATTAATAAAATATTTCATGTATTTACGTTGTAATGTGTTCTCACATTTTTCGCGCGCGCGCGTCCTCCTTTTCATTGTAAAAAAACTGGTCACCTTAATGATGTGCTTGAGAATTATTATGATTAATTGTTTTATTTGTGCTTATTTGACATACAAAACATCCAAGTCAATTTTAATTGTTAGTATAAACATAATATTCATGAATGAAGCAATTATGGTGTTATTGATAGAGAAAATTTTTTTCACATAAAGCTTGAAAGTTTAATTTTCAATATCATACTGTTTTGAATATGATTGTTTTTGCATTCAGTTACAAAAATAAAAATATCTTCGATCGGTCTTAGTATCTGAAGGAATGTCAAATATTACTTCATGAAAACCTTTATTTAAATAAAAGAAAAATATTAAATGGAGTACAACAGTCTTGAATGAGACCGTTACTGAACCAACCCCTTACTCGCCTTTCCCGGATGTACACACGTATGCATATAAAGGCTCTTTGATATCTTAGATCTTTTGTTTCACTTAGAGTTTGGCTCTTTTCTCTCTGAAAACTGAAAACTACTGCTCTATGCTTACTCCAACTTCCTTTATCATAATTATATTGAAGGACTTGTTTTCAATCAAACCCTCAAATAGCAGGCAAAATGCAGTTGAGGATGAAAGCCTGCAATTAATATATTTGAGTGCAAGTTTAGTGATTTGTTCACGCATATCCGATTTTTTTCTATTCATCATAATTTATTACATATCTCCGAATCTCGTACAGTTCCATTAAATTTTTTTAGTTCCTTTTCATTGCTCCAAATATTTATTAGAGCTTTAATTTCTTCTGTCGTCCAAAGTACAGATTCTACAACGACAACTATCTTTGAACAAATGAACCACGATCACAATACATGTTGGGGAAATTTGAAAACGAACTCGCTTTTCTATCTATTTGCCCTGCTTCCAAGCATGTAAAAAATTTCTTCCCTTTGTTTCAAACGAGTAAAATGCCGGCTGGTCATGTAAACGGGTCTAGAGAGGATTAACGCCGGTAGCTTGTCGGCAATTTCCTTGCATGCAAGCGGGACTTAAGAACAACAATGAGCACACAAACTTATATTTGAATTTGCGGGTGCTTAATTCAGAAACAGTTGTGTCAACGCTACAATTTTAAATCAAGAGTTTTTTTAGTTCTAAAAACAAATCGAGAAATGAATTTCTTTACTCCCGTTACATCTGATTTCTGCATATATTTTGAAATTTCAAACGAGAACTTTGTAGAAAACGTGGTGGCCGTGGTAGCCTCGTCGTTATGAGCAGGAATTCATGGCGGGAGTGTCGCGAGTTCAAGTTGTGCCGATGAAGAACCACCAAGTAGAGGTGGCCGATGCACGTTAAATCTGTCGAGGGCTTAATGTCCTCCCTTTGTGTGGTGATCTTCGTCAGTTGAACGAGGTTCAATATTACGAGGCCCATCACCAATAACCCTCGTGTTGTTTTATAGAGTGACATCAATATAACTCTCTCTCTCTCTCTTGTAGAAAAAGACGAAGCATTAATAATGGATGTCAAAATGTACCTGTGGCTATCGATGTTACCTGGCAAAAAAAGGAGCCATACTTATATAAATGGATTTGTTACCGACAGTTGGTTTGGACACTGGGAAAGTTGTTGATACTGAAATATTGTCGCGGAAATGCTCATGTAATTTTAACAGCAATGTACATATCGATGAGTGTTCGGCAAGTTACATTGTAAATAGTAGGGGAATATGGAAGTTGAAGAGGTGTACTTTTATTTTTGTATCTTCCATCGCTCGCAGACATTACACAATTTACGATATACACAATATTTGGACTCTATGGGGACTCTAAAGCATACAAAACAGTTTTAGAATCTAAACCTCAGAGATATGTCAATATTGAAAAATTAGAATGTGTTGGTCATGTGTGTGTGTTGAGAAAATGATGGGGACATGACTTAAAGCGTTAAAATCAAAATTAAAAGACAAAATGCTTGAGGACAAAAATCTATAGAATGCCATAATGGCTTGACAGATGCAGAAATAGACAAATTGCAAAGATACTATGTTTTGGCTATTCAAAACAACTCGTGAAAATTTGTTAGCCATAAGGCAAGCTATTTGAGCTATATATTTTGATAAAATGTTCAGATTTGAATCTACGACACGGCTTATGCCCCATGGGAAGTGACTTGTGGTGTAGATATAATATGTCCATACTGAAAGGTTACACATATAAGAATAAACACGACTTACCTATTGCAATTAGAAATAGCATAAAAAAGTATTTAGAGGTCTCTAATCTTGAACTTTTGTCTAGATGCTTGCTTGATAAACCTCAAAATATTAGAGAATGCGGAAATAGTATTTGGTGTATAATTCCAAAAACTGTATTTGTGCAATTGGGTACTTCAAAAACTATAGTACATGAAGCTATATATTTATATAATCAAGGCTTCAGTACCAAATTAAAAGTTTTAGATGTATTAAACATTCGTAAAATCTAGGAAACCCTAGATTTTATAAATGTCGAGCATTGCAAGAAGTAGATTATGCGTGTATTAGGAAAGCAGAATAGGCAGTTTTACAATGAACCAAAGAAGCTAGAATTAAAAACAAACAATTAAAATGTAGACTAGAAGATGATCTTGCAGATGACACTAGCAATCTAAGTTACAGTTCTGGTATGCATTAGTTAATAGTAAGTTTTTACTTTAAATCTCTTTTTCTCAAAAGTGTAAATTTCAACACAAAAGGAACATTTTTGAAAAAACTACTTATTTTATAGCCTTGAAACTTTGCACATGTGTTAACACTATACAAATAAATATTTTAATGAGAGATTTTGTCAAAAAAATTATTCAAAAAATATTTATGGATTAAAATGTACAAGAATTTTCACTGTTTTAAAAATTTTGACGTGTTACTCCACATATGAATTTTTTTAAAAAAAACTAATCAAAATTTTGAAAAATGCTCCCATTAAATTAATAAAAACAATACAATGAATGCACACACAAAAATTCATGACTGTACAACCTGCCAATTTTTTAAAAATGTTCCTTAAAATTGGTCATTTTTAACATTACGGAGATATGGAAAATGCTGCGTGAAGTGACCCCCTTAATGTAGCTCTTACACTGTTATTCGGAGCCACGCGTGTGTGTGTGGTGTGTGGTGTTTCATAAAACACTTGAAGCCATTCATAATTTATTTCACAAAGTTTCGTGATGAAATATGCTAGATCAGTGCTTCTAAAGCTTTCAATATCTGTGACCAAATATTCAATCATAATTTTCATCATCCCCCCTCATCCTCCATACAATAACAATGTATGCAACCTCCATACAATAACCAGTGGCATAACGTACACCAACCCCCCTACTCCCGCATTGTGGACGGGCCCAAAGCTTGACTGCCGCCAAGTACCTACCTTTTGTAAAATCTAACTTGGTGGTCCAGAATCTGACTTTGCAGGAAGGCCCAAATGTTCTCCGTTACGCCACTGAAAAAACTATACGTTTACTTATTTAAATACTAAGACTATAATACTACTTTAACCTCTTAAGTACCCAGGTATATAAGCCCCTCGCTCAGCCAAAGTGTTAATTGTCCCGGACGTATATATACGTCTTTCCGAATTACGATCTTTTCTGAGCACTGCGATCCATAAAATCCCCTCGGGGGGCTCCCTTCTTTAGGTGAGTACGAGTGTCACGAGTGTACGAGGTGACCTAGTGATATTTTTCTTTTCCCACGGAGTTTACTGTCTATGGTAGACACGGGTGTCACGAACCTGGGGTACCCTAGTGATCCTTCTCTATTTTCAACCCTCTTTTTTTTCATTCAGCTTTTTTTCTTTTCTTCTTTTCACATCCAGACAACACACAAATATTATAAAAGGAACATAGTTCAAATTATTGATTGGTTTTTTTCTATGAGAAAACTTACTATTTATTATTAAAATTTTTTGGTTAACATTTTATAGTGCGTTAATTTGGTTTCTTTTTCTTAGATTTCTTTAAATATTTTGGTTATGTGGCTTTATTTGCTTTTGACTAATACCTTTGGTTTGCCAACCCGTACGTTTGCCGTGTGCGGCATCCCGTAAGGATGAAAATGGTGTTCTGTAGATATCTTTTGCGTTCGTTCTCTTTGGCCTACGCTTCGTTGTAGAAGGGAGGCAGGAGTGAGCCCACTCCCGTCAATCCCCTGGTGATACCTCTCTTCGGTGTCCTTGGAGAGACATTGCTGCAGGGTTAGTGCTGCAGATAAGGGGTGGCGGGTTTACCCGTTGGAACCTCACCCTGATGCTGTAGCACTATATTCTGGGTGTATTCCAAGTAAGCTCCATGCCAGGTTTTTGCCAAATAACAGGCATTCCTCCCTTATTGGACTCCTTGGTGGGTGGAGACAGGCCAGGAGGAAGTTTTCTTCTCGCTTATGGATCCAATGCAACTGTGCCCGGGTAAAGGCTTTGTTTTACCCAATCTTAACATTGATCAGATATTTTTTCCGCGAATACCAGATTCATATTAATTTATCTTCCGAACAATGAAATGTCATCCAAATCGCCTTTTGCTATACAAAAAGCTCTAGTAGGAATTGGTTGCGAACCTAAATCTGTTAAAAGATTGCAATCCGGTCATCTACTAACTGAAACACTCTCTGCTTTACAAGCAAAGTCTTTTCTTCTAGCAAAAACATTTTTAAATTCACCTGTAACAATAAGTCCACATAAAACCCTTAACTCCTGCCGAGGTCTCATTTCTGAACCTGACCTGTTGACCACTCCTGGTGTGGAAATCCTTGATGGATTCTCTCATCAGGGTGTAATTCAAGTCAGAGGAATAACACTAAAAAGAGATGCATTAATAATTCCGACCAAACATATAATCTTAACTTTTAATAGCCCCAAATTACCGAAAACAATAAAAGCAGGCTACCTTAACTGCAAAATTCGCACGTACATTCCGAATCCTCTGCGATGTTTTAAGTGCCAGAGGTTCGGACATTCGCAAACATCCTATCGTGGGCAATTTACTTGTTCTAGATGTGCGTCTTCTGGGCATGCTTCCACAGATTGCATTCTAGAACCTAAATGTATTAACTACTCTCAACCTCATTTCACTGATTCAAAACTGCGTTTTAAAGGGAAAATAGAAAAAGAAATACAGGAAATAAAAATAAATAAAAATGTTTCTTATCCAGAAGCTCGAAAATTAGTAGTCCCAGAAATATCTCAAACATACGCCCAGGCTGCGAAATCCTCAACTGTAACCACAGCAACCCAAACAAATGAAACCATTACAAAAATAGTTTGCCCGCCTTTGAAATTACTACAACCTTTAATATCCGTCCCGAATTCAACAATGTCTTCCACAATTCCTACAGTTACCAAATCAACTACCTCATCTCAGGCACACCTCTTACCATCCACATCTTCTGTTGCAGTAACAACTACATCAGAAATTCCTCCACATATTCCTTTACTAGATACTGCTCCCTCCACATCTAATAGTCTACGCACCTCTGTTACATCATCATTATCTAATATAAAGCACTTTCTTCATTTACAGGATCAATGTTTTCTCCTTTTCCAGCTGAAACAGGTCCTGTTCTTGAAACTTCCACTACATCCAATACAATACCTTCTACATATCAGGCTCCAAAAAAACAGACGACAAAAACTCGCAAGAAAAAGTGTCCTAATAAATCTATTACCACACAGTCACTCATTCACTCACTTAAACCAGAAATAGAAATTAAAATGACACCTCACACGCCCAAGAAAATCGCTTATGAAGACGGAGATATGATTATGCTTGACGTTGATGAAGAGGAATAACTAGAAGTATATACAAGAGGATGTTTAACCCCGATTAGATATAAGAAATAAAATTTTATAATCATACTTTTCCGACTTGGTGGAGGAAATCCACACCAAAATCTCTTTACTTTTAATTTTAAAACTAATTTTTTAAACTTAGTTCGAGGTTTTATTAGTGCAACTCTTTTTAGAAGCCTTTTTAACGATTTCATACTTCTTATGAATTAAACAAGCGTTTGTCGCAGCTTAGCCAAAATTGGCTCTTGCGCCATAAAAATACGTAATCACATCACATCACAATCACATCGCGATCCATAAAAATTATTCAGAAAGCTTTGGAATGCATTAAAAGGACCTTTGATAGTGTTTGCGAAGGATTTACTTATTTCAGAGGATTTTTGCTCATTTATTTCCCCTCCCCCCAAACACCACATACGCACGCTAACATGGAAAACGATGGCATTGAGGAGTGTGAATCACGTAACTTTTAATAAGTAGTTAAGGGATTAATTATAATATACATACAAACGAAATTATCAAGTTGAGTGCTAATTTTTGTACATAATTTTATATACGATAACCCCCCATAAGGTCGCTCGTAATTATTAAGCTTATTATTTAGTTAAATTAATTATAAAATAGATTGCGCAGTCTGATACATTTATAAGTGTATTATATTATTACTAAAGTGTGCTTTATTTTTTACTATGTGAGAATGTATTTGTTTGTTTTCCTTCAGTAAATTAATATATTTTTAAAAAATAATCTTTTGTTTCGATTTTTCAACATGTTTGCGTCTTCCTGGGAGAGGTATCACGCCCCCCCCCCCGGCGGGGGCGCGCCCCATAGTTTGAGAAACGATGTTGTAGACTCTAAACTTACCTTCGTGTTTCTATCAATTTGATTATAAATTTTATTTTTAAAAAAAAAAAAACTGTTTTACTCTTCCTATATTATAATAGGTATAAATATTTCTCCCTGTAACAATCAACTTTTCCGAAATTCATTTTCACTTAATCAGGGAACGAAAAAGGTTGACTCAAATATAAATAAAAATTATCTCTCTGTTTTGACAAGGCTACCAAGAAAGACAAAACACATTCGATATACACCTGCTTGCCTATGATGAATTATGGTCTGCCAAAGTTAATCCACTGACCCTTTCATTTAAAATTTATCTGGAAGCCTGATAGAAAACTCTTTAACAATGATTAATGGAGAGGAGAAAGTTAACCAACAGAAATATCACCCCATCTTAAAGTCCTTCGTAATAAGATTTAAAGGGCGCGCGAGAGGGCTTCTCAAATGAAATTTCTGCCATTTTTATTTGTTGCATCATTTCAGTATGATAAAAAAAAAAAGGTAATATTTTCGATGAAAAAAATTTAGATTTTAGAAGCAAATTAGAAGAAAGACAACAAAGTATCATAACATCAAGAAAAAACTCGGGTAGACCAAAATCTTCTGGAATTCAACGACTAAAGGAACGGCAATTTCCTAGATTTGTTCCCCCAACACCAAATAAAGAAGCAAGCTTCTACAAGATACTGTGCTGTGTGTTGGGCTAAAAGGGATAGCAAAACAAAAAGGAATGGAAAAGAGTTGTTACACAGACACATGTGTAATAACTGCAGTGTTTCGCTACGAGCTGCAAAATTTTCAAATAAAAAATAAGAACATAAAATTAATCTATTTATTGCAACATGGTAGGCTTGAATGGCATTTTGTGAATTATATTTCATTACATTTTTCACTCAAAAACCATTCTTATTTTGTTACTTCGTTTTACACATACATTCGACGAACCCTTTGCCGCTTCCATTGGAATGAGCAATTGAAACTGACAGATGAGGAATTTCATGGTCAGGAACATATTTAATTCTAAGCAAGTTCTTAGGGCACAAAGTGAATTTTGATTTCGCATATACTTGTTTTAAAATTCCTTCTGAAGTTCCAAGTCGATAGAAACAATTTTTCCCACTCGTTACAAGTGCCAATATATTGGCATTCAGAAAAAAATCAACAATTTCACAACAATGCCTTTTTTAAAATAATTTTCTGTTTTTTCTGGGCAAGGTTCACAAAGGTGGAGGTACAGTTCAATATCATAATGTGTAACGTTTTTGTATTTGGTTTAATTTTCTTTCTGAACTCTATCACGTCCCTCGTGGCCAATAGCCAAATGTGCTTCATGAAGTACGTAAAATAACTCAGAATCCGTGATGCAATACTGTATAGAAGTGCTTCCCAACCTTTTCATCCCCGTGGACAGATCAAAGTTCGATAATTTTACCGCGGCCAGATGAGAGTGGGACGTTGTTTATATTTTTAGTTGTTTTGATTTAATAACTTGATTGTATTTAAACATACCTTCAGAATAAAATTAAGTTACTCTAAAAAATGAATATAAAGAGATTTTACATGAAATGTAAAGTAATTTCCATGGAAATTCAATAGAGAAATACACTCCAGTAAATAAAATGGAAATAATTTAATACTCTTTGAGCGGCCCCATACCAATTGATCCACGGACCGGTAGTTGAGAACTATTATGTATAGTACTGACGCCTTCTTTAACAGGTTACAGGAGTTTACTTTTTATTTTCACCAAACACCACCTCATAGCTATTCAGCAACCAAAAGGCCCTGGGTTCCTTTTTAGTAGTCATTTTGGATTTTTGTACATCAGTTTATTAACTTCTTGTTTCAGTTAAAAAAAAACAACTTTTTTTTGCAGCTTTAACTAGAGTTTGGGCAGCTCGCGCGTCGTCGAATAGTTGTTTCATGCCGCCTATAGACCGGGGTCGGCAACCTTTTAGCTGTGGCGTGTCAAAAATCAATCTACCATTTATGATTCAGCGGGCCACACAGTAGGATATTTTTGAAACAATTCTATTGCCGCGATAATGTATACAGAGTTAGAGTTCAATTATATAGATTTACAGCTTTATCACACATTAATTTTGCATCAATTAAAAATATTTCTTAACTTAAAAATAAACGGCATAAAATATAACTATTTCTTCAACAAAAATATAAAATAAACCTTGAAATTGTACATATATTATATATATATGTTCTTTAAACATATTTATTAAAATAAGAAATAAACAACGTAAAATATAAGTATTTCCCCTCATTACAGTTACATAAAATTTTTAATGTGACCATAGTGCTCTGCTTCGCTCTACTTTTAAATCGCGAAAAATGTGGTGTAATTTGTGATTTTTACTTTGATATATTCTGAGCATTCAGTTGTTAAAGAATTTCTTTTCTGAATCGAAATATTTTTTCGTATGAGGAAATATATTTTACTTAGATAAGTAGAACTAAAAGCGGAAAAGCAGAATACATGTGCAATTTTCTCTTTTCAAACTATTAAATATCTCCAGCTATTGCATCCAATAATTTACAAAAAAGCTGTGAATTTACCTTTAGAGTTATCTTTCAAATTTTTTCACAATTCCTTAATGTCCAAGTTCTGGAGATGTTTGTTAAATAAGATCTATTATAAATTTAGGAAGTTCATTCAAAAATTGACAAATCTATTGAGTAGTGCTAAGTGCCACCAATAATTGTACCGTGTGCCATCGGTTGCCTACTCGTGCTATATATAGTCCATGGCTCCTTCTCCAACACTACAACTTGCTTCTTCGTTTTCATGCAGCACAGGAAAAAACCAATTTTTTGCTGAACAAGTTTAAGTAAAATTGAGTATTTTGACACTCGCGAACAAACCACAATGTGCAACATGCATTAAAAGTCTCGTGCCTTGCCACAGAATATTCGAAATGAATCGGAGATGTATTTCATACTTTGCCGGTTTCTCATTAGGCATTCTATAGAATGCCTATGCAATGCGTGAAATAAGAATCATTTTATACATTGCCGGCTAGTTTTAGTCATTCTATACTAACTTAGGCATTCTACAGAATGTCTGATTTCATACTTGGCCGATAACATATATACTGATAAAAAAAAACATTTTTTGAAACAGCTATTCAAAAAGAAAGATAATAAAAGTAGACATGTGCGCAAGATTGCAATATTCGGCTCTTATCTGCAAAGTGGATCAAAATCTAAACTAAAAAGCAAAATTTTGATTGATTTTGCACTTTTTTTAAAGTTTTTTTTTCAAAGCAAAGTTATACAAAATGGGTTTTCTTAAATATAATAAAAAATTTTAAGTTTTTTACCGGTTTTTTTTATCAAATTAAGTACGCTTTATGAGGGGGGAGGGGTAATAGTAAGCACATCATTTAATACGATTGAGAAAAAATATTCCAGCTTTTAGGGATGAAAAACGAATAATTTTTTTGTTCTGAAATAAATTTAAAGATTCTTATTGTTATATATATATATATTGGAGTGTGAACAAAACCGAACATATTAGTTATCATAACTCAGCATTTTTGAACTTAGAGATTTCAAATTTAGTGGAGAGAGAGATGATTGAAGATAATTCAAGCTAAAGAAAGTATTTGATTTTGTGACCGAGTTTTGTCATTTAAATCGTACTATGTGTCGTTTTAAACTTCGTTCTTTTATAAATGTTTCTAAAAAGGTGGATGAGTTTTGCCTGAGAGAAAATAATTTATTTGAAGATAAATGAGGTGAAAAATTTATTTGAAGAAAATTGAGAGGAAGTAATTCATTTGAAAAACTTCTTATATTTTATTTGATATTTTTTTTTTAACTTAAAATTATAAAATATGAAGGTTTACCCCATATTATTTTCTTTTTTCTTAAGAGTATGTTATAAATTTTTATCACGTTACTCGAAAAGTTATCTCATATTACTTTAAATGTGTGTGAAAAATGCATTTCAGATGTAGCAATACTTTCAAGCAGCTATTTTATTATTCATCTTAGCGTATTGTATTACACACTAAAAAGAGACTGAATAGAGTACATTAAGGGAGAAGATATATACTGAAGGCTTGCAAGAAAATTTGTATTCGAACTACGTATTGAAGAAAAACTAGAAAAATAAGAATAGAAAATATATGAATGAAAATGATGGTGCCAGTTTCTCCGATTCGTGTTACAGAATATGAGATTTTGATAGCTCAGGTAATAAAAATGTCATATCTCATGCGTATCATAATCCTCTCTTGGAATCTTTGTCCACTTTCGGTCTGCATTACTTCAGTTCAGTTGAAGGTTCGAGTCCTGCTATTGTTAACATTTGTTCTGAAGCTATACTGATGTACATTAAATCTATCAAGGGTAAAAATCCATTGGGTAAATGTGGAAGTCAGAAGAATGGAATCCTCACACATTATTTTAAAACATTCGTCACACAAAATTACGAAATCCTCTATCACTAATTCTAGAATTAGTTCTAAGTGTGATGTTAATAAACAATTACTGTAAAATTCGGTGTATAATGCGTGCTTTTAACACAAAAAATAAGATCGAAATTTAAACTCCGGTTATAAAAATGTGAGCTTTAAAAAGAAAAAGAAAAAATATGCGCTTAGAAAAAAAATTAAGACTTCCATATACTGAAATAACGTTTATTTAAAAAAAAAGACATTCTTTGTGAACTTAAAGGGTTATATTTATAAGAGTATAATATTGTTTTCTAAAGCTTAGAATAATACCACGAATAATTGACTTGAAAACATAAGAGCATTGCGCACGTACATTTCAGGTTTTTTCATAAAAAGGGGGCGCGTGTTATTTGGCAAATATACCTATGAATTAAAAATTTTAGCTTGAAAGTATAGGTGCGCGTTTGCGCCTGATTTTACGATAATCAATGAAGACCTATTATGTAAAAACTATTTAAATATTTTTGTAAGCGATGAAATAATATTAAAAAATGAAATTCATCATTTACTATATATGTCTTTTAATATGAAATGTTTTGAATAAAGTTCATTTTAAGATGTACAAACAATTTATGTAAATGCTGAATATTTTTCAATTCCTACTATTAGTCCACACTCTCTATATATTTATTTATTTATTTATCTTTGTGGAATTTTCAATCGTTCATAAAATACATTTTAAAGTGCTCAACTGAGCTGAAATTTTAAACACATAATTATTTTGGATGACAATAAAATAATTTAATTATAATAATAAAAATTAATT
The DNA here is from genome assembly GCA_019973955.1 of Trichonephila inaurata madagascariensis. Lineage (NCBI taxonomy): Eukaryota > Metazoa > Arthropoda > Arachnida > Araneae > Nephilidae > Trichonephila > Trichonephila inaurata. The sequence continues at coordinate 645,673 of BMAV01007375.1, forward strand.
GATTGGCGACTTGTACCAAAAATTGAAAAGGTTTTTTTTCTCACGTTTTAAAGCATTCAGTTGAACTGAAATTTTATATACATGATTGTTTTGGATGGCAATACGATACTTTAATGATAATTAATGATAATTACCACTTAATGTTGTGATTCTGTCATATATATATATACATATTTATATTAATTCTAACTATTTAATAAACAGTAGCTAAACTGAAAATTTTTATTGTTGACCCAAGTAGGAATTGACTTAAAATTTTTTTTATATTACTTCAATTAATGTTATATGCTTTGTTAAGAATAAGAATATTTTATATTTGATTTATAATGAAACAAATTATTTCTTCACTACTACAAATCAAGTACTCTTCAGTTATATGAAACAATTTAAACAGTTTTAAGAAAAAAATATCGTAAGACTCAACTTTCTTTATATCAAAATGTGCAATTGCATTAACAAGTAACCTCATGTTATGGGTCTTGTCATTTGAGAAATCATGTTTCCGTGCTATATTCGATGCATCGTAAAAAAATGTATCTAAAATATAAAAGTTTCTTTTATCTCTAAATACTTGGGTTTTTACAAGCTCTTATTTAACTTGCAATGTAATTTTTTCGGGTGGAATCTTGCAACTCAATTCTGAAGTTGATGTCTTTAACCGATTGAGCTGAATTTTTGTATTCATGTTTAATTTGGATGATAATGGATGTTTTGACCATTTATATTCCGATATCACAATTAGTTAAAAAGATAATAATTAAAAACATTCTACCCCTGTTAGCTTTTTATTCTGGCGAGCAGCTTATCGGATTGAACTTAAAGAAGTTCCAATTTTTCGACCTTTTTTTAAAAAACCATCTTATGCTTTCTATCAAATTAAGTGAAAAAATAATTGCATAATCGGAAAGATCATTTATTTCGCCACGATACGGTATAATTCTTTTTTTAAAAATAATGATATTTTCTATTTTTTACGATTTTTTTCTAAAATGAGTCAAAATCGATGCGTTTTCATGAAAATGATTGCTAAATCGTTCCGTATGAATTTTTTTTTTTTGTGTTAATGAAAAGATACTCTGCACTAAGAAATTTCAGGCTTTTCTCTTTTAGAATCAGTCATTTAAAAAATAAAATGCCGAAAACTTGCGACCCAAGTGAAATATCTATCATATGTACGTAGCCTGGCGGTAAAAAGGATTGAATACCCCTGAGCTAGCCTGTTCAAAATTAACCGGAAAACGACCTTGCAACAAAGATGCGTTGAATGAGATAAACAGACTGAGAAACCTGTCCAGCGATAACTAAAAAGTAAAAAATAAATTAAAATTTTTTAAAAAATTTCAAAACAAGCTTTTATTTAAATTTATTTTAAATTTATTATAAAATTTATTTTATTGTTTTTAGAGCATTTAAATAAAAGTTTGTTCTTAAAAAAGTTTTTTTTTTACTTTTAATTTATTTATATTTTGCTGCATCATACATTACAAATAGGTAGTTTACATTTGTCATTATTAGTAAAAAATTGATTAATAAGAAATCCCCTTACATAAGATTGCTTTTGTTCTTGGCATCGATTTTTCCATTATTCTTTCAAATAGCTTCTTAACAAATTATACTCGCTTAATGTTTCTTTGAAAACTAATGTATATTATAAATTTATTTACACTGAGTCACAAAGAAAATTTGATTCATTTCCATCGGTTAAAAGAATTTTAATTAATTATAGCTATTTTCATTTTTACCTAAATCATGTAATCTTCCACTATTATTCATTTTAACCACAAAAAAAACTATTAATTCATTTTGATTTTCATTTTCAGTTTTAGATCATCTGGGCTTTTTAAGTAAATTTGCGGCAGATAATCTAGTGAAAAGTATTGTGGAGGTAAAAAGGAGAAAAAAAAAGTTTCTTGAAATGCGTGTGTTATCTGGTATTTTAAATTTCAAGATGTGACAAAGTACGACTGACAAAAAAGATAGGACAGATTGTCCTACTATTATTATTAATCACAAGATTCAACAGGGAGAGTCTGCTGATATTGTATGATACTTCTAAAGAAGATTTAGTCTCTTCCGATGACAACGAATGTAACTGTAAAAGAGAAATACTCTCTTCCAATGGCAAAGAGAAAAAAAAATTTTTAATGAGAACAGAAACTGAAACGAGTACAAAAAAATTTTAGATGGTAAGAAGAAAAAGAGAAACATAGCGCGAGGCACACAGGAGGTCGATTTACATATTTCTAACGTGTAAATAGTATTTTGTGTGTACCTTCATCATCAGTGACAGAACCAAAAAAAAAAGCATCAAACTCCTTGAGTCATTTCATCGGGATGCTCAAAAATATTACATTGTCTTTTCCGCTGCCTCTTTGCTTTCTAAACTTGGTAGTCTACAGAAGTTGGAGAAAAAACGCAAAATTCTTATAAATGCTGAAAATCACTTCCACGCAAACATATTGATTAACTTTTTAATACCATATATTTTAAAAACCTGCTTCTTTCATTTCGACACTCCTATAATAACTATTTTAGTCCTAAATTTAATCAGATGATTGAAAGGGTTAGATACTTGCCCTTTACAACTTATTAGGAAATGAATTGTGCAACTTTATACCAGATTTTATCTATTCGAAACAATATATGCTCCTCCCTATTTGATACAGATTACAAAGTAGTAAATGAAAGAGATGAAACACAGATGTCAATAGTACCTGCATGTCAGAGAAACTAAACATTATGAACTCTAAAACAACATTGCAACACTCATAATACAGACAAGATAACATCCAGATAATGGAGCTGACATTTAGCATTTCAATTAAGCAAACAATTACAATTTAATTAGATGAGCTTACGAAAATACGTAAATGTTAATGTGTATTTATACTATAGAGAGAAGAGATTAAAGAATAAACTTTAAAAACTTAAAAATATAAAAGTTACTTTTTGTGATTTTTACCTTAATATTTAGAAGTTGCAAGCTTTATATTGTGTATTTCATTTTCATACTGAAAACTATTTACAAAAGGGTAAATTAATGAACTTTGCGCAAAATTATACAAATGATAGGTAATAAAAAATAAGAAGTAATCAGAAGTAAGGCAAATCTGCTTAGACTTATTTATACATATTTTTGTTTTCATTTTTATGTTAAATTAAGGTAGTTCTGTGTTTTAAAATTGTTACTCATACACTATTATTTGTTGTAATTATAAATAGTTTTATAATGATAAATAAAATACGTAACACTTTATAAAATACATTTTATAAAGTATGTAACTTGAATTAAAAATATTTCTGATTATAATGTTCATATTACTATAACGCTTCGAAATTTTTCCTTGGCTATAAAAAATATGAAAGAGACAAATTATCGTTAGATATATGTATATGAAATTATTATAAAGTAGAAGAATTTAGAAATGTTTCTTTTATCGCGTATTTTATATTTAAACCATGTACTGTGTATACATAAACGAGTTAAATTTTTAAAAAAAAATCGAAATTTTCTTTTCTTTTCAAATTAAATATTCTTAATCTGATCTTGTGATACATTTTACCAGGCACATACCAATTTTTGATCAGGATCAGCAACGTATTGAGAGGCCTGAGTCTGGAGTTCCATCATATTCGATACATATTTAGTGAAATATCGAAAGATTTTGCTGACTGGTGAAGTGTATCAACAGTACCGAAGCAAAGACAAAGAAAGAAGGCAGTCATATGAGGTCTAGTATTGTCTTCCCAAGAAAATGCCCCCAGCTTCATGAAGGATATAGCAACTGGCCGAAAGATGTTAAAGTTGTAAGGGGGATAATTAAAGTCTACCTGCTGTTTTAAGAGTTAGCATTAAACACACAATGAATGTTAGCTGTATTGCCTTTACAAAACAAAGATTAAATTTGGCCATTTGACCTAGCCCCCCCCCCTACACACGCCGTATCCAAAGGTCATATATTTGAAGAAAGAAGAAGGATGTTCATCGCTGAATACTTTTGGGCTTATAGTCATGATGATTGGCTAAGGCAGCGTTTCTCAAACTGTAGAGCACATCCCCCTAAGGGGGTGATAACTCTTCTACAGGGGCTCGAGCATATTGAAAAGTCGTAAGCAAAACATTATTTAAAAAATTATCAATTTACTGAAAGTAAACAAACAAAATGCATTCTGACATAATAAAAAATAAAATTAACATTTACACTGATATAATACACTTATAAATATATCAGCACTACACGATGTATTTGATAATTAATTTAACAATACCGAGTTAAGAACAAGTTTAATAATCACAAGTGACCCTATGGGATTGTGTCATATATATAATTGTACACAAAAAATAACACTTATCTTAATAATTTGTACGGTTTGTAAATAATCCCTTAACTGTCGATTAAAATTTACCCGATTCGCTCCCTAATGTCTCAGTTTTCTACGTAGGAACGCGTATGTGATATATTGGGAGGAGAGAAGAAAATAAATAAATAAGAAATCCTCTGATAAAAATAAATCCTTCGCAAACACTGTCAAGGTCCTTTTATTGCATTCCAAAGCTTTCTGAATGGATAGCAGGCCTTTGAAAAGATCGCACTTCAGTAAGACGTATATATACGTCCAGAGAATTTAATATACTGGTTGAACAAGACGTATATATACGCCGGTGGCATTTAAGAGGTTTAAAGTCGTATTGTAGCTTTATAGTCAAAGTTTAGTATTATTGAACTTCTGCATTGTTATTTGTATGGAAGGGGGGGTGATGAAAATTATGATTAAACAATGTATCGCAAATATTGAAAGTTTGAGAAGCACTGGTCTAAGGTATTACTCAAGAGGGATCAGTAAATGTTTCGGGGTTAAGGGCAGGCATCCTAAAACCCATCGTGGACAAAACACCAAGAGATAATCGTAGGTACCACGAGTAATATGCATGAGGTAATTGATGATAAGCAGGTTAGGTATTTCACATAACCATCAGATCATGTTTCACATTCATGCACCTTGGTCTTCCTCAACCTTCGTTCCACCAATGAATTCCTTGCATCAACATTGCACACTCGTGCTCGTGTAGGGCAAGTGGTGACCTATTACTCGGCATGACCAACCAGCTTCATACATTCAGATTATTTCACCACATTCAAAGTCATCCAGTTAGGTGTAAAGTCTTTGATAATGAGGTACCGACATAACTGATTATATCTCCTAGGCTATTGCAATGCCAAAAGCAAGAAAAGGCAACCTTCCACTATAATCTTTTATTATACTCGTACAGAGCTAGTTGTGCTATTGAAAGGTTTGCTAAGACGGAAGTTGTCATACTTTTCCCTTATGAATGCAATCCTTAACACACTTTACATGAATAAATTTTACTGCCAAAATTTCCTCATAATCGAATTAAATTTTGAGAAATGTTTTTTGGAATCAAATGTACTAATTACATATATAGGCAAAGGATGTAAGAAACAAGTTATAACTTTAAGACTCCAAGTCTGATCTAGTCCCCCGACTAACATTATCACCACATCAGGGTCAATGTCTTCAAGTAAGAAATACAATATTCCCTACACGTAACTTCAAATAATTTCTCCATCAATCGCTCTTTCTATTTTATACACTGTAAATTATCCTCTCAATTGCTGATCAAGCAATCTTATAAAGCAAAACTAGAAAATATAATTATTTTCATTTTCTGCCTATTTGCACAGACTTGTGAAAGCGAACGTAAATTCACTGGAAGAAGAAACAATAATAGAACAAAATAAACTGTTGAAGTACGACGGAATAAAAAAGAGTGATATTTGTAGTATTTCTTTACATACTAAAAGTATTGTCATCAATATCTTACCATTGCTTTGGTTCTGTATTTTACCTAAAATAAGAGAAGGTTCGTTGGAAACATTATTGGAACTAATTCATTAAGAGTCCATTGTTATGCTGTACTAGAAAGTGTCTTTGTAGCACACATGAGAAATGTGGATAAGTATTAATTTCAATAATGGAAAACAGACATTAGAAATATTACCAAAATCACCTCTATAACAAAAGTACTTAAACAAAGAACTAAAATTCATTAAATAAATTAAAACTATCTGACAATGTGAAACAAAATGAATACTAAGTTAATACCTCGTTATCTGATATTGCTTAGGGAGTGACTTTTAACACGATAGCAAATGATTATAATAACTAAACGTAAAATAATTGATGAAAGCTTGTAAAATATTCTCCTGCATGTTCTCGGCATCACGCAATATGTATTGGTAGTTTAACACATGTTAACACGGATGCTAATGACCATGCAGTTAAGTTGGATTCTGTAAATACTAATAGAAAAGTTAATTTATCCAAAGTGTCTAAACAATGGAACTATTATTTGGGATCTAATGCTTAAGACATATTTTTTGAGACTTGAACCAAAACAAAAGTCAGATATATAGACTTTAAATCATTCCATTTAAATTTTCCTCTTAAAAAACACATATTCCTTTCTTACCATTAGTCCAGTAGGAAACATTTTAAATTTAAGAAAGAATTATAACCGTTTTCGAAAGAAAATTTCTTTTTTGGTCAATTATATTTTAATGCATTTATAACTAGCATTCAACGTACCATGCCTGAAACTTTCGGAATTTAACAGAAAATAAGAACTCAATATGGAAAAATCAAACAAAATTCTAATTCTGTCCAATGTATAGTAATTTGTGAAATTAGATTTACAGAATAAAGTAATTATCGTTAGAACAATAGAAAACTTTAGGAAAAAAACAATAGAAAAAATTCACTTAAAACAATAGAAAAGTTGTACATAACAGCGTATCATTTATTTTTCTCACAAGGCTTAGGAAATATTAATAATTAAATATTACAATTGTAATTATTAATACATTCTCGCATTAAGAAAATATTACATTTTTTAAATTATTCGAAATTTGTAGATGTAAGTATACATACGGAATTTTAGGAAATAGGTTCTCTAAATTTCTAATCATTGATTGAAATTGCACAGTCAAAAATATCACAGAAAAAAGTACTCGAGTAGAGAGGAATCACAAACTAATGTGAAAGAGGGGAAGAGGGTTTTTTTCTTGTAAGGGATGCATGATTAATACTTGACAAAAGATTATTTTTTAAATTAAATATTATACCCCCTTTTATTTTAAATGTTTCAATATATAATAAGCACAATAAAAATAATAGAATAATAGTATCAAACCTCATTTTGAAACAATATGAAGAAATTGAAAACTTGAGTAGTGTCAAATCTAAGTCAGTCTCCATAAACTTAAGACAGTTAAATATATTTTCAAGAAAGGACTGATTCTGAAGTTTGAAATACAAAAAGTAGAAACTTAGAGGAAAAACTATTTTCACGTAAAAAGTTCATATGTTTCGTCTATAAAAATCACTGAAGTGGATTTTTGAATTATGTTTTCTTAGTTTAAAAAAAGTTTATTTATATTTTTTGATAAAAATATAATTATGTCTCTCCAAATCAAACATTTCTATACTTATTACACAGCCAAATTTCATTTTTCATTTGTGAAGCAAAACTCAATTTCTTTCTTTATTCCAAATTTATAAATATACACCATTACCGGATAAAACCTGAATCCATAATATTCTGAATCAGAAGTTCAAATTCTTCTCCGAGTTATTGTTTTGTTGTTGTCTTGATATATTTGGGAAATTGTAATAACAAAATATCTTGAATGACCAATAAATATTACGAACTTTATCAACCGTTCAATAATGTAACATTAATTAGATATCAGGAAGAACAAAAATTTTGACAATGACAGATGCGCTACGAAATATTTTTTTATTGCTTGTGTTTACACACAATTTCCATTTTCTTAAAATAAACTCGATTATTCATATAACATAACCGAAACTTTTGAAGACCGTAAGGCTTCATGACTCTTCCTCAAACAAATTAAAGTTTTCGTGAGACGAAGTAAAAACAAACTAGAGCGTATCCGGTCATCCTGAAGAAAACATTGACCTTGTCATAATCGCGTGTTGCGGCACTGTGATAAAGGAAAAAATTTGCAACTGAATTTTTCATGGTTTCTAAGAAAATATATTATGTTTTCTTTGTCGCATGATGGGATCATCAGAGCGTACTACAAGGAAGGGGTCAACTGGACAGGTATTAAAGCAAGGCGATGGGTGTAGCTAAGTTTTCTTTATTTTTGACAAATGCACTGGGTGCTTGCTTTGTTAGTTTGGGTTAGATCACTCAGTGAGACAAGTTGAAGGATTTTTGCACTAAGGGATTCAAGATGATTTTTCAGGTAAACTTTATCACTATTTGAATATAATTTACGCATTTCTCTTAAATAATCATGGAAAAAGAGGTAGCTTGAACATAATTTTAAAAACAATTATTGAATGGATATTTTATAATAATTTTGAACAATAAGTAATATTTGATAGTTTTAGAAATGGTAAATAATCATAAAATGAGTACCCTAACTTGATCAAAATATTTCCTAAAAAATTAAAAAAGGTAATTATTTTTTTAAAAAAAAACTAATAATCGTAAAACTGTTTCATGAACTAAATCAGTAATTAGTGCAGTTTAAAAAAATTATTTTGGGGAAATAATTATTCTGTTGACTGTAAAAAAAAATGTTCTCATTAAAGCATATTTGTATTACTTATTCAAGGAGTTGTTTTAAAAAAAATGTTGCCTTGAATCTGGGAAGAACGTGAACTTCTTGTAACATTTCCAGGTAAAGAAGAAACATACAACTTATACCTGTTTCTTAGTTCTAAAGGAGTTCCATATACACAGGCTGTTTTGTAGAATATTTTACCATCGAGTACATTATTTAATATGCATTTATGCATCCCATTTTTTGGCTTATTTCCTTTATTAGTTCAAATAATTCTCCAAACTCAATCTAAATCGTAATAAAATTATTATTATAAGAAAAAAACAAAAAGAGCTAGCTCATGTTTTAAAGCATTTTCAAAACCAAATTATGTTTATACAGTTTGGAATTATATAACGAAATACTAGATGTAAGAAGAATTCATAAAAGCACGTATCTACAATTTAAAACTTTTCAGCATACATCACTGCCTGAAAATAAACAAAAAGTTTGGCAAGAATATTGAAATCCCAATAAAAAAATAAATTATAAATGAGATCAGTAGTTATATATATATGTTAACAATAAATATTATTTATTATGCTCTTGATTTCTTCAAAATTAGTCATGTTGAATAAAAGTATTAAATCTAACATATTCAAAGCAATGCATTCATCATAGTTCGTCTGTCAAATGTGTAAAGAGTAATGTAGCGTGTGTGAGTTTTAATTATGCCTTAAAGAAAAATTTCATAAATATTTTTTGGCAATTTGATTGTTATCATTACCGTCTTAAATATTCCTTAAATGACCTTTTTCTTTTTTAAGCAGACTAGATAGAATGAAAAAACAGGATTCCTTGAATCGAATACTGCAGTATAAGGAAAAGTTCTATAATTCGTATTTTCAAAAATTTCAACAAACATTAAAATATAGAATATTATTGAAGAAAAAGAGCTAATCTTACTGCCGTAATTTTTCAAACAGAAATATGTTTGTTCGATTTTTCAAAAAAAAAAAATTTAGAAACTACATTTAGTAAATAATCAATTATGAAAATTATTGCAATAATAAAACACAATATTTTCGTCATAAGAAGAGTATTAATTTTTCTGTTTCCTTTTCGTCTTATTCCCCCCGTAATGATAAAAATCTAAAGCGATTAGTAACAAATATTTATAGTAACTAAGAAGAAATTATTGTTTAAAGTTATTGAGTCACTTATGCTTACAGAAATAATTTCTTTCTCTTTAATATTTACATCCACCCATTTTTATAAATTAATAGATAATTTTGTAAAGAAGAGCTAGTTTAAGTTATTGCAACTGTCAATACAAAATTAGAATTAAAAAATAAGCATTCTCTTTTTCATCAGTGTAGTATGTGTTCATTATTTTACCTAATATTTTTATAATCCTTTCACTTATAATAAATCCGTTTAAGAACTTTCACATACCCGCAGCTGTGAATAATTAATACCAAATAATAATTAGTTTATAGATTTGCATTTAAAATTCAAACACAACTTGTTTTTCAAATATTTAAATTATGAGATCTCAGCATATTTATTGTTAATCCTGTTGGAATGCAAATGAAGGATTAAATTATTAATAGTCTCAAAAAATTTCCCAACTCTATTTACTATTTAAAAAATTATGTGTTCCCTTAAAATCTTTATATTAACAACAGATAATGCATACACCAAAACAATTATATTTTTACTTTCAATTATGATGTTTTTAATATGTTCAAATATATATTTTCACATTTCATGTCACATGCAATGTAATTCATTTCACTCTCATATTTCGAGACTGATATTCTTGCTCTTTCAGCGTTAAAAAACTATATTAATTGAATCAAACTTATTTCGTAAGATTACTAGTAAACAATGATAATCCTTTCATGTGTATTAAAATTTTTAAAATATTAAAAGTGTTTTCTTATTTTCCATATTTTAAAAAACGGAGTAGGCTTTCAATAAATTTTTGCTTGTCTACGAAATTATTGTATCTTAAGAAGATATTTGTTTTTAAATCATACGAAAAATTAATGCTAAAACTTTTTTTTTACCATCTGTGTAAGTGAGAGCATTAAGGTGAATGAATTATTGAGATATGCATACAATTTCACATGCAGTGAAATGTTACTTTTTTGCATTGCAAGCATCGATAATTAATTTTAATTCGTGTTTAACTAGATGAAACATGCATTCTTCACATGGGTCAAATTTTAAAAATGGAAATCAGCTTGTATGCATAATATTTTTAAGGAAGGTCAGACCCGGTGCAAAACAGTGTATTCAAAATTTAGAATATTTTTTTAAGAGATAAATGTTTCAATTTTAAATATTTTTAAACGAACTGAAATTCTTCAAAATGAAGAATGATTTAATAGAAACATTTGTTTGAATCTAAAGTAGAAAATTAACATGTCAAAAAATAAATATATAAATGAATGGATAATAAATAAAGTTATAACAAAAAAGGAATAACAGTATTAAGTTTCTGCTCTGTACTGACTCAGGAACAAATAACCTAAAACAAATAAACTGAAAGAAAAAACAGCTTAAGGATATTTAACATTTCACAGAATACTGTCACAAGTATACTGTATATCAGGAAGCCTTCAACTGGAAAGAAAAGAAATTAAATTATCATTAACTATATAAAGTTTAAAAAAAAACTCCAATATATATATAATGTAGGCCTAAGTAGAGTTAAACTATTGTCAGACACACAACAACAACAAAAGTACCGAAGCAAAACAGAACACAAACCATGTTAATAAAACTAAGAATTCATTTTGAAAGAAAGCTTTTTGCAATATTTCATTTAAGGTATCCGAACACGTGTGGAGTATTTTTTAACAAAATAATATACATAAACATTATAAATGCTTTTTAGGACTCAATACCATCAAATACTACTATTTAACTAACAATATTCGAAATGAATTACCTGAATTTTACAAAAATCACGATTATAAGTAAAATTTCAGTAATATTTTTCAAAAACTTCAAAGCAGTTAGAGAAAAAGTAATAAACACATATATTAGAACAAGTATTACTGAAACAAATTAGATGCGTTTATCTAGAAAATGTACTAAAATTTTAATATTTTGTTAAAATTTTAAAATTTTAGAACTAATTGAGTAAACATTATAAGAATTGTTTCATTCTTTATGAGACCATTATTTAAATAACAAGTCATAACTCAAAAAGTATTCATACAATAAGAAATATTTTAGAGTATACATTCTCTAGAAAATAATATAAGTATCAGAGAGGTTCAAAAAGTTTTATAGAAATACATTTATAAAACATTTTGATTTTTCAGACTCAGTCTGATAGATTTTGAGCAATTTAAACTGGTAAACCACTTCTGGAAGATCAAAGAAAACCCACACACTTCCGGTTTTTCTATCTTTATAAAATTGATTGTAACTTGGCCTCTCTAAGTATCATAGAAACAAATCAAAACATGTTTCGTAAAGCCAATAGATAGCTCTCTATTCAATAAAATAAAGAACTAAAATATTTGTCTTGACCGAATTTGGTCATTTCCAACGTGTTCGAATACCTTAAAAAAGAATTGTAACTCTATTACACAAAACAAACAAACGAACAAATATCTCAATGAATAGCTATTACGATAATTTAAATATGGATATCAAATGGTTATCCTATATATGTGGATAGTATGATACGTGTAAAGTATGTATGAGATGCGTATGCATAAAGAATCTCTCCAAAAAGCTAAATAAAGAACAGATTGTTGGAAACAAACTTAAACCTTGATGCTATATGAAACAAATATATCAGCAACACTGAATTTTAAGCAATTCCTCCCATCCATTATAGTGGGTTTGAATGCTGGATGTTTGTGAATGTATAGTGCATTTGCGGCATGAGGGCCATCTAAATAGCCATTGGGCCACATGTCCTCTCGCAAGGTTGGTGGAAGGGGAAGAAAGGTGAGAGGCCTCTGACCACCCCCCGGATATTCTCCCTCGAAATTAGGGTCGAACCAAGCCAAATCATACTGTCAGATGTAAGGTGCTCAAAGCTCCGGTTAACGACAGGCTTACAACAAGCCCCTTGCCACGACGAATTTCTTGGGCTTTGATCTTATATAACCTTCAATCAGTCGGCATAAGTAACAACAACAACAAGGAAATCCAAAGAAAATATAAGAAATTTTTCTTCGAGATGCATCTCATCATCCACAGTTTCAACGAAGAGCTTCTTAACTGCCGGTTAAAAGTTACACAATTTGCTTCCCTGAGCCAACATTTTCAAAATAGGCCCATATGTGGATGTATTAAGGAGAAAAGCAAAGGAATAAATAAGCTAATCCTTCTCAGAAATAAATAAATACTTCACAAACACTGTCACAGTCATTTTGTTGCATTCCTAAGGATTTCGAATAATTTTACTAATAGCAGTACAAAGAAAAGATCGCACTCTTCGAAACGACGTGTATATACGTCCTGAGCAATTAACACACGGATTGTGCGAGACGTATATATACGCTGGCGGTGCTTAAGGGGTTAATAAACAAAAAAATCTTTTTTTTTATTTGAAGCAAGGTTGATTTGCTTATCGCCTGTAGGAACCATGTAGAATGGCATGTTTTACATGTTGCCATACTTCATGAAAACATGCAAAAATCACGTTGAATTCTGATTTACACATGTTGCTGATATAAATGGGAATACTATTTTCAAATATTGAAAATCTGTCGATAGCAATTAGTTTGAATTTAGTGCCATTTCTTTTCAGTGGTACTTTTAGCTAGATTATTTGACTATTTTGCTACAACGGCAAAAAGCGTAAATTGCCGATGAATGTAAAAAAAACAGATTTTTTTTCAATAAGAGGAAATTTCCTCCTGATAGCTTTTTCAGTCAAATAGCAGTGCCACGCAGATGCAAATAGATAAGAGCCGCTGAAAGTATATTTTCTTTCGATGCCAGTGTACTGTTGATATTTGTGTGATAAATTAGTTCTCTTAACTCTTTATCTACCGCATTATGATTTACTACACTTTTCTTCATGCAATATTTTTTTTTAATCACTACATTGAAAATTAAGGGATATACATGAAAAAATACTCAACTTTGGGAAATTAGTTAAAAAATCCGTTAGAGTTAATTAATTAATTAAAGATATTCAAATGTAAAATGAATTATATACACTGTTTACTTAAAATAAATAGTCAAATCGTTTTCTAAGGTCTTCATTAACATACAAAAAAAAAATAAGACACTTACCTTTCGACATTAACTACTTTTTCGAAACAAAACTGACAATCTTCGCAATCCGCTGAAAACGCCGTCAGCTGAAAACGCAACTTCTGCTATAAAAATATTCGACTTCCTCACCAAAAACCTTATCATAGAACCCGTGCTGCCATATACCTTGGAAGAGTGGATTTAAGAGAATAATCCTCCTAAGTATAGTCAGAGTATTCTTAAAAATGGTTATTCTATGTAATTTCAAAGTGAGTGATACTTATATGTACCTTCGGTAGATAAAGGGATAATTTAGGGTTCCGTTTACAAATGCCTTAAGTTTTATTTATTGTTCGTTCAAAGTCAGATTAAATTTATCCCAGAAACAACCGTAAATAAGTAATTTCCCCAATGTTTAAGTTGACAGTAAGTTGGAAAAGAGATCACCAACCCAAAATCTTTATAACTCACAAACATCCAAAGATGCACAAATTTTTGCGCTGACGAATGTTGGACAATAAACCTTAAATTTTCGTAGTCGGAAGAAAAAATTTCTCAGATACGATCCAAATGCTTACACGGAGGGGGGGGGGGGTATTAATAATTAACGGGTATTAATAATACTCATAGCAATGGTGAGATAAATCCCAAGTTAAAGTTGCTTTAACAAGAATGTAACATCTGATGAATTAAAGGAATCTTCGGTATGAAATTATTTTTACCCCTGTGTCTAACTCAAAGAACATAGTAGCTTCAATATCATTAGGTCTTGCAAGATGAGTAGTTATTCGATTCAGCAATCAATATGCATTATCACATACTACGAAGATATAAAAGGAATAATCATACACGAAAATAAATTAGATATACTAACACATAGACAAGTTTATGTAGACATCAATATAATCATAAACGTGAAACTGTGAGCACCTGCAATTGAAAAATAAACTATAACAGCGACTTAAATCGAAAAGCAATTTAAAATAGAAAAAAAGGGTCAGATTTGAGATGAAACTGAACCAAAAACACAGTTCTGAGCAAACAAAACATGCATAAAAAATCATTAACTTAAATAAAAATGAAAAAATTAGTATTAATTGAAGTAAATATAAATATATAAAACACCTAAAATTAATGTAGTTTTGATTTTAAAAAAACTATCAAAAATACATAATAAAACAATTTTCTTTAGTATTTTCATAGAAAAGATAATTTTAGAGGTAAAATAGGCTAAGAAAAAAATTTACAGGAGGAAAACTTAAGCCAAAAACTAACTAAAGTTTGTGACGTCTCTCGCGTCCTTCTTCTAACATAACTCCTAAGTTCTTTGACGGCCACGATTAATGGCAAAACCTTTCCAACCCAATACCAAGAAGAGAAACAGATAGAATATGTAAATGAGATATACTTTAAAAGGATAGAAAGTTTGATGAGAAAGAGCGGCAAGTCTAGAGATAACTTAGTGTGGAATCGTTCGGATCAAGTGTTAGTCATCCTATAGCTCTGGAAGAAGGATACGTTCATCTCAATTAAATTATAAGAAAGTCTGAATCTTCTCATCTAAAATTACGTTATAGGTATTACCTCAATCGATGAAGGAAGGTGACTCTACAAAAGGTAATATTTTGTATAGGAAGTTAGATTAGTCAGTTAATTTATTATAATTAAGATAAGTGATCTAGTTGCGCGATCTGACTTGAATATAAGGTTTAATTGGGTGTTAACTCTCACTTTAAGAAAGTTGTTAATTAGAATTAAGTAATATAAGTTATTCTTAATAAAAGCTGTGTTAAGAATCCAAAATGTCTCATCATTTAGATAATCCCACACCTCTAGCTTACGCGGATCCTACAAGACATAGTCATCACAGGATGGCTATGTCTCAAGTTAAAGTTTCGAAAGTAGATTACTCAAACCAATTTTGCTATAGAATAAACTTAAAATGAAGATACAATAATAACATTAAATTATGTAAATAACCAATATCTTTTTGCTACGTGAGGACGTTAACTAAGAAAGAAATTACATTAGCATTTTTACGAAAGTCAGAGTAATCTGAAAGAGATAAATTCAATCAATTTAGCTTCGAATTACAGGAAAAGGTAGAATACGTTTAATTTAGAACTATCTGTTTGATAAGCATTGCGAAAAATAAACACAACTGTTGAAAGATACATTTTACGGTTGTTTATTCGAAAACAATAGTAATTCTACCCCAAGGAGCAAAAATAGATGAATTAATACAATGATAAACACACACAAATGCAATTATAATAAAAATATGTAACAAGATTTAAGGAATTGCATAAAAAATAATATTTCTCATTCAGAGATAGATGCGTCGCTATATTACCAATCTATGGAAAATTATATAAAATTTGAATTAAAAAAAAGCAACCTTTTTTTGAATTACACTCCATCATGACTCATAGTCCCACCGTGCTAAATTTTACGCTTTTGAATAATTCTGTATTTTTGATTTTTGCTACATGTCAGATACACATATAGAAACTCTATCTTTTGTCAGATTCGATTTTTGCTTCATTAAAATAATATTCTACAGAAATTGTCATAGTCTAGACTTAATTTGAAATAATTGTAAATTTCCAGATTTCTTTCTGTAATATCAGTCTCTTCCCTTTCATCGGAGGTAATAAATCAAAAATAAATTTATATTCTGTATTAAAATAAATTCACACAACTCTCAACATAAGATGCAAAAAACGTTACAGCTTAATTTAAATAAATAAAATACAAAAAATTAGGAAGAAAAAATCCGACCAAGCAAGTTTATAATAAATGTTTCGTGAATTAAAATTGTCCTAAGTCTAACATGCTTCAAAAGTGGTTAGGTATATAATCCTCCTTAGGAAGTAATGCGATTCAAAGTATAAATTTCTCTTTTGATTGCGTCTAAAGGAATACCATTATACATTAAATAAAAAACTCACAACTATCTTCTAAACTAAATTAAACTCAGTGGCGCATCAGCCCATGTGTTCCAAGAACTACTGTACCCAACTCAATTTTCGTGGTCTTGAGTGCTGAAGTGAATGTGCAGATATTACAAACAGGTGGTCAATCTGAAGCTAAAACTAAACTGTTTAGTTTTCAGGTTTTAGGTTCAGGTTTTCAGGTAAAGACAGGTTTCTTTTCCCTCCGTTCAGCCCAGCATTGTATGGGTTTTTTCAAGTATAAAACTCTTTTCTTTTCGAAAGATAAGATTTTTTTTTTTAAAAAAAAAATTCTATTTTCGATTAAAAATGTACGAAGCTAATCCAGTTTTGTTCTCAAGAAAACAGACAATGTACGAATTTAGTGTAAAATAAATAATTTAGTAATAAACATTTAAAACGCATTTTAACTTTAATTCTTTAAATATATATATATTAATTTCTATCAATTTTCGTTAAATAATAAATCAAAAAATGTCTACCGCTGGCTATGCAATGACTGCTTTTATCTGGATATTTGATTTTTCGATTAAATATATGTAGCTATGAAAAAAGGACTATGGAGGAAAAGCCTAAAAATTTGTTTACATTCCTTGTATAAAAAAGATTTAAAAGAAATAGTACTATTTAATAAAAACATGGCAGCATTTTCCTATATTTTAAAGTCTTTCAGCAAATTATTTCTCTAAAAGAAAACTATCAGTTGCAATGTATTATGAAAAACTACGATCGCATTAATTATATCATACATGAAACAATGAATACTTTCTTGAAATTCAAACTAATAAGTTAGATTTGGAAAATTACTGGAAAATTCTTAATTTACACTCATTATAAAAGAAAATACATTAAAAAAGAAAACACTATTATCTGACAGAAAAATCTTTAATCTGCTTACGCACTTTCCTTAAGTTTTTTTTCCCCACATGCGCCATAAGCCAGGGATGGCGAACCAATGGCACGCGACACAATTACTGCGGTACATCTACGATCAAAACAATTAGCATTTTAGTTTAAAATAACAAAGTTCACTATGAAGTATTACGAATAAACGCGAGTGATCAGTCGTGTTTTTACGGACATATTTCAAAGAATTTAATGTAAAGCCTCAAGACCCAAATAAAAAATATTTTCTTCAAGAGGAATCTCAATGCTTTTGACGCTAAATTGCATATTTTGAGAAACGATATTAATGCAAGAAACTACTAGTACTTCCCGAACTTGAAAAAATCAGACGAAGAAAAAGTTATTCAAGAACTTATTTCCATAATTATTATGTACCCTGAAGTGACTTCATTTGGTAAACGGAACTTGTCCCAATTCGATTGGAAGAAATTTAAGAATTTGAAATGGAACTGTGCTTGATTTACAGTCTACTTCAATATGGATTCAAAAATTCATTAAAACAAGAAAAATGTTGTAGTTGATTGAAATGGAAAATTAACAAGCAATATAAGTAAAAATCTCTGTAACGAAATTTTAGAAACGTGGAATTCGATTCCAGATACATTTAACTGTTTGAAGAAGCTGGCTCATGCTTTCTTAACGATATTTTCATCTACCTATCTCCAAGAATCATTATTTTCAGAGATGAATAACGTTTAAGACTCACTTAGAAAACCATTTGGCAGATGACTCTAATTCAGCATGTGTTCTGCTAAAAGTAATATTTTACAATCCTAATGTAAGTTATTTGTCATCTGATCGGCAACAACAGAAGTCACACTAAGGTTACTTTAATTTAAATTACACGTATATCTAAAACATTTACTGCTATACAGTGCAAAATGTACTTTTAATAGTAAATAAAGAGTTTTCAGTGGTTAGTACATTTATTATTTTCCCAAAAATCACAAATCAAAATTATTTGACGGCACGTCTATCCCCCATTAAACAATTTTTTTAGAAAAAATGGCACGTTGATATAAAAAGGATTGCCTCCTCTGCCATAAACACTCAAACTCGTGAGTTCTGAGGTAACTTTCCTACAGTTAACTGTCACTGGCATTTGGCGGTTTTTCAATTTTTTTCGTTGTATTTTTACAACTCCCCAAGACGGAAAAAATATATCTTCTTTAAAAATAATTTTATGTATAAAAAAGATTTTTTTTTAATTACAAAATTCCAAAAAAATATTTGCAGTTTTACAATATTTTGTTTCAAATTAACTTGGCAACGTTGGAAAATGTTACAAAATGTATCAATCTGCTTGAAAAATAGTTTTATCTGTTTTTAGGAATTTAAATTAGAAAAAAAATGTAATGAGAAATTTGTAAAAAATGTAAAACATTGTAGAAATTGAGATTTTAATAATATATTTCAAGTTAATTAAATGTTAAAAGCATTTATTTTTTTAAACAAACTTAATTATGCAATCAATACAGCAACGTCATGAAATTCAAGTTTGGCTGAAAACCGATTTTCGACGCCAATTTTTGTCATGGTTTTAACAATAACAGTGTTACAACAATGCAGACAAATCAAAGTTAGCGCCAAAAAAATTTTTTTTTAAAGGGTGGATCACCCTTATCACACTTAAGGGTATGAAAAACAGTTTACGTCCTATTCTCAGACCTACTGAATATACGCACAAAATTTCGTAAGAATCTGTCTAGCCGTTTCGGAGGAGTTTTGTTACAAACACTGTGACTCGAGAATTTTATATATTAGATTAGTATGAATGTCTCCTTTTGTGTTAAGGTATCCGACTACGTTCGGAACCATGATTGTAAAAAAGCGCATAAATGGATAATTTCCATGATATTTAGTGTCACTTAGATTAGAATACATGTATAAAATTGTTTTAAGGACATTTTGACAAAAAAAATTATTTAAATACAATATTTCGGCAAAAAATTAACTTAGAATAATGTTTTTTCCAAATGTTCTCCTTTTGTGAAAAATGCTTCTATTATAATAATATTTTGCCTATATATATATCAGACCTCTGTACAGAGGCTCAACTAGAATTATTGAAATATATAACTTAGAAGTGAGTTTATCCATAGTTTACGACAACAGAGGGGAGCAATTTTAAGAAAAAAACGCCAATAATTATTGAAATTGGTGGTAACTCTGAAAATAATGTGAATTTTTCAAAAATTCTAGTTGAGCCTCTATAGAGTCTATAGAGAGATCTGAGCTATATACAGGCAAAATATTATTATAATAGAAGCATTTTTCACAAAAGGAGAACATTTGGGAAAAAGATTATTCTTTAATTTTTTACCAAAATATTATATTTAAATAAATTTTTTTTGTCAAAATGTCCTTAAAACAATCTTATTCATGTATCCTAATCTAAGTGACACTAAATATCATGACAATTACCCATTTATGCGCTTTTTTAAAATCACGGTTCCGAACGTAGTCGGATACCTTAAACACATTAACGCTTTTTCTCATTTATTAACCATTTATTTTTTGTAGTTTTAAAATTTTTGGTTTTACTTCCCCTTCTGTTTTTCCTTTCGTGTTAACCTTCAAAATCTTGCATTATTCTGTTACATGTTTCTAGCTTTTTTTTTCTAAAGTAGTTCTTATAAAACAAAACATTTTTATAATCGTTTTTTCAGAAATCTATATCATTTTTAGAGCATTTTCATCTTATATTTAATCCATGCAAACAAGAATGCCTGTTTTCGATCTCCATCTATTTGAAAAATCTTTAAAAAAATTATCTTTCCTAATAGAATTTACTTCAAATCTGAAAGTTTGGAACTAAAATATTTTTACTAGAGTTATGCAATTTCATATAAAAAGCCTTCTTCAAAAAACAAAAAAAAATAATATAGATAACGAAACATATATAAGCAGAAATGTTTTATCTTATTTTCTGTAACACATCCCTTCAAACTTCGTAAAGAACCTCAGTAGTATATATTGAAATACTTTTACTCTGTGAAGTTTTTTTTCCAAGGAAACAAATATTTTAAGATCTGTTTCTTGTTCTCAGTTTCATGAAACTAAATTTATTTTGAGATAAAATTGCTTTCTTATTTTACTCGTTTTTTTTCTTTCAAATGTGTCACAGTAAAAACTCACAATTGGTTATCGTGAAGTAACAAATACTTAATGTTTTATCTTAAAAACCTAAATAACATATACTATTTTTAGTAATTATTATTTACTGCATTCACACAGTATAAATTATTCTATGACAAACAGTACAATTAATAATATCTGCAAAATATATGGGAAATGGATAAGATTACAAAAGGATAACAAAAACTTTGAGCGTAATTTAGGAAATTTAAAAATGCAAACTGAAAAAAGTGGTATATGAAACATGCCTTTTCTTATATGTGTTATGTATAGTAAAATATCACTTAAAATATTTTTTCTGCTTGAAAAATTAAAAAATTTTTACGTATAGTATTAAGGAAATTTCAATCTCCCATTATGAAACATAAAGTAAATTATAATAAATATTTAACAGGTGCCAGTACTGAGTAAATTTTGTCTGGTAAAGTTATCAATTATGGTTATAAATTTATGTATTCTTTTAGAATCTCGTCTATAGAAAAGAGGAATACAAGCATGATCTCATACAGCTTCTAGCCTTTTTTTCTTAACTAATCCGTTACTAAGAACTCTTTTTACATGTCACAACAAATATTCTTCAATGAATATTTTCGTAGAACAATCTCGCTCATTCACTTTAACTTATACATCAGCCATTTCTTCGTCAAATTTAATTCTAATGAAATTTTCCCGATATTGCGAACATCTATATTTATATTCCTCAATCTTTTTAACTAAAACACTCATATTAAGGTATCCGACTACGTTCGGAACCTTGATTTTAAAAAAGTGCATAAATGGATAATTGTCAGGATATTTAGTGTCTCTTAGATTAGAATACATGTATAAAATTGTTTTAAGGACATTTTGACAAAAACAATTTATTTAAATACAATATTTTGGCAAAAAATTAACTTAGAATAATTTATTTTCCAAATGTTCTTCTTTTGTGAAAAAATGCTTCTATTATAATAATATTTTGCCTGTATATAGCTCAGACCTCTCTACAGAGGCTCAATTAGAATTTTTGAAAAATTCACATTTTTTTCAGTTACCACCAATTTAAATAGTTATTGGCGTTTTTTTCTTAAAATTGCTCTCCTCTGTTGTCGTAAAACATGGATAAACCCACTTCTAAGGTATATACTTCAAAAATTCTAGTTGAGCCTCTGTACAGAGGTCTAAGCTATATACAGGCAAAATATTATTATAATAGAAGCATTTTTCACAAAAGGAGAACATTTGGAAAATAAATTATTCTAAGTTAATTTTTTGCCAAAATATTGTATTTAAATAATTTTTTTTGTCAAAATGTCCTTAAAATAATTTTATACATGTATTCTAATCTAAGTGACACTAAATATCATGATTATCCATTTATGCGCTTTTTTAAAATCACGGTTCCGAACGTAGTCAGATACCTTAAGAGAAAATATTGTCACAGCTTTAATTTATTTGAATTTCGGCCATTTGTATTTTGAAATAAATTCATTGGAGTAAGTAATGAAGACTGTTTCATTACTTGCATTTTTCTTAGAATTCCAAATGAAGGATTTGCAAATATTGTAAAATTATTTCTCTTGCGTACATGATTGTAAACTTTAAAATTATTTCTTTCCCCTTTAAGTCAACATGGTACCATCTTTTTAATTTTTTTTTATTTTTAATTTCTGAAATTTGGTTTTAATTGTATTTTTTAAAAATGTCATTATTAAATAATAATTCCATATAAAAAATTTCAAATTTTTTGCAAATTATTTGTAATTTAATTAATTTGTAATTTTATTAATATTTGATTTTTTTAACATTTTTTTAAATTCCTCTGGCTTTTTTTGAATATTCATATTTTTTTTTCAAAAAAGTTTTTCGAAGTACCTTTTGAAATATTACATAAAATTGTATATGCTTTTTTTTATTGCTGCTCATTAATTTTACATTAACTTTTCTTATTTAACTTATTTAACTTTATTTTAAGTAATTTAGTAATAAATAATTAAAACGCAATATAACTTTAATTCTGTACAAAAAATGTATTAATTTATATCAATTTTCGTTAAATAATGAATCAAAAAATGTCTACCGCTGGCTATGAAATGACTGCTTTTATCTGGATATTTGATTTTTCGATTAAATATATGTAACTATGAAAAAAGAACTATGGAGGGAAAGCCTAAAAATTTGTTTACATTCCTTGTATAAAAAAGATTTAAAAGAAATAGTACTACTTAATAAAATATGGCAGCATTTTCCTATATTTTAAGGTCTTTCAGCAAATTATTTCTCTAAAAGAAAACTATCAGTTGCGATGTATTATGAAAAACTAAGATTGTATTAATTATTTTATATATGAAACAATGTGAATACTTTCTCAAAATTCAAACTAATAAGTTGGATTTGGAAAATCACTGGAAAATTCTTAATTTACACTTATTATAAAAGAAAAAACATTAAAAAAGAAAACACTATTATCTGACAAAAAAATCTTTAATCTGCTTACGTATTTTCCGTAAGTTTTTTTCCGCACATGCGCCATAAGCCAGGGATGGTGAACCAATGGCACGCGACAGAATTACTTCGGTACGTCTACGATCAAAACGGTTAGCATTTTAGTTCAAAATAACAAAGTTCACTATGAAGTATTACGAATAAACGCGAGTGATCAGTCGCGTTTTTACGGACATATGCCAACATTTCAAAATAATGTAAAGCCTCAAGACACAAATAAAAAGTATTATCTTCAAGAGGAATCCCAATGCTTTTGACGCTAAATTGCATATTTTCAGGAACGATATTATTACAAGAAACTGCTAGTGTTTCCCGTACTTGAAAAAATCAGATGAAGAAAAAGTTATTCAAGAACTTATTTCCATAATTATTATGTACCCTGATGTGACTTCATTTGATAAACTAAACTTGTCCCAATTCGATTAGAAGAAATTTAAGAATTTGAAATTGAATTGTGCTTAATTTAAAGTCTTGTTCAATATAGATTCAAAATACTCTCAAAAAATCATTAATTTGGTTTTGAATTTTTTTTAAAAATTACCCCAGATCTTAGAGCTAATTCCATGCACAGTTTTACAAAACATACATTTTAGAACATTTATAAAAAATTTCACATCCCTACTTCAATTATCAAAGTAGCCTTAAGGTTTTGAATAATAATATATGATCAAAAATTCAACATTGAGAAATATCAGTTTGAAATTTTCATTCTATGAATAGCATAATGTAATATTCATCAAATAGTCTAAAACTTGTATGTCATGTTAATTAGCTTATATATTTAAAACTGTTTACCGTAAATCTAGAACAATTAAACAGTATATTAGTATAATGAATATATAGAAGAAAACAAATGAAATATCAATATTTTATAAGACTTTACTCTTTAAACGTGCCTGCGCATGTGTGCGTTGTAGTACAAAAAGCAAACAGCCGGATGCAAAAAATATTTTTAGCTCGAGAAAGGTTTGGTTTATTTTAAATATAATGTGTTTCGTGATAAGAAAAATATATTAACAAACATACAAACTTTAGCCAATAGTTTTTAAAAGACAAAAGAAACACGTCTAGTATTTTATTCTGTTTGCCAAGAAAATATATTGGAAGAAATGTAGTGTTTTCTATATTATATAAAGCATAGTTAAATATAGATTAAGAATTATTAAGAGTGAAAGAATTGTATGAATAAAGATCACATTTTATAAGTAATAAGCATTAAATAACAAAAATGACAAATAACCCCTAAGTTGTACAAGTAACAATATGCTTTGTCTGTTTTTTTTAAACTTTTATCACAATATATTTAAAACCTACAGCATATTATTACAAAATCCTCTTAATTTTTCAGAAAAAGGTTGAAAAATTATTCAGTATTTTATATTAATATCAAAAATATATGTGACGAGCTTAAGATCAACTTTACGCACCAACGACATGAAGTACTTTTAACAAGCATTTCTTTTCTTTTAAACGCTCTTACATCAACTGTCATTTCTTCAAAAAAATCATATTATTCTCTCAAAATGCAACAATGAATATTTTTTTTTCATTTTGCATTCTGCTGCTCAAATCATAAAAATAATTTTTATAAAGTACTAGAATTCCTTTTAATTAATTACGAGTCAACAAAGCACAAAGTACACTTTTCGAATGTAACATAATTTGTGAAAGTGTCCAACTTCTATTGCATTAATGCACTTACTTCTCTTCTGGTAAGTTTACACTTTTAGTCTCTTGCATAATTAATCTTTGGGGGGACTTCTTTTTTATGTTTTTCTTAAATTAATTTCTGGATGTGTTCTAAGTATAAAGAAATCTATCACCTAAAAGCTTTTAATTACTCAGAGTTCTTCCTGCTTACGTTATGTCTTGAAACGACCTCTATTGCAAAGGGTCTGCTAAGGTCGTTCGAATTAACTAAGTTTCGCTCCACGTGAAACTGCAACTCTGCAGCTATATTTTTTCCCTAAGTATCATAATTAAAATAAATTCTAGGTTTAGGGAGTTCTCATAATTATGTTAAGGCTATTGGCGAAGGCTCTCTTGAATTTAAACTACGTAACTCATCGTTTCTCAAACAGTGGGACGCACCTCCCTGGGGGGGGGGGCGTAATAACACTACAAGGGAGGCGAAAGCCTGTTGAAAAGTCTAAAACAAAAGATTTTTTTTAAAAGTTATTAATTTACTGAAAGTAAACAAACAAAAGGCATTCTGACATTATAAAAAATAAAATAGACATTTACACTGCTATAATACACTTATAGATGTAACAGACTGCATCATATATTTTATAATTAATTTAACAATGCTAAGTTAAGCTATATATGTCATATATAAAAAAATTACATTAATAATTAATACTTATTTTGATAATTTTTTACGGTTTATAATTAATCCCTTAACTACAGACTAAAAGTTATGCGTTTCGCTCCTTAATGCCACCGTTTTCCTCGTAGGCACCCTTATTTGATGTATTGGGGAAGGGGAAGAAATCAGTTAACTCTCTCTAAAAGCAAATCCTCTGAAATGGGTAAACCCTTATCAAACACTGTGTCAAAGCCTTCAGAATAATTTTATGGATGGCAGTACACAGAAAAGAACGTACATTGGAAAGACGTATATGTATGTTCAGAGCAGTTAACGCTATGGCTGAGCGAGGTGTTTATATACGCCGGGAACACTTAAGAGGTTAAAGTAGTATTGTAGCCTTAGTGTAAAAGTATAGTATTGAATTCAATACATTGTTATTGTATGGAGGGGGCGATGAAAATTACGATTGAAAGTTTGAGAAGCACTGATGTAACAGTCCCCTCAAAGTTTGACAATATAACTCCTAAGGGTGTAATTTTATACTCGCAAGTTATGATTCGAACTCGATATGATCCAAGGTCAAATCGATATGACACAAAGCAAGAAGAAATAATCACAAACACAAATGCTTAATTAACAATTATTAATTATTAGGCTAATTCAAGGCACGAAAAAAAATCATTTTAAAAAAATTAGTAAAGCATTTATCTGTAAGCATCAAAACACATTTGCAGCCAATCTTGAAGCTGAGTTTTCTCAATAAATGGATGAAACTCAATTCAGCAAATGAGAAATCGTTGAAGAGTTGATTGGCCAATGTCTCACGTTGATAATCTCTTTAATTGTAAGGAAATATCTTATTCTAGGGAAGTAATGGTTTACTATATTTGATTGAATCAAAAGCTCACAATATGGTAAATGAAATCTCAATTATCCTTTTTTACCCGGACAAAAACCTAATTTTATGCACCAAAACTAATCTTTGTGTATTGTTTCCAATGTAAGGGAAGGTAGTTAAACTTTCAATATTCCTTAATTCTCCAATTGTTTTATTTATTTTTAAACAGCCCAAAGTTATTTCTGAGAGAGAACCTCGCGAGATAGTTCACTACAAGTAGAATCATTTCAGTTGGTATACTCTTTTTTTTTTTTACTTTCAATATCATCCAGTGTATAGTTTGAAGATGATTTCCATTAAACTACCAGATCTGCGTTGTTGACCATAAATACTCAACTGAAAAATTGCTAAGAACTCTTAACAATCTGCAACGAAAATTTCAAACATTTCTTGACTTTTTTAACAAATATTACGAAGAATGTGGGAAAATTAAAACCTGTATTATTATTCAAATAATCAAACAAATATTTATTACAGAAATTGAATGGAATATCACAAAAAATTTGGAAAAGCAAAAACAAAGAAGCTCATAAACTCAAAAAGAATTGTATCAACGATAACTGCCAAGATTAAGTATACATGTGGGGTAACTGCTGTTACCAAACGCTCCTGATTTCCCTTTTTGTATTTTTCTATATAACGGCTTAAAATAAAACCAAAACAAAACTGAAATAAACAGCTGTAGATAAAATTACGCTTCACATCTAATCGAATTGGAAATCATTTCACTGAAATTATTTTTGTAAAATATTTCGTATTGTAAAGCTGGATTTTTCATGATTCTCATAACCAAATTTACAATTTATTCATACAAATATCAAAAATATACACCAATTCATAAAGAAACTGGTACTGGTACTGAGTAGAAGTATTTGTGGTTCTTTTGAACCTTCATATCTCCTTTCTTGAGATTTTGAGAACACTGATATAATGATTCAAAAAATTAATGTAATCATGAATAATGGTGTTAAAATAAAACAATTTAACTACAATAAAAATATTCTTATTCTCTAGTCATACTTTCCCATATTGGATAACTTATATAAAGTCAACTGTTGAACAGTTTTCTAAGTTCAAATTATTAAAAAGAATCAAAATGTGACCATTTTTAGTCTTATGGAAATTCAACACTATTAATCTTTCCAAGGAGGGACCACATTCCTAATTATTGACAAATTTTTGTCACATTCTGAAAAAAACTTATAACCGAGCATCTTAGTTATTCTTTATAATTAATAATAATAATTGGTAGAAAAGGAATAATTAAATATCAGAGGAAATAGAAAAGTTGCTAACTATGGATTTAACCCTCTTGTAAGAAAGAAAGAAGGTGATAGTGTTCATATTTGAGAGGCAGAATTAACCAAATATTTATGTTATTGAATGTGTTATTTTAAAATATGTGATCAATGGAAAACAAAGAATTTACAGAAAATAATTAAATATTTTTTTTCAGGTGCTTACGGTTTCATTGGTGTTTCTGAACTTCGGAAATGCTGAGGACAACAGAAACACACATCCTAATCACCGAAATAGCCTTATGAGTCTAAATGACCTGAATGACCGATGGATTGGAATGCCCAAATCACCTTATGTCCAGTACACGGCTAGTGTCACTTCGGCTAATATTTCTGTTCCACCTCCTACATCAGTTCCCATCAGCACAAAGAGAACTACCAAACTAAGATCCAAGAAAAAGCGAAAACCAACCAGAAGTTCCAAGCGCAGATCTGATGCTGATGATCCCCCGACCAGTGCAGAAGGAAATTATAGAAACAACGAAGATTATCCAGATTTTGAATACGATTACGACACGTATCAACCTTCTTACAGCAAACCTAAGCCTTACGTGATAAGAAATGCAGACTCTGCTTCCAAAGTGCTTTATATGAATCCATCTGCATCCTCACCTTCAACGAAAGCTATATACGCTGGCGTTCCAAAAGTGGCAACATACGTAATACCTTCATCCAAAAAGTATATTGTAGAACGTGTGAAATCTCACGCGATGTATATTCCACCAGTTGTTGC
>BMAV01007375.1:674626-685286 GCA_019973955.1 Trichonephila inaurata madagascariensis
TTCAGCACTTAATATTCATTTTAAAATGTGCATATTTATTATAAAATTACAATAGTTACTTAAAAAATTCATATATCAGTTGATTCTGGAATATTTCTCGTTCTCAACCCTATGCTTTGAAAAAAGAAGAGTTTTCTTACAATGTATCTGATGTCTCAACATATTTCATAGCATTTGTGTTTGAACCTTACATCACTTTTTATGCATTATTTAATTTATTTTCTCATTCTTATTTCATTTTTACATTTTTATCTGAAATAGAAACAACTGTATATTACTGAAATAAACTTCTTTATACAATATATTGTTGGTCATATATATGATTCAGTTATAAGCAATTCATTTTTAAATCCGTTCTGTTACCCGTAACCTATGTAACATTTTTTTTTTACTACACTTGAAGCAAATCCATATATACTGCATAATATACTACATATTTTTTGTGTTACAATTTCTTTCGTTATTGTACGACATCTTAGAGTTATGTGGTAAAAGCTAAAAGTAACTTCCCACAATCAATCTCTCAAGAAATACGGAAGGATTCATCATTTTGTTCTTTTAATCAACATGTCTGTCGGTTGACTTCTCTCAAGAGATTTCATATACTTTCAGTTACCACAGACCTGATACACGCATGTGTCCTACAGACTCTACAAAACAAATGCAGCCTATTGTCTTTATGCTTTGCTTGTTGCCAGTGAAAAGATGACAAACTTGTCATGTGACCGTATATATTCAGACTTTTCTAGTAATACTAAAGAAGTTATATTATTTGGTTCTACTCTATTCATTTCAGTTCTTTTTGGTTGCTTTCACGCGTAGTCTTAACGGAAAAATTCAAGAAAAGGTTTTTAGAAGAAAATTATTTACTCTATCCTTAATAAAATACACTAAATAAAAGTACAATTTGCATTTCCATTTTTTTACACGGTGATTTGGAAAATATTTTAAAATCTTGCAGCTTGAAAATTTAATATTAAAACTTTTTAAATTTTGGCAGAAATAAAATTCAACAACTAAGTCATTTAATACGACAAAATAATCCGTATAAATAGTAACAGTTGGTTCAAATAGTAACATGTACAGCCTTTCTCCTTAAAAGCTGGATACGTATATTTTTTTTTAGTTTTATTGTGAACAGATGGATGGTTTAGAAGGATAGAGAAATGTTATTGATCCTCAGAGGCATCTGATTCCTTCGGTATGCAGCATTATCGAAATATATTGATAGTCAAAAACGGTCACTTTATTTTTTACGCAGTCTCACTTTATAAATTAGACTCAGCCTTCGAAATATAAAATAAAGACATCAAAGTAATTGAGAAACTTCTATAACTAAACTGACCTTTTCGGCGCATGAAGTTCAGAGATTGGGATACCAACTAAGGTGTCGACCTAGCCATTTGAGTATGGTTTTTATAATAAAGATGTTTATTGACATAAACACACATACACTTGTCTTGTTTTCATGTGTGACACACGTGACAGTCTATCAGCTTGAGACATAAATAAAAAGTACTGATATTATTTTTTAAACTATTCTAAGAACAGAATGGCTGAAAGGTTTATTTCAAGCATAAATAAATATTTTCATTTTAAAACTTATCACATTAAAATCGGAAATACTGCTTTACGCTAAAAGGGTTTTTTTTTATCATGCAACATTTTTATTTAGTTATTTTGAAGGAGTTTCTTCGTTGAAAGCTTAGAAAAAGTACTTGTAATCCTTTCCAAATGTAGCAATTGCCTTTTGTAAAGCAAGAAATGAATTGACAGTAATTGTATTTTTAGATACCAGTTAAATGCATATCATTAAAAGCACAGTAACACGGCGCATATTAATAAATTTTATTTCTCTTATAAATCTATTATATATTAGTGAGATCCAACGCAAGGTATATCAAAAAGTCTCTTTCAATGTGTCAAAATACGTATAGAATGCGAATTTTATTGACTCTTATATTTTATGCATGTAGAAAACAAAATAATTTAGTCACAATTAAAGAATTTATATAAGTAATACGAGTAGATTGAGTAAGGCAGAAGGAATCTATTCTAACATTGGAAATTATTTACGGGGAAAACGAGTTAGAAAAAGTATTTATATATTAGGGTTAACAATCATTAATCATTACTAAATGTAATTTAAAATTGTGAAATACGTTGCATAAATTAAGACATGTTTTTATTTATTTTTATATTATTTTTATATTTTTTTTCTTCAATACAGCAAAAAACAAAATCTAAGCAACTATTTCTAAACTATATGTGAGCATAGTTATTGTTCTTATAAACAGAAAAGAATTCTTAGATTTTAGACAAAATCGATACAACAGGGAAAAAAAAGAATTTTATTTGTATTTTTGATAATAAATGAAAAAGCAGGGTGTGGAAAAAAACAAATTTTCAAAATTTATTACTTTAATATTTAATAAAAATTTGTAGTCCGTGAAACGAGGTTAATTATTTTATCAGTTATTAATCAAATACTGCTATGAAGAAGAAAAAGAAACTGAATTATAAAAAAAAAATGCAGAAACTTCTCTAATTAGGACAGAACTGGATCTCATTAAAGAAGAAAGTTTCTGTTTCCTCGAGGTGCTGTTTGTGGATTTCTATTTTACTTTCCCAAAGAGTAAAAGAAAACTCCTTGGAAAAAAGAAATACCTTTAAAACTTCTTTTTTTTTTCTAAAAACTTTCGAAAAATAATCTAGTAAGTTCAAAAAATATATTTTCTGAAACAACGTAAATTTGGTTTGAAATTCGAAGCTAAGAGTTAACAGTTGCTTGTCAATGTATGTAAATCAGTTTTAGTCATACTTAATAAGTTTCATTAAAACTATTTAATATTGTAATGTAAGCTTGTCAGTCTATTTAATGGTTGCAATTAGAAAATTTATAATGATTAACAAACTATAAGAGAGATAACAAGTAACATAAAAAAATTTTTAAAATCAATTCCTACTTAGGTCAACAAAGGAAGATTTATTTTATAGAGTTACTTTTTTATTAAATAATTACAATTAATATAAATATGTATATACATGTGATAGAATCACAATATTACGTGGCAAAATAGAAAGCGATTTTCCTTTCTATATATGGTATTGGACTATTATTTTTGTTTATTACTATTTATTCATTCATAAATCACATTCTCGGAAATTAGGCCATCTCCACGAACCCACGACCTTTGGATTAAGGGTCCAACATGCTATCCATTGTGCTACAGGGAAACAACGAGCGATTTTCCTTTTTGTACATGGTGTTGACTATTAATTTTGTGTGTTACACATCCAGTGTCATCCACTACCAATTTAAAAAATGTATTTGAACTTGAAGGGATAAATAAAGTATGTTATTAACGATTGAAAATTTGAACAAGATATATATATATATATATATATATAGGGAGATTGTGAACTAAAAGTAGGAATTGAAAAAAATATGATGAATGAGATAAACTAATAAAACTTTTAAACATTTATCCAAAATAGCTGCTTAAGGTATCCGACTACGTTCGGAACCTTGATTTTGCAAAAGGGTGTAAATGGATAATATTTATGATATTTAGCCTAACTTAGATTAGGCAATGTATATAAAATTGGGTTAAGAATAGTATTAAAATAAAAAATTATTTAAGTACAATATTTTGACAAAAAATTAACTTAGAATAAACTTTTTTCCAAATGTTCTCCTTTTGTAAGAAATGCTTCTATTGTATTAATATTTTGCATGTATATAGCTCAGATCTCTGTACAGAGGCTCAACTAGAATTGTTGAAACGCATAACTTGGAAGTCGGTTTATCCATGTTTTACGAAAACAGAAAGGAGAAAAGAAAATACGCCGATAATTATTTCAAATGATTATAACTCTGAAAATAATGTGCATTTTTCCAAAATCATATTTGAGCCTCTGAACAGAGGTCTGAGCTACATACAGGCAAAATATTAATACAATAGAAGCATTTTTTACAAAAGGAGAACATTTGGAAAAAAGGTTATTCTAAGTTAATTTTTTGCCAAAATATTGTATTTAAATAATTTTTTTTGTCATAATGTGTGTCCTTAAAACAATTTTATACATGTATTCTAATCTAAGTGAC
This sequence comes from Trichonephila inaurata madagascariensis, assembly GCA_019973955.1. Lineage (NCBI taxonomy): Eukaryota > Metazoa > Arthropoda > Arachnida > Araneae > Nephilidae > Trichonephila > Trichonephila inaurata. Next base: position 678,735 of record BMAV01007375.1, read on the forward strand.
ACTAAATATCATGAAAATTATACATTTATGCGCTTTTTTAAAATCATGGTTCCGAACGTAGTCGGATACCTTAATGAACAACTTTAAAATTCAGTTTAGATCTCTCCAAGTACAATCGAAAGATGTATCATTAATCTACAACAGGGGTGCCAAACTCACGGCCTGCGGGTCGCATGCGGCCCACGAAGAACATTTTTGCAGCCCGGCCAATATATCGTCACCAAATATTTTATAATAATATAATAAACCGACGCAGAAAGAATAAAAATAAGATAGTAGAATTCGCTAAACGCCTTATACATTCTACTCTCTTTTTGCTCTTAAGAAACAAAATGCTTACATTTATTTGGAATACACTACAATTAGGTAAATACGGTACTTAAGCGTAAATATTATATAAATTAAGTCAAAAGTTAGGTTACTGACGTTTCAGCAGATGAAAAATGTTGAAATAATTTTAAAAATTGCGAACAAAATACCTAAAGAAAGGTTGATTAAATTCTCAACTGTTAAATAATTAACAGTAATTTGTTGTTGAACGAAAAGTTGAAAATGTAGATTAAATTATCAGATGTCCTCTTAAATAATTAACAGTATTTTGCTGTAGAAACAACTGATTTGCATAAATTTTGGACAAAGTGCAATTATATGGAGCTGAGTTCTCCAACTATAATTTTATGCGGATTGGTGCACGTAACAGCAAATTATTGAATATTAATTTTTTGGAAGACAAATTCTGCTTGTTTTCTTTGATTTTCTCAATGAATACAGACTCAGAACCCAGACATATGCAAAAATAGGTGATCGATATTCAGTGCGACTCAAATGTGAAGGTAAAATTCATGGAAATGGGTGTGTCTGAATTTTTTAAATTTATTACCCCAACCAAGAGTTTAAAAATACTCGAAAATTCTAATATGAAATTATTTTCATGTTAGAAAGTCTGAGGGACTTATACCTGAAGTTTTTTTTTCTCCTTCACCGTCTGGCATACCTAAGGGTGGGGGAGGAATGAAAGCCGAACCACACACTTCCATAATAACAATTGTTTATTTACTCAAATACACACTAACCAACAACAACTTATCTCAAAGTGAATGTGGCCCGCGGTAGCCGTAGCCGAGTGGTCAAGGTATCGGATCGTGGCTGGAATTGTCACGCGTTCGAGCCCAGTACCACTAAAGACCCGCCTTGTAGGGCAGTGATGCACGCTAAATCTGTCGAGAGCTGAAACGTCCTACCGTTGGTGTGGTGTGGTAGTAAGGAGAGGGGGGTGTCAGCTCAGGTGTCGTGCACGTCACTTGACCATGGCTCAAAATTACGTGGTCCGCCACCAAAAGCCCTGGTGTAGCTGAACAGTGAGACATTAATATTCTTTCACTAACTCAAAGGAGTAGAAGAGAGAAAGCAATGATTAATAAGCAAATATGAGTAAGTAATTTATTTATCTGAACCTAATTTTACGTGGATTCCCCTTACCTTAAATTTACTAATTCCACACAGTGGCCAAACACCACTTTAAATCTTTACATGCGAAAATCAACTTTATTCGATCTCGCCTGCGTAGCGAATATAATAGCTTCTTATTATACCTCCTTCTGCTATAATTACAAAACTCTGACTTTATATAGTCTGCATATAGTGGTTTTTTCTTGAGAGGGATGGCTGTGAATTAAACGCAAATGCTAGTTCAAATATTCCCCTAGAGGATTAGTTAGAGGTCGCATATAGATTCGTCATAAAAGTACTTATCGGTTCAAGCAGTTATGAAAAGAAGTAAGTCTTCTGTGACAGAAATAGTATTAATTACACTCATCTCTTGGGTCAGTTTTGAAAGTAATCACGCGTAGAACAAAATTTTTTCCCGAATTAGAAAAGATAGCAACAGGGAAACGATGTTGAGTGTCAAGTTGTAAACAATGAACGTCTCTAGTTCCGTTGTATATGTCCATTATAATGCATCAATAGAAATAATCCTAAGTTTCTAGGAATATTGATTTTGTTTGCGGCCCTCCTAAAGTTAAACTTCGTTTGCTTGGCCCAAATTAGCCTCTGATTTTGACACTCTTGATCTATAAGTATCTTATACCATTTATCGAAGCAGTCACCAAACTTTAGAACTTCGTGTACCACCAAATGTAACATTTTATGTTTGGCAGACCACTCATATGATTGACCTCTGTTTGGCGGACTACAATGACTATATTCACTTGCTTACGTCACTATTTATATTTCCATATCACTGAAAAGAAACTTCTCGAAAAGCAAGAACAAACCGTCAACGCAAAGCAATATCAGCAAACTGAAGTGTTATGCCGCCAATTGTGTGTGTGTGACCTTGGTTACCAACTCTCCCCTTCAAAAATCGCTAGATACATCTGCTAAAGTAGCTAGAAATTCACGAAACTCATATAGAATTGTGTTAAAAGTAGAAAGTATTTGTGTGTTATTCTAAATTTTTATATGAAACTGAATCTTCATGACAATATAAATAATGTTCCAGTTTTTCTGCAGACCATTAATACATTTTCACAGACCACCGGCAGGTGACCGCTGATTTAAAGGCCCCACATTTTTTAAATGATTTGAGAAATAAAAAAAAAACACATTTTAATTATTATAAGTAGTCTACAATTGTTAAATACATTATTCCAGTTTTCATAAAAAAAAATTTGTTTTTAAAGATTCTTCTTTTTTTTATTTTAAAAGATTTTTTTATCCGATTCGGAGCTCTCAATCTCCATTTTTTAAATAAGCTCAATTAATATTACACTACAACTATGTAGCTAGACATTTTCGTTTGATTTTTATAATGAATCCTGGACAAGTGATCATTGGATAACTAGAGAATGAATTGATACTATACACATTTTTTTTTATTATTTAAAGAACAAAACTTTAAAAAATAACTACATTTTTCTTTTAACGTTTTAAAACTTATATGATGTGTACTGATTTAAAAATCAAGGAAAGATATCAAGGTCCTTATTAAATACATCCTAAAAATCATTCTGAAAATTAAAGCCTGGATCATGAATAATGTTGAAAAAGTAAGAGCAAGTCAATTTACCAAAATGTAAAACTATTGTTTTTATAAAATTACCACATACTTAGGGCTGTATATAAGCTAAACGTGTTTAATAAAATCTTAACCTTCCCCTTTCAGCTGAAAATTTGTAGAAAATAATACAAGAAAAACAATGATTCAACAAAAACCAAAATATTAAACACTAGTTAAAACTAAAATTCTCACGTGTGTTCAAACAGTATACTTATAGTTAAGTAATAAAAATTCGTTCGTAACTTTTTTTTAAATTGAAATATTAATACAGGAAAATCACTTAAAAAAGATCCATCAGAAATTTAAAAAGCATATATACAATTTCCAAAAAAGTAAAATTTGAAAAATGGGATTTAATTTACAAATGGTGGATATAAGTGAATTGGAAATACATATTACAAAATTAAGGTATCCGAATACGTTCGGAGCCGTGATGTTGCAAAAGCGAATACATGGATCATTTTCATGATATTTAGTGTCACTTAGATTAGAATACATGTATACAATTGTTTTAAGGACATTTTGACAAAAACAATTATTTAAATACAATATTTTGGCAAAAAATTATCTTAGAATAATTTTTTTTCGAAATGTTCTCCTTTAGTGAAAAATGCTTCTATTATAATAATAGTTTGCCTGTATATAGCTCAGACCTCTCTACAGAGGCTCAACTAGAGAATTTTTGAAATATATAACTTAGAAGTGGATTTATCTATGTTTTACGGCAACAGAGAGGAGCAATTTTAAGAAAATAAAACGCCGATAATTATTTCAAATGGTTGTAACTCTGAAAATAATGAGAATTTTTCAAAAATCATAGTTGAATCTCTGTAAAGAAATCTGAGCTATATACAAGCAAAATATTATTATAATAGGAGCATTTTTCACAAAAGGAGAACATTTTGAAAAAAGATTATTCTTTTAATTTTTTGCCAAAATATTATATTTAAATAATTTTTTTGTCAAAATGTCCTTAAAACAATTTTATACATGTATTCTAATCTAAGTAACACTAAATATCATGAATATTATCTATTTATACGCTTTTTTAAAATCACGGTTCCGAACGTAGTCGGATACCTTAACTGCATAAATTTCATACTTATGGCGCCCTCTGTATAAAAAGTCTGAAACTCTTTAAAATATTTTAACATTTTTTTTTTTAAAAATGAATTGTAATACAGTGCCGATTTAAGCTCATTTCGGGCCCTGGGCCCAGAGGATCGGCGTGCCTCCTTGTCACTGGAAGATCGAAATTTATAACCAGAAAGTCTGGTTAAGTCCAACTTATCCGGGTCCCAGGGTGCCCACCCCAACCATCAGTTTATAAACCGGCACTGTTGTAATAATATAAATATATACTATTAAATAATTACTATTAAATATAAAGTAAAATTTTAATAGTATAATAAATTATTAATTATTTAAATTACAAATTATGATTAACATTACTTATTAATTAAAGAAATGACGAACTGGAAAATAATTGTTGGTTGAATAATCCTTTATTTGATTTCTATTTTAAAAAAATTAAAGAACAATGTAGGTATATATGTAAAGGTCTTCAATTACATGCGCTAAAATAGAGATGAAAATCATTTATTTCTTAAAAGTGAATCCAAGTCTTCCAAAAAAAATGAATTAAGATATTTTGGAATTTAATATTTATTATGATACTTTATGATATATTTAACTGTGTTGTTATAAAAAGACAAAAGAACTTTAACAGTTCCAAATGATTGAATAAAAAGAGAAAATAAATTAATAAAATTCGATTTTAAAAATAGGTTTCAACAATTTATACAGATGGCAGCACATGTATTTTTAAGGTGTTCAGTTCCTATGAAACGGAATGAAACTAGAAAAATAAGAATTACTTCCGTAATGAATGATACAAATTGTAGAAAGTAAAAGAATTCACTCAAATAACAGCTTATCAAATGTAATTTGATTAAATATTTTTCTCCAAAGTATGTTGTTTTTTATATTATTCTAATGATACAAAATAAGTGATATTGTCAGTTTTTGAACAAGAGCATCAAAAAACCTTTGCACTTTAAATTCATTCTAATTTACAAAACAAAAAAAGGAGTGCGTGAATAAATTAAAGTAATTCAGGATTATGTTTAACTATCTCGGGATATAAATAGATTTAATTCGAAAATATATCTTAGATTTCAAAATCTCACTCCAAAAATAAGAAAACAGAATAGGTATTGTATAAAAACACAATACCTATTTCACAAAAATATCAAATCTACACAAATTATTTTTATTGATAAACATACAAAAATGCCAACAAATTCGAAAGATGTTCAGATTATCAAACTGTAAAACAAAACATAAGTATATCAAAGTCAATTAGAGATAAGAATTATTTTTCGCCGAAGAAAAAAGACGTGTAAACATTTCAAAATAATTTAAAGTAATCTTGAATAAAAGAAAATGCTGAAGAGAATGAAAAATTAATGTGGAACTGGGTCTGTGTGTTGTGAATTGCTTTATATAAAAAAAATGTAAAAAACAAACTTCCCACAACAACTCATTATTCTAGCGAAAAAGTAATAGATTTAAAATAAATCTCTTACGAATTCAATGGATATATAGCAGAAAAATAAAGGTCATGGTTATTTCAACTGAAATTGTTACAAATAAGGAAATTATTGATGTATATAATTAATTATTTTATTAACTCATTATTTATTTCTTGTGAAAATCTTTAAAGCAATCCTTAATCTTTGCCAAGCATAAATAAACATTGCATTTTTCACAACGTAATTTCGAACTGCTTTCCCAGTATTTAAATTTGCACTTGAGAGGGCTTCAAATGTCATCTGCACATTGAAAACGGGTATACATGCCATGCCTTTTATCCTGGCATGGCCTTTTAGCAGGCGATTTATAATACTTCAATGTTTTTTCAGGAGGAACTAAATCACTGTCATCTTCATCACCATTTAAAATTCCTTTATTAGAAGGTAGAGATGCTGCGAACGCTTCAGCTATCTCTAAGTTCAATTTTAAGAGATCCATTTCGAATTTTTGAAGGAAATTAATTTGATATTGCATCTTGTTTGTACAGAAACCAAGAATTTGCTACAACTAAAACAATGAAATATATGGACTGAAGAGGTTTTGATGGCAAAGGTTGATCCAAAAAAGAATAATGTCTTTCCATTACAAATATTTCCAATATTGCTTTCATCTGAACTTGACTCTCCTTCCAGTATATCTGATTCAAATGTTTTCTTCCGCAGCATAGCCATTATCCGAGATCACAAAGAGTTCAGAATCTGATTTATTCTTCATATATAAAAGTTCTACTTTTGTGAGAATTCTTTTCCTCTTTTAGACACCTCAATTATTTTTTTAAGTTAGCCAAATATTCCATAAAAAATAATAAGATTTATCAGAAAATTTTATTATTTAAAATAAATTTTTAAAAAAAATTAAACCACACCTTATCAAACACCCATCGGAAAACCAAGATT
>BMAV01007375.1:695233-709258 GCA_019973955.1 Trichonephila inaurata madagascariensis
ATGTATGTTTCAAGCTATAACATTTTAATATCATTTGTAATAAAGATAAAAAATCTTGGCCAGAACTTTATTATTATAATGTTTCTTTTACAAATTATTTATATTATGCTAATATAAAAATCATGATATAAGTGTGACAAGCAACCACTTATTACAATTCAACTGTTCATCATTCAAACTAATCTTGTTGGACCCTCATTTTTCTCTAAAACTATTTTTTTTTCACATATGCTCTATAGCACTAAGATATTTCAATAAATCATAGTTCAATTCATTACCATGATGCAATAACAAATTGAACTAAAGTTAGGAGGTATGGTGCACACATGTAGGCAATCCTAATGTGTATATGGGCGTAACTTTTTTTTCTCTGCAGAAGCTGTCAGTTGCCGATAGGTTAGTGTTTAGAGCAGTGCTTCTCAAATTTTCAATCTTTGTGACCCAATTTTCTATCACAATTTTCCTCGTCCCCCCTCCATAAAATAACAATATTTTGAATTCAATAATGTTATACTTTCCCGCTAAAGCGACATCATTCTCTCAAGTGCCAAAGGCGTAAATAAAAGTCTCGCTATGCCAAAGCATTAAATTCCTGCGTTAAGTTCCTCTTTCTGAAGTAAGATGCATCCATAAAATTATTCTGAAGGCTTTGGAATGCAATAAAAGGATCTTGACAGTGTATGTGAAGTATTTATTTTCTTCCCTACCCCCTCAATACTTCACATACGCGTGCCCAGATAGAAAACGATGGCATTGGGGAACGAATTGCATAACTTTCAATCGACAGTTAAGGAATTAATTATAAACCAGGCAAATTATCAAGATAAGTGTTAATTTTTGTACGAGGGTGAGTCGGAAAATAAGTTTTCTCTGTCGACTGTGGTCGGAGTTGTGTATGAAAGCCGAAATGTGGACAAAACAAAGTAGTATATCAAAGATAAAACATGAGTTTATTTTTCTACATAAGTACCAAGTACATTGAGACATTTGTCATATCGTTTGATCAGCTTCAAAAAGCCCACCAGAAAAAAGTCAGGGTTTTGCATTCGGAAGAAGCGTTTAACGGCTTGTTTGACTTCAGCATTGCGTCCAAAGAGCATTCTTCTTCAATGTCGGAAACAGATGAAAGTCACTTGGAGCGAGATCAGGGCTGTATGGCGGATAGTGTAGGCGCTCCCAACCAATAGTTATAATATGGTTTTGCTTTGCCATCACCAAGGCATCCAACAACAGAACACCAGATCTGGGATGCCTGGGCCGCTTTTTCCGAATCGCCTCTTTCAATTTCGACAGGGTGTCACAGTACCATGTAGCATGTAACTAATGTACTAACGAATGATGTATAGGTGTCTTGTGAGTTCACCTGTTGTGTCGTTTTTCGCCCATAGCCGTTAAACGCGTCTTCCGTGTGCAAAGTCCGGAGTTTTTTCTGGAGAGCTTTTTGAAGATTATCAAGTGGTATGACAAATGTCTCAATGTTTTTATACTTAAGTGGGAAAATAAAGTTATGTCTTATCTTTAATGTCTTTTATATGTCTTCATACACATCTCTGGCCTCAGTCGATAGGGTAAACTTATTTTCCGACTCACCGTCGTATATAATTTAATATATGACAAGTCATACAAATTATCAAGATAAGTGTAAATTTTTGTACATAGGTTTATATATGACAAGTCCCTGGAGTCGGAGGTAGTTATTAAACTTGTTCTTAACTTAGTATTGTTAAATTAATTATAAAATACAAAGTGCAATACTGATACATTTATAAGTGTATTACATGAATGTAGAATCGTATTTTATTTTTTATTATGTCCAAATGTGTTTTGTTTGTTTACTTTCAGTAAATTAATATTTGTTTTAAAATAAACTTTTTTTTTACTTTTCAATATATCAACGCCTATTTTGTAGAATTATTACGCCCCTCTAGGGAGTCTCTCAGTTTGAGAAACGCTGTCCAAAAAAGCATATATACGCGTAACTATTTTCTTCTCCACAGAAGCTGTCAGTTGCTAATAGACCAGTTATACAGAAAGTGTAAATAAGTGTAGTTGGATTCTTTTTTTTTTTGACAAAAAAATAGAAAAATACTGTTACTACATCAAATTTCGTGTAAGACTTTGTGGTTCCCAGAAAGCAGAACAACAAAAAAATATCAATCGAGGGACCTGCTTTCAATTCAGAGGAGAAATACGTCACACAAAAAGCGAAGGACCCATTGGTTCTCATTCAAGATGCGTGTTTTATTTTTCCCTCAGACAGTCTTCTAGGTAAACATGTCAGAAAGAGTCGGAACCAAAGGAGATTATTTTGAAATCGTCTGATGTAAGATGGCAGTATCTAAATGCGAGCGTTTTTTTTTTTTCTTTTATTTTTTTATTTTTCTTTTTATTTTTGCGAATAAGAGAGCAAAGGATTTTGAACACATTTCCTTTTTGGTATTACAAATACATATTATGTGTGAGAGAAATCCTCTACGAAAGTAATATGAAGTGCTACAATAAATTAAATTAGTTCTTAAAATAGAATTTACATGTAAATAGCATCAATATTTAAAGATGGTATATCAAATTATAAGCAATATTTTTTTTTTCATTTTATGTTATCCTTATGATTTCGAACAATTACGAAAGACACAAATTTTGAATCAGAGTTAAGGCATCCGACTACGTTCGAAACCAGAATTTTGCAAAAGCATATAAATGGATAATATTTATGATATTTAGTTTCACGTAGATTAGAAAACGTATATAAAATTGTTTTAAAAATATTATAACAATAAAAAATTATTTAAGTATAATATTTTGACAAAAAAGGAACATAGAATGACCAATTTTCAAAACATTTTCCTTTTATGAAAAATGCTTCTATTATAATAATATTTTGCATGTATACAGCTCAGACCTCTGTACAGAGGTTGAACTAGATTTTTTGAAATATATAACTTACAAGTGGATTTATCCATATTTTACTTCAACAGAGGGCAGAAATTTGAGGAAAAAAATGCCGATAATTATTTCAAATGGTAGTAACTCTGAAAATAATGTAAATTTTTCAAAAATCATAGTTGAGCCTCTGTGCAGAGGTCTGTGCTATATACAGGCAAATATTATTATAATAGAAGCATTTTTATCAGAAGGAAAACGTTTTAAAAAAGGTTATTCTAAATTAATTTTTTGCCAAAATATAGTATTTAACTAATTTTTTTTTGTCATTATGTCCTTTAAACAAGTTTATACATGTATTATAATCTAAGTGACAATAAATACCATGAAAAAAATTATCAATTTATGCTGTTTTTTAAAATCACGGTTCCGAACGTAGTCGGATACCTTAAATAATGGAGCAACTGAAGAACTCTCGTTTCTTATTTTCCGAACTTATCTCATACATCTAAATCTAAGCCATAATAGTGAATTTTAACGTGTTTTGAAAAAGGCACTCTGTTTATTTAGCCATTTGTATAATATTTATTTATTTATTTATCCAACGCCCGTGCTTGGCTTCTTGATCAATAGACGCCGAGACTCCCAGTACCGACTAACGATGTCGTCAGTCGGGTATTCATCAAGTCCAGTGCATCGGAGCACGTGGTCGCCATCCATTCTGGTATGGCCACAGAATGGGCAGGCTTCGTCAGCAGCCAGGCAAAGCCAGTGGAAATACTCCCAAAAAGTCATGACTGGTGGTTAGGTGAAAGTGGGCTCTCCCGGTGTCTCGAATATTGTTCACAGTGGCCAGAGTTTCCCATGGTTTTCCACGGCTCTTGGTTTTTTGGATCATGGCAATATATTTGTTAGTGTATGTGGATAGAATGCTCTTTGCTGGGGGTCAAGAGGACTTCTGGTTGAGATGACTCGACTCCCTTCTTGGCTTTTTGGTCGGTTCGCTCATTGCCGGGAATCCCAGCATGACTTCGGATCCACTGTAAGACCACTGTCCAGCCATATGAGATAAGCTCCGCAATTTTATTCCTCCACTGAATTTGTATAATATTTAATGGTAGAAAGATTTAAAATATGCAATACACTCTCTTTGCTATTTGGTGTTTGAAATTTTTTACCTGTTAAATATCCAAGTAGCGTTCAATAGTGCTAATGATACTAGAGCTCATAGTTGGCGTTGTCTAAGCTGAACCACTTCATTGATTTCTGCAAATGCTACTTACAATATCCAATAGGAGGTTAAAACCCAATATGGTTAAGTGCTCCATACATTGTCCTCAATGACTCTAAGCTGAAACGTAAGTATCGATTCCTTGTTTCACAATAATACAGGAAAGAATAATGAATTTGTAATATATTAACTTTTTAACTAGACGCTCAGGAGAAATAGTGTGGAAATTAACTCATTAACTGGTTTGTTCGTACACTATACGGGCTACAGAAAGCTAGTCATAACCGGTTTGCCCGTACGCTATACGGGAACTGATTTTCTTCTTTCTATCTTTGAATTTGCACATATTTTTAATTACTATTATGGAGAGATTATTAGTACTAGTGTTTTTTTAAGCGATGCACAGCAGCAGTTCCTACATGACACTGAAATACTTCTTATCTAAGATTTTTTGTGTGGAGAAGGTGGGAAGTTTTCATTCAAAGCAGAAATTTAGATTCTTGAAAATTTTCTATAATGAAAAGGGACTGACAATTCAATGTGCAATTTGTTGCTTGAGAATAAAGGAAAATGGAGAAGTAATCCAAAAAAGCTGATATTACATATACTTGTCCCTCATTTCATTGTAAGACTTACCATGCTTTAAATTGTGCGTACGTATGCACACACACACAAAATCTTCAACCGTTTGAAAAAAAGCATGAACGTAAAATTTTTTGTGTGAGAGAAAATCTTTTAATATATATGAAACATTCTTCTCAAAGCATACAGAAGGTACTTATAAGAAGCAAACATTTAATGGTTCTTCAATTCAATGGTTCAATTCAATTCAAAACATTCTATGGTTCTTGTGTTCCACAATTATAAAATAAACAATTGTGTGAAAACAATAAAATTACAAATTAAAATGAAATTCTTCCATTTTTGCATTCTATTAAGTGTTATGATTAGTTATACGCAATAAAAAAATATTCTCTTTTTTAGAACTTTTTGGGCAGAAAAATGGACCTCTTAAGCTGTTAAATGAATGAAGTATACCAGCTCAGAGGTAAAAAGTAAATTCTAATCTTCCCAAATTCAAAGTTACTAATCTTTTTGTCTTTATGTTTTTACTTTACAAATACTTTTATGCTTTTTTTTTTTCGCTTAGTCTTCAGAAACTCGACTGTAAAAAAGTAGAGTAGATTTTTAATTTTACGTAAGGTAAATAAAAGGAAAAGAAAACTGTAAAAAAATTAGTGGTTGTTTCATTTTGAGCCTTGCTGATTTTTTTTTTTTTTTTTTTTTTTGCTCTCACCTAAAAAAACTTATAAACAGTTTCTTCAGGAATGTTATTTTATTCGCACACTTAGGAATTACGACAGATCTTCAGAAACTTGATAAAATAACAATTTTTTTTTCCACGATTCTTCTGTAATAAAAAGGAGAATTAGCTATTTTCCCCCTAAGTTCGATTATTTTCTATTTTTGGAACTTTTATGCCAAAGATTTACGACATCAATTGCGGAAAACATTTTCTCCACAGCCTAATGAAATACATACCGTTTGTTAACCGGAATGCGATGGGGGAAGGTTATATATCTGCTGTGCAGTCGGGATTTATCTTAAATCGAAATATCTTTTATGATATAAGAAGTCATTCTTTTCATTGGGTTTCTACTGAAAGATGACTGGTATTTAGTGCAAATAAAAATATGACTTTAAGGAGACGATTCAAAGACTAAAATTGGTCAAAAATTAAAATAAATTTTTTAGTCTAAATTATTCCTTATATAACGTTCTATAATATCACAAAATTTGAAATCTCTAAGTTAAAAAGATTCGGAGTTATGATAATTAATTTATTCCTTTTTATTCACATTCCAAAGGCAATTAAATATTTTAAGAGGAGTTGAAAATCTCTCTCCCTCTCTCTATCTACTGACAACGTTAAGTTGGCTGTTTTCGATGTACCTTTTTTCAAAATCTGATATATGTACGCCCTATTTTTCATTCAATTAAAGTACACCTTTCTCATTATACTGAAATTAGCTTTTAGTTAATTTTGAATTTTTTAATGATTTATGAAATATTTTATCAAACATTGCAAATTTGACCCATTTTTCACATTACAAATTTGTAAAAAATAAATGTTTGAGTTTTTTACAAAAAGCTCATTTTATTATACATTAGCCATCATTATAAATACATCATAAAATATTTACATACCTGTAAACAGTATTTTTTCAGAAAAGGTGCATCGAACATCAAAATATATTTGCATTTTGAGATAAATTGATTTTAATGTATACAATGAGACTTCTAATCAGCTAAGAAATAAAAATATAAAAGGCTTAATTTACAATAAAAGATACATGTTTTGGTTTATATCAGACGTTCAACTTTTAAGCAAAAATGAAGTCTTTGTTTACATTTTTCGCCATTCAAATGGGCGTGGCCCAGTTTCAACGATTAATTAAAAATAGGTTTTAAGGGCTTCTAATTACTCTAGAGGTTAAAGTAAGGCATTTTTAGAAAGTTTAAAATCTATACAATTTGAAAATGTAAAAAAATCTCAAATTGTCAAAATAATAAGATTTTAGCTTTCTAACACTTCTTAATTTCAGATCTTGGAAAAACATTCAGCCTTTTTTAACTGTGGATCATTTTTAGGAAATACATTTTTCAAGTCACTGAATTTGTGTTAATTCGCATCATACTTATCTATACTAATAAAACAAACAGTTTGTGTGTTTCAGCTGTACCGGCAAAACTAAGCAACCCAGAAGTCTGAAACTTTAGGTCAGTATCCTGAACACATCAAAGAATTATTTTTTCGAAATTTGCTTTAGATTTTTTTGAAATTCAATTTTTAAGCGATTTTTCAGCTAAATGGAGATATGACGTCATCAGACATGTTAAGTCAACTTCCCGAAAATCAATGCTTAGAGCAGTTTTTGGGGGGATTAGCACATTTTATTTTTAATATATTTATTTATGGTTTTTTTTAACTCTTTGTGGTGGAATTACATTCGTTTATCGAAAAAGATGTAAAAAAATACTCTTTCTAAACTTCATTTTTTGGATTGGCAATACAAATATTATAACATTAGAATTCCCAGGTCTTAGGACATGAATTGTTTTGTATTAAATTAATACTATAATTTCTATTTTAGTGCCACACAGTTTTATGTTTGTTTATTTTCTAAACTGTAATTTTTTTTCTTGCTTATTGCTGTTTAAATTATATGATACCCTGAAGTTAAGTTAAAAAATGATTTGTGAAGCTTTTTGTAAACAGAAGCTTAGACAATGTGGCACATATGTATTAGCGTCACCACAGCAAAATGGGTGCCATGCGAATCACACCTTGATACCAAAACAACAAAGATTCTAACATATTTTATATAAAGTCAGTCAGATTTTGGCGGAAAAAAGGGCTATTCATGAGGCACCAATTTGGCTGCAGTGACGCTAATACGTAAGTACTGATAACAATTACTTATTCTTTAACACAAATATCAGTGGATTATTTTAGACTATAAAATTCACTTCTTACCTGCTTTTATTCTTATGTTCAAAAATAATAATAATCTGTTACAAAAAACTTTATTGCTTTTCTTTGCTCAACGACAAATTCTAAATCTTGTTTATTGTAACAATAAAGTTGAAAATCCTAGCTAGCAGAATAACAAAAAGAGAATATAGTAATAAATTAAACTACTGGAAAAACAGATTATTGCTGAAATAAAACCCTTTTTTCAAGAATTCATTTACGCATTACTTTAAAAAAAAAAGAAAAAGAAGTTACCGATGAGTGAAATTTGTAAATTTTAACTCAAGCCCTTAAAAAAAATTTAAACTTCAATAAAAACATTTGCAAACACAAGTTTATTTTGAGTCAAGTTCAGGGCTGTTAACTTGGCGAGTTATTTTGAATGTTGACATTGGTACGATAAAACGCAAGTACCAACATTTCCTTTCATTGAAAAAGAAAACGGTTACTGCTTTTCTTGATACTTACGTATTTTTATCACCGCAGCCAAAGTGGCACTTTTTTTCACAAAAATTTGACCGATTTTTTTTTCATATAAAACATGTAAGAATCCATTGTTTTGATATCGCAAATTTTGCTGAGATGACGCCGATACGTAAGTACCCTTTTCCTCTATTGGCAAATCCCATTGTAACAAAAAAGTAGAAAAATGTAACTGAAGGAAATGACAATTCAAACTAATTGGGATTAACAGATTGCCAATATTGTGTGATTTAAGTTAAATTTCTTTCTACGTACAAAATTTTTTTTACATGTTTTTTTGTATTATCAATCAACGGTTGTGTTTGGGCTACAATTCATCTGATTTTGATATCAAGGTAGTCAGCCCCAAAGTAAGTAAAGCTTGGAATTAAATCATTGCCTGAATATTGGTACACTTTAGTGTTACTTCTTGCCTACTTACCATCCTAATAGCGTGACAATTTGGTCTGGAAAAGCTTATTGTTCTTCCTTTATTGGCTAATTCCATGTTTCATCAGAGTTGCAAAATAATACAAAATTATAGCTGACTAGCCGTTATCCACCCGCTTCACTGTGTATTTCACGATCTTGTATAAATAAATACTGTTTACATATTCATAAATTTTTTTTATATCTAGCATTAAGAATTCGATTGTATTGAAAAATATATTTATAGCTGTAACTCTTTCGCCCCTTGATATAAAAAGGACAGAATTTAGAATTTCTAATAATATCTAAAATAGAAGTAAAAAGATTGTTTGCGCTCACTTAACCCAATAATCAAGTGAATTTCCACAAAAGCAACTTTAAATGGATCTCTACTCCGTAAAATAAATAAGTCTTTCAAGTCTAAATCTAATAGAGCCCATACGGAATTTTTAACATCAATTCCTCCGGTAAAGCCGTTGAGAGCATTTTTGGTGGATTTCAATTCAACAAAAGAAACATGCAAACTAAATTTTATTATTATGGCTCAGAAGTGATAAAAGTATTTATTTTGGTATAAGGATCAATTTGTTACTACCAAACGTGCATAGTAAAATCATTAAAAAAAATGTGCGTAGAAAAATTTATTTATTACTATATTCTCTTTTTGTTATACTGCTAGATAGGATTTTCAACTTTATTGTTACAATAAGTAAGATTTAGAATTTTTCGTTGAACAAAGAAAAGCAATAAAGTTTTTTGTAACAGGTTATTAATATTTTTGAACATAAGAATAAAAGCAGCTAAGAAGTGAATTTCATTGTCTAAAATAATCCACTGATATTTGTGTTAAAGAATAAGTAATTATTATCTGTACTTACGTATTAGCGTCACCGCAACCAAATTGGTGCCTCATGAATCGCGACTTTTTCGCCAAAATCTGACCGATTTTATATAAAATATGTTAGAATCTTTGTTGTTATGGTATCAAGGTGTGATTCGCATGGCACCAATTTTGCTGTGGTGACGTTAATACATAAGTACCACATTATCTAAGCTTCTGTTTACAAAAAGCTTCACAAATCATTTTTTGACTTAAAAACTTGAATCACGGTATCATATAATTTAAACTACAATAAGTAAGAAAAAATTATATTATTGTATGAGCTATATTATTTATTGTAAAGTTTTATTAAAATTCGTTCAGTTGTTTTTGCTTGAAAGAGTAACAAACATCCATACATACAAACTTTCGCGATTATAATATTAGAATAACAAAAAGAAAATGGAACTCAATGCAAACTCAGTGGGATTATAAGATTGTAGATATCGTGATTTAAGTTATATTTTTAGGTATTAACCTATTAGTATCACCACAACCAAATTGGCGCCACACGAATCACTCTGATATCAAAACAACAAAGATTATTACATGTTTTATATATGAAACAAAAAAAATTATTAAGATTTTGGTGGGAAATAGCACGATTCGCATGGTGCCAATTTGAATGCAGTGATGCTAATAGGTAAAAATACGAAAGCTAATGCGAATTTTTATTTACGTCTAAGATTTTCTGAGCTGTTTATGGTAGTTTTATCAAAATCAGACTATGGATGGAATTGAATGCTCAAAAAAGTAATTCTCTTTTGCACTTTAAAATTCAGAGTTAATGCAATTTTTGTCGTGTTGCATTATGAGATTTAACTTTCCATCTTACAATCTGTTCTTCATATGTATTTCATATATTCATCATTCCAATGGTGAAATGAATAAAAAAATGGACGGTATCGAACAATATGACGCTAAAAAAAGAACAATGCAAAGACAAATATCAGATTACCATAAAATCGGACGTATAATTCCCCATATGCTTTCTAGCTGCATTTTTTAATGTTTGTTATGTTCGCCATATAACGCACACCCTCTTTTGTACAAAGAGACCTGAAATGTACATATGCAATGCTCTCATGTTTTGAAGTACTTTATTTGAGGTATTATTCCAAGGTATAGAAAAAAAAATCGTATACATCTATATAGAATTACAACTCTTTTAGTTCATAAGGAGTGTCATTTCTTTTAAATAAACAGTATTTCGATATTTGTAAAAGTCTTAATTTTTTTCTATACTCATCTTTTTTTTTATTTTTAAAGCTCTTGAACCCGTAAATTTCAATTTAATTTTTTGTGCTGAAAGTGGGCGTTATACGCCGGATTTTACGGTATGTAAGATTTTTGTTTTTTTTTTTTTTTTTGTTGTTGTACAAAACTGTTTGTGGCATCATTGTTTAACGTTCCTTCTGACAATCTGTTCTTCATGTATTTTCTAGCTAAATGTACATATGCATTGTATACCTTATTTACATATAAATACATTGCTATAATATTTTCAGTCGTTGAAAATAAAGATTTTTGCTATTCTTCCTTCATCAGCTAATTCAATGTTTTCGTCTTTGTAGAAAAATATTGCTTGAAGTATAACAGAAAAAAAATGACACTAAATTCAAACTAATTGCTATCGACAGATTGGTATGATTGTGAACCGTGTTTTTTTTTTTTTTTTTGTATGTCACACTGTTTATGGCATTATGATCTCTACGAAAGAATAAGATCTCATCTTTGTTTTAAATGAAAAAATCAGAAATTTTTTTTTAACAAAAAGCTATTTGCTGATCTAGGATACAACTATGATATATTCGCTGACCTCTTGAAACAATATTCTCATATTTTCTTCTGGATTCCTTTAAGTTCAATATTGACCTGATTTTTTTTGTCTCGACTTAACTTTGCTTCTGACAATCTTGCAATATATAAATCAATCATTTGTGATCAAAAAAGTGTTAGCTGAAAAAATATGCACCTTGAAAAGATTTTCTCATATCTCCTTTTGGATTTCTATAAAATTCAGTGTTAATGTGATTTTATATCTGATGGTTTTATGTTGCTTCTGATAATCTTAGCCTCATGTAGTTTTTTGGGGATCATATACATATTTTATATATTATCATACTGCCCATATATATGATATACATATTTCAGTTATCACTATAGTTATTTATGATTGTATGTACTCATTTGTTTGCTCTTTGTAATATAATTACAATTGCTAATAGAAATATTGCGAAAAAGTATTATTTTAATAATAATTTTTTAGAAACATGTTTTATTGTTTGTATCATTCAGTAGTGCTGTTTATTTTAGATTATTTCAACGGGGACCTATTTTAGATAGATTTTTTATTTTGAATCATACTAACACATATTTTTTTTATTATTGAATTACACCTAATACTTTATATTAGGTATATTACAGAGATGTTAGATAGTATTACACCGTTCCCCTCATGTAATAATAATTTAATTTTTTTCCTGTGTTGATGGCTTCCAAATATTTCTTATTTATGATATTATTTTGTTAATCCGTTTATCATCATTAATTTTTTTTCTTTCGGTTTATCTATTTCAGGTTATTTCACCCATAGTTCACTAGCAGAAACTTACTACTGCTATTACTTTTCTGATATAATTTTTATTTCTATTTACATTCATTCATTTCTGTTTACTTTATAGCATGCTAATTTTCTCTCTTACACCTCAGGGGGCTCACCTTCTTTAGGTGGGTACGGGTGTCCCAATCCCGAGGTACCCTAGTGATCTTTTCCTTTTCCCAAGGGGCTTACTGTCTTTGGTAAACACGGGTGTCACAACCCCGGGGTACTCCAGTGATCCTTCCCTATTTTAGATCCTCCATCTTGTCATCCAATTTCTTCTTTTCCCGTCCAGACCACAGACCTATGAATATTTGGCGCAGTATAGCCAAAACTGGCTCTTGCGCCATAAAACACCAAACTCAACTTTTCTCTCTTACATTAAAATATTTGTTTTTGTTAAATTATTATTTAATTTGAGGCCAAATTGTTCTTTGTTTAAAATATTTATAATTTGAACATTAGTTAAAAAAATATATTTAATTTTTGGTTATACTACTTTACACAGGAATTTTACCCTCCCTAAAAAATATTATAATTGCTATAATAGGGGAAGTTTATGTTTTTGTAACTTAACCTGTGCGAAGAACAGGCATTTCAGCTGGTATATAATATAAAATATATTATTATAATTATTTATAGAAAAAATATTTTATAATTAATATAATAAAAGTAGTGTATATCTTATATATTGATTTAATTATATTACAATCTTTTTAAATATTAAAAAAGTCTTTATCAATAAACGAGATTTTTCTTTTACAGCCATTTTCTAAGATAACGATATGTCACAACTAATTGCTCAATGAACATTTTTAATCAGTTTTTTTATTTCAAAACCTAAGAAGGAAATTATTGTTATGTAACGATCGATTGAGTAAATGAAACTACCAAACCCCTTTTATTATTTTAAGCTCTAAGAAAATAATTATTGTTAAAATAATGAATAAGTTACTTTTGTATGATGTACTTCTTTTCGTCAGATACATGCTTAAATGATTTACAGTGGAATGAAAAACTACAAAATTACAATAAAATACTAAAATAATTTTATCAGACAGTATTCTTTTGTTTTTGAATGTTTTTTTTAGTGAAAGTAAACTAGGAATATAGGCTTTTCGCCATATATATATATGCCTAGTGTTTTTTTACGCTTACATATGTTTAATCAAACACTCAAACGATCAGAAAAAAAATCATATTAATAGCTATCTGTAAGATTTTTATATATAATTCATAATTTATAAATAATAGGGGATAGTTCTACACTCAAAAAAGCCACTGTAACGCCGGGCTATACAGAGATAAAAGAAACGTGTCTGACAATGGATAGCTGTGGAAGAAATTTCGAAAAAGATAATTGCAAGGACGTTAATGTAGAAATCATGCACACAAAACAACAGGAACAACTCCATGACAATATGTTATACATTCAAAAATGTTCGTGCAACGCAGGGGGTAAATGAAGGGGGAAAAACCTGTATGACAGTGAGAAGAAGAGAAAAAATTTTGAAAAAAGTAATTTTAAAGACATTATTTTAGCAATCACTCTGATCGTACGCGTACACACCCGCACAAAAGTGCTGGCCTCATGAAGGAAAGAGGAAATTAAGTTACACACTCGGTAAAAGCCCAGGCTAAGTGGAGGGGAAGGAAACAAAATTTAAAGTAGTTTCAAAAAAGAATAATAGAAGTGCTGATTTTGTGAAGGGAAGGGAAAGTTTATAAAAGTAGTGAAAGCCCGTGCACAATGCCAGGCCACACAGCTAGTTGCTAATAAAACTCTACTGATTTAAGTATTGAATTGTTCGATATTCCGTTAAAAAAATTGATTATAAGGAACGTGAACGTGATATTTTTATTTTTTGTCAATAAGTTTAGTTACTGTGATGAGAGGCTAGATTGCAGTTAACGTATTTAAAAGTTTAATGAAAATGTATAATTTTCATCTATAAAAGATTTCCTAAATGATTTTAAATTACTGAATTTCAAAAAAAAATCAC
>BMAV01007375.1:717347-746895 GCA_019973955.1 Trichonephila inaurata madagascariensis
AAGGTGTCGTCCACGTCACTTGACCATGGTTCAAAATTACGTGGTCCGTCGCCAAAAGCCCTTGTGTAGCTAAACAGTGCGACGTTAATAATCAATCAATCAATCAATTGACAAAAATGAACATAGAATGTCCAATTTTCAAAATATTCTCTTTTTGTGAAAAATGTTTCCATTATAATATTTTGCCTGTCTATAGCTCAGACCTCTGTACAGAAGCTCAACAAGAATTATTTAAATATAACTTAGAACTGGGTCTATCCATGTTTTACGACAACAGAGGGGAGAAAAATTTAAAGAAAAAACGCCGATAATTATATATATTTCAATGGGTTGTAAATCTGAAAATAATGTGAATTTTTCAAAAATCTTAGTTCAGACTCTCTGCAGAAGTCTTTACTTTATATAAGCACACACACACATAAAATATTATTATTTTAGAAGCATTTTTAATAAAATGAGAACATTTTGAAAAAAGGTTATTCTAAGTTAATATTTTGCCAAAATAGTGTATTTAAATAATGTTTTTGTCAAAATGCTCTTAAAACAATTTTATACGTGTATTCGAATCTATGTGACACTAAATATCATGAAAATTATCCATTTATGCGGTTTTTTAAAATCCCTGTTCCGAACCTAGTTGGATACCTTAATATAATTTAACACATATATTATACACATATTATCCAGAAATATCTGTGTATATATACCTGTGTACTATGATCGTGGCAGTTGAATAGTTAAGTTATTCAAGGTCAACAATATTGATTAAAGAGTTCGAGTCCTGGAACTACGGAAAATTCACCATATAGAGAGGCTATGCCCGTAAAAAAATCTTTCAGGGTCATGGTCCTCACTTTGGCGTAATGTGGACCATGTCTGATGTCTTCCTCGTCGGTTGACTTAAATTTTAAATTACAATAGCCCTTGTGCTGTTCCAGAGGGTGACATAAATAAAAAATCAAGTCATGTTACTCCACGTATACTGCGGAATTTTTGTTCCCTGTCAAAATGCATAACTTTTTTCAGGCTTCAGTAAAGTAAAATCAAAAAGAGGTATTAAAGTCTCTGAAAGCTTCAAATATTATGTAATAAAACGTATTGCATCTGACATTGAACGCACATACCCTGATGATCGTGGAAAAAGCATAGCATCGATTCACCGCTAAAAAGTACGTTATTCCAGTCCTAAACACCCCCATTGTAATTCATCTTTGTGTACCCCCTAACTCTGTCTGTTTTGGTTGCAGTTAAGTAGTGGCTCTGTCTTGAATACACGTGAATGAAAATCAAATATATTGAGTCGTCAAAATGTTGTAGATATTGAACCAATCACTTTTTGTCGCCGCTAATTTCTACTTAAAGAATTTCGGATTACTCGAGCAGTTTTTCCTGATGATATGTTTCAGCATTCCTTCTTGTCTGAGTACGGTTATTTTCTAACAACCGCTATTTGCATGATTATTTAAAAAAATTTTATTTTTTAGAGTAATTTCTGAAAGTTTTTCTACATGCACCTTCGAAGCAAGCTTCGTGTGGCCATTTCCCAACTCCCAACTAACTAAAGCTGACCTTCAAACTAGCCTTTACATGCAAACTATCTAAGAAGCAAAGGCATCATTTATTCAAATTTTATCAAAAATGCTAATCAGTCACAGAATATTATAAATATTTTAGGATTGTCAATTGTATATGTTTGCAAAATATTTAAATTTGTTTTGAATATTTTCAGTAATTTTTTTATGAATTCTCTATTAATACTTTACACACACATGCGTAGACAATATATCATATAATACTTCATTCTAAGCCCTTCATATTTTTTTCCATTACCTTTATTGTTTATTTTTACAGACATACATTTTATAAGACAATGAAATGCTTTTGTTTATTTTTATATTTTGAATTTTTAATTGTACATGGGTATGTGTTGATAAATTATACTCCTATCGATGAATTAACGTAAAATGTGATATTACAACAACATATATATGAAGCATCCAATGAGCGAGATGCTAAGAAAATAATGTGTGTATGGATGATTAAAAATGTGAGAACATTGTTGAAAATGTAAAAATGTGTAAAAGAATTCGATCAAAACTAATGAAAGCAAACAGAATATTGGTTATTATTGTAGTTTCCAAAACAGATTCAAGCAATCACTTCCTTTACATATCATGCCTCTATGATATGATCACGACTAAGGAGAAAATATATAAAATTAACCAGTTGTGTATATACAGTGGAGGTCAAAATTGAAGACCCTGTTTAAAATTTCTCTGTTTTTTAAGTTTGTATGCTTATAGAAAATGTTACGTTGCATAAAATACAAAGCCTTTTATATCATTTTAAAGATAATTTAATACTGCATTTAATACAAAAGACAACATTCAAATACTTGCAACGCGAAAAAGATTATGCTGCAATAACTATCGATGCATATTAGATACTGATGAATTCAATGAGTTATCAGCGCTAAGTTGGGTAGCCTTTATTTTTTATTACAGCTTCGCAGCGATGTTTCATTGAGCTGAACTTAAGTTCATCCTTCGTTAGTACATGATGCCAGGAAACAATTATATGTTCAATTAGCTTCTTTTTATTTCACGAGTACTTCATTCGGACAAGATTTTTGATAGGATTGAGGTCAGGATTGTTTCCTATCCAGTTCAACAATGATATTTAGTCAATAAGCAATGTCATACAGTAAAAAATTAGATTGGACACCTAGAAATAGATGTGTGACAAGAAAGTAGTCTTTACTATGCTACATTCTGACTGCATCCAGGAAACTGTGAAGTACCCACATAGTTTTACGGTTTGGTCATGCATATAAGCAGATGGTATCGGTAGCCTTCATATCATCTATGGAACACTGAATGTCAGAAAATACATTGACCCATTCTAGAACCCAAACTTCTACCTTCCATTAGGGATCTATTTACGAACAGTGCTTCATTTTCTATAAGTATATAAACTTAAAAAACATAACAATTTTAAATTGTCCACAATTTTGGCCACCACTGTATACATATGACAGGCTCCAAACCTGCGTAGAAAGAATATTAATCATCTTATTTTGGTAATTCAAGTTTTATTTTATCATGGTAAAAACTTTTTCAATGTGGCTGCCCATTGGCGCTTAACTTATTCGAACAAAAAACATTGACACAGCGAGGATACACCAGCTCACGCTATTCGATTATGGCGTGTTCTACCTTTAAACAGTCCAACTCACTTCTAAAATCCCTACGCGTTTATTTATTACACTCTTAATTTTTAAGCTTTTTGCACCCGATATATGCTTGTTATCTTCTTGCTTTTTAGAACTCATAAATGTAATGCAGATTGAAGCAGATTTCTGCAATTAATTTTACAGTTCTGAAACCCTATAGCCAAAGGCATTCAATAGGCATAAAAATATTGCCAAAAAATAGAATAAAAATATAAACACATAGAATACTTTTTTATTTTTGTTATCCTCGCTGTTTTTATTACATTCCAATATATACTAATATCTAGATCTGTGTGATAAGTCAGTCACAAAGATTCCAAAGATTAACGTTTGAGTTAATATTAGGGAAGAATTGTTTATTGATTTTTTTTTTTTGTTGTTGTTTCGCGACGCGACGTGGAAGTCTAGTAGTTATATACGCAAGTTCATAACTATCCAGTGGCGTATTGGAGAATATTAAGGCCCCAATCCGGATCTTACGTACTTTGCATCACTCAGGCTTTAGGGCCCCCGTGGAGCTGGGGTGTACTTAACGCCACTGTAACTATCGATGGTGTTGTTTCTGCCAAATCGTGCTGAGGCGCTGATACTTCTAGTTATATACTCATGCGTTACTCAAAGCTCAAAGCCCTAATCAAAAGTTAGCCTTGTCTAATTAAAAAAGCTCAAAGTCCACATGTTGGCGTGGTAAAAAAATTTGAAAAACAGAGTACATCTCGGTGGTCTCCCTCATCACTGGACTTTGAATCAAAATAATATGGTTAGTCACCTATAACCATTGTCTTGTTGTTAATAATATCTTAATAAATAATTAATCGATCAAAATTAGCAGATTGATGGACTGATTATATTTATTAGTGTTACACACGTCAAAGCAACACGAGTTATGAAGACCTCACATGCCCAAAGAAAATCCCTCTTTCCAAACGTCCATACAATGCCAACGTTAATACTTTGAGCCTCGTGCATCAGTCGATTACATGCAAAGTCCTTGATGGCATTAAGACCTGAACTCGTGAATTAACAGAAACAACGCAATCCACAAGTTCCATACATTGAACACTCGGCTATCGCACCCACCAAGAAAAAAAGATAAAAGCCTTAAGAATCTGTATACGTAAATAATATTTTCAGTGGATAAACTGACTCTCTTTTCAATTATGAAGACACAATACCTATTCACTAAAGTATTCATAAAATACGAGTTGTTTTGTGAGATATAAATCATGCATAAATTTAAAAATTCAAAATATTAGCAATCGTCACACGCACACACACACAATGTGTGATTCCTGATTTCATTAAAATTTAAATTATTTTAAATTGAAGTTGTAACATTGCAAGGATAAATACCAAAACCTTTATATAATTTTAATTAAAAGTAATTGATGATTTACAATGGCTAATATAAATTATCTACTTGTATCATTTACAGTCTCTGCAGAGTTTTAAAAATTGCTATTGAAGTGTGAGCATCTCTGGAATGATGAATTTAAAACGTAAATAAATTATATGCTACTCTTTAACTTTGAATTCTATACTTCATGAATAAACTGAAATATGATAAAAACTGATTAATGTTTTTAGCATAGATTTTTTTTTTTTTAGGAAATGTAAAACTTTTCATTAAAAGAATTATAAATTATTATTAAGCATTTTGTTAACATTACTCTTAAATAATAAACAATCATTAGAAAATCATAAATATTTTTTAACGTTTGTGAAATCAATGATGTTTTCTAAGCACAATATCTCTAGACCATAAATTAATCAAACAATTTAAAAATATCATTTATAGCATTGTTTAAACTACATGTATAAATAACTATATACTAATACCTCCTTGAGAATATTCGTATTTTCCACTAGTATAATCTAAATGCAATTAAAAATAATGATTTCGACCTTGATTTCTTTTCTTTGAAATATTTGCTAAAGTTAATCGCGCATGCACTACTTCAACCATTCCATTCATCATCTTTTCAGAATGATAATTTCGTGCCTATTTCTCTTGAATTCACCTTTCCCTATATCATTGTATTAACTGTCATTTGGGTTTTTGAAATCTATTTACAAGTAGGATATTTCTGTACCTACAATTCTATAATCTATGTTATAAAATGAAAAGTTTACTCAAAAATTATTCAAATTATAGTCTTAAGAAATGCATCTTATAATTACATAATCAAAAATAAAATTTCAGATTCGAAACTTATCAGATTCAAACTCACCTACTTGAGGAAAACAATTATTGGTTCAAAATATGGATATATTCGTACATTAGATAAAACGTTATCTAGACAAAATGTGATGAGGGGGGGAGTTAGATTAGAGAGGGCATTAAACTCCAATTTCTTTAAAATAATGACATATTTACGTTTTATTCGACTAAACGCGTATCAAGCAGGTTATTATTTTGAAATTACTTATGGATCAACAACTGTCACATGCTAGATTTTTATTAGTATTTGCTGCATGTTATATAAGACTGGATTTCAGTATTCATGTAAAATAGCAAATTTACCCAAGAATGTTTTGGATAATTTTAAATCTACACAAGAATCAAAACTCCTAAGAGCAATCCAAATATAAGTTCAGAAAGTTTCAATAAATCTGAGAGACAATTGAAAAAAAATTTTGTGTGTGTGTTTAAAATGGACACCATGAGGTAGAAAACTATACACATGTTGTTTCTACTTGATTTATATTAATATTAACGACTAATATAGCTTCTCCTATGTTTATTGGAGACACAAATATTGCCATCTTGAACCTTGATTAAAGCAAAATCTTAAAAGATTGTCAATTTTGTGCAAACTTCTATTTTACATTTCTAGACGACTTTTCAATGTTTAACTCAATTTAAAATTAAATTACTTAACTTAGAGAAAAATAATGAAAAAGTCTATTATATACTACTGGGGGATATGCGTAGGACATTTTTATGGAAACAGGGACCGAGCTCTCTTGAACTTAATAGCCAGAAATCTGGTACCGTACTACCCAAGTGCTAAGACTGAAACGGAATTTATTATTTTGATTCTTCGTTTTACTTGTATTTAGTTGTTTATTAAGGTATCCGAACACGTTAGGAGTACTTTTTTAAAGTTTAAACTAACTCAGAGGCGAGACAGCCCATGAGGTCCAAGGCCTACTGTACCCAACTCAGTATACACGACCTTGGGTCCTGAAGTTCATAAGCAGATGTTCCGGTCAGCTGGTCAGTCTGACGCGAAACCCGCAGTCTTAAGTTCCCAAGCAAGCTTGGTACTCATTTATCGGCCCTCTGAAGGGATGAGTTAACCTTGCCCAGTCCAAGGTTTGAACCTCGGACCTGTGGCGTGGAAGCGTGATGCACTAACCACTCAGCCCCACTGGGCTTCCTCTTTTAAAACATAGCATGCTAAAACATTTTGAATAATGTTTTAGGAATAAATACCAATAAAAAAAATACTAATATTTAACCAACAATATTTTTTAAAAGTATCTAAATTTTACAAAAATCGCAATTATAAGTGAAATTTTAGCAATATTTTTGAAAAACATCAAAGCAATTAGAGAACAATGTAATAGACATATCAGTAAAAGTATTAAGGAAACAATTTAAACGCATTAATCAGGAGAATTAATTATTAAAATTTTAATGTTTAATTGAAATTTAAAAATTTTAGAGCTGATCGATTAAGTGTTATAAAAATGTAACATTTATGAGGCTATTATTGAAATAATAGATCATAACTCAAAGAATATTCATACAGTAAAAGTTTTAGTACATTCTTTTGAAAATAATATAAATATCAGGTTCAAAAAGTTTTGTAGAAATACAGTTATAACATTTTGAGGTATCAGACTCATCCTGATAGATTTTGAACTATTTAAATGTTTATTTCTGGTAGATTTAAGACCCATTTAAATTTTTCTAATTTTATAAAATTAATTGTAACTTGGGGATTAGGTAACGTATAAAAAAAATTTTAAAAATGTGTTTTGTAAAGCCAAAAGATAGCTTTCTTCAAAGAAATGTTTTTTAAAAAATATGTTTTTTGACAGAATTTAGTCATTTCAACGCGTTTTGATACCTTAACCGACTTGTGATTAAACAAATTCTTTGCATTGTCTAAGTATCTGAAAAAGAATTTGCTTTTTTTCAATTCCTACTATTAGCTCACACTCTCTCTATATTTATTTATTTATTTATCTTCGTGGAATTTTCAATCGTTAATAAAATACACTTTAAAG
Organism: Trichonephila inaurata madagascariensis; assembly: GCA_019973955.1. Lineage (NCBI taxonomy): Eukaryota > Metazoa > Arthropoda > Arachnida > Araneae > Nephilidae > Trichonephila > Trichonephila inaurata. The sequence continues at coordinate 724,819 of BMAV01007375.1, forward strand.
CGCTCAGTTGAGCTGAAATTTTACATACGGGATTATTTTGGATGACAATACAGTAATTTTATAATTAATAAAAATTAATTGATTAAAACTAATTATTCAAAGAATTACAAATACAGACACGTTGGCATCATTTTTGGCGACTTGTGTCAAAACTTGAAAAGGTTTTTTTTCTCACATTTAAAGCGCTCATTTGAGCTGCAAATTCTATACACTATTGTTTTGGGTAAAAATACGATAATTTAATTATGATTGATTAAAATTAATTGACTGAAACTAATTATTTAAAGAATTACAGATACAGCCACGTTGGTTTCATTTTTAGCGACTTGGGTCAAAACTTTAAAAGATTTTTTCTCACGTTTTAAAGCATTCAGTTGAACCGAACTTTTATATGCACGATTGTTTTGGATGACAATACGATACTTTAATGATAATTACTAAAAATTAATTACCACTTATAATGTTGTGATTCTGTCCTATGTATATACATATTGATATTAATTGTAACTGTTTAATAAAAAGTAGCTAAAATAAAATTTTTCTTTCTTGATCTAAGTAGGAATTGACTTAAAAAAAAATTTTATATTACTTGTTTTTCTTTTCTTTTGTAAAACACTGTTATACAGCACAATCAGTGAAATTTTTTCCTTGAAGCTTGTATGCAATGATATATGCCAAACTTCTAAATATGTTGTAACATAAAATAAAGAAAAAGAGTATTCAATATAGTGATCTGGATTATTTTGATTAATGGAGTTAAAGAAACTTATAAGAATTTTAGCTTGTTTAAAAACAAATCCTTAATATCTGTAACTTATATATCTTATCTCCTTTAAGTATTGTCATTGATCAGTTCAATTATATACTTAATATTTTTTCAAAAATGTTCTAAGTGTATCAGTCATGTTTTAGGTATTTCCTTCTAAAAATTGTTAAGGGGATCACTCAGTTACTTTCTCAACACTTACAGTGAATGTATTCGTTCAACTATTGTGTCATTGTATTTAAAAATATGATTTATGTATTTATACTTGTGCATTTTAAAAAATTAATTATACATTCTCATAATATTATAATCAGATTTGTTAAAATAAGTTCTAAGCGAAATGATTAGTTATATACAAGAGTATTGAGGGCATAACTATAAAAATATGCTTTAAAAGAAATATTTAATTTAATAGCTGATAAAACATAAATATTTTATATACAACTCATTAGAAATTTATGATGCAGCATGAAATATACGATGCATTGTTCCGCTATTTAAACGTTTTAACTGTAAACCAAGATTTTATTTCTTTCATAAATATGGCAAATATTTTGTTGTTAATTTTGTTGCCATTTGGAATAAATATTGGATGCTTAAAATAAAGAATAAAATGATTTTTTAGTAAAAACGCATAAACGTTTGTATTTACGAAATAATCCCAAAGCTTAATAATTTACATAATTCTTATATATTCAAAGGAAATGCTGCTACTGAATTTAAAAGCTTAGGAAATCAAATAGAAAACATTGAATTTTATAAACTACCAATACTTGAGCATAAATGAATATAAGAAACAAACGTATTTGCAAAATTTATGACATAACAAATATTACATTGAAATCTATTTAAATCTTATCTTTTACTTAAATCTTCTTAGAGCAAACCATTAAACACTTACAGATTACATTTCTCAGGGCAGAAAATGCCTTCTAAGATATATTTAAATAAATTATAGCTTAAAAAAACTAAAAAACACGCTTTTATAGTGAATGGAACTAAAAAGTGAAAAAATAATTCTTAATATAAGAATAAAATGATTAACGAGAAAATTAATGTCATTGGGTTAAGACATGAGGGGCTCTATATTAATTGTTATAATTTCTTACTAGTTCTATTCCGAAATGCTGAGTTAGTGTAAAAAAAAATGTAGTACGAAACATAACCCACGCTTTTACCACAATGCCATTAATTTTCTCGTTAATCGTTTTATTCTTATATTAAGAATTTTTTTTTCACTTTTTAGTTCGATTCACTATAAAAACGCGTTTTTTAGTTGTTGTTTTTTTAAACTATAGTTTATTTTTCATTTTTTAGTTCGATCTACAATAAAAGCCTGTTTTTTAGTTCTTAAAACTATCAGTTATTCTTTGTTGAATTTATCCTTGAGTTTGATATTTGGAGCCCGAATTATATGGCTGCTGGAATTAGTCTTGCTCTTCAATGGATAATGGGTCTGAAGGGTATTTATTCCCTCCGCTTACGGAGCCTCGGATGAGTCCCATATCTTTATATTTCAAATATTCCGTCTCTATAGATACAGGTCTAACTAATAAAAATGTGTTAAGAAGAAATATTAAATATCAATCGTATTATATCTCCTTTTAAACATATTGCTACAATGTTAATTCGTATCATCACTTCTAAACATATTGCTTTATCAAAATAAAAAAAAACTATTTAGCAGTTAGAACATAAATTTGTCACCTTTTAAACGTATTGCTATAATGTTAATTTGTATCATCACTTCTAAACATATTGCTCTATAAAAATAAAAATTATTTAGCAGTTAGAACATAAATTATTTTTATTCACATGTACGAGTCTTTTTTTTTCCTTTCTCACATAAAGAACACTTTTTTTGTTTGTTTTATTTGTATTGATAACAAGCGTTTTCATTTTTAGGGTTGCACCTTTTTAAGGGGTAAGGTCTTTTAGTCGCCATACCAAGAATTAGTCGCCAAATTTGGAAATGGAATATGGAATTAGTCGCCAAATTTAGAAATGGTATATGCAATTAGTCGCCAAACCTGGAAACGATATAATGAATTAGTCGCTAAATCTAGAAATCCTTAAAATCGTTATTTTTGACGATCTTGATCAGGGCAATGGAACAAAATTTTGAAATTATTGTATAGTCATCGGTCCTTGACATGTGTGCAAAATTTCGAATTAATCTGACCTTGTAAAGTGGGTAAAAATTAAGTCCAAAGATTCCATTACATACAAGTGAAACTAAAAAAAACCTTTTAAAAAAGGCAGTGCTGCACTTTTGAATTCCACACGCAGTCTGAAGTAACTCAAACAGTGGCGTCATCGTACATATTTTATTTATTTCTTTTGATAATAATGTTTATAAATTAGTATGTCATGTTGTGAGTGGCAACAGTTTTTGTTTGTGTACAAAAAAATAATAAATTAAAAGAACGAGAAAATAGCATTGTTGTTTTAAATGTTTATTTAATTTCTGTTTTAATGTTTACTTATTTAATAGGCAGTATCCCGAAAATTGTTTGAATCATTGTCAATGAACAATTCTAAGAAGGGTTCATTTCTATAACTCAAAACTCAATAAAAAAAAATCAAATATTTATGCAAGGATAAAAAATCAAAGTATCGTGCCTCAAAAAGCATTTATCTATGTAGATAATTCATTTGATACAGTAAATATAAACTGTTCTATAAGTATGAAATATATATTGCATCTCATAACAAGATATCTTTACATAGAATTCAACTCACTAACACGTATACACGAATTATCGTGCATCAGCACCTCTACTTGGCGGATCTTCAGTTGCACTAGACTCGAATTCATGACATGGCGGCGACGATTCCGTGATCTGATGACCGAAACCATCAAAAGAAATTGAAACTTGGAAACCTTCATTTGTAATATTGTAAAAGAAGCTTTGAATTTAAATATATAAAATTATTACATCAAAAGCATATTTCATGAAAAATTAAGATTGGCATACCACTCCTCTCTGACCTCTAATGTGATTTTTATAGAACATATTAGTGAACTGGTACAATCTAAGAAATAGTGTTTTAAATTCAGAGTTCCAATCACATAAAAAATTTTAATGCCAAATTATATATATATATGCATTATAAGAACAGACCTATGAACTGAAAAAATGTGTTATTTAAATATGAATCTTAATAATATGTTTGAGGAATTATGTAAAAGAAATAGCATCTAAATATATGTATTGTTCCATTTCCTATAATTTATGTCAGCATTTCTCAAACTGTGGGGTGCGCCCTCCTAGAGGGGCGTGATAACTCGGCGAGGGGACGCTAGCACTTGAAAAGTCGAAAACAAAAGATTATTTAAGAAAATTATTAATATATGGAAATACATTCTGGCATAATAGAAAATAAAATACACATTCACACTGATATAATACACTGATATGTATCAGTACTGCTCGATGCATTTTGTAATTAGTTTAACAATACTAAGTTAAGAAAAAGTTTAAAAATTACTAGTGACCCCATGGGCTTGTCATATATAAAATTGTATCCAAAAATTAATATTTACCTTGAAAATGTCTGCGGTTCATAATTAATCCCTTAACTGCTGGTTAAAAGTTACGTAAATCACTCTGAAATAAGTAAATCCTTCACAAACATTGTTAAGGTCTTTTTATTGCATTCCAAAGCTTTCGGAATAATTTTATGGGCAGAAAAGATCGTACTTCGGAAAGACGTATATATACGTCCGGGACTATTATCGTTTTGGCTGAGCAAGACGTTTATATACGTCGATGGCACTTACGAGGGGGGAAGTCGTGTCGTAGCTTTAGCGTCAAAGTATAGTGTTATTAAATTCAATACAATGTTATTGTGTGAAGGGGGGAGGGGCGCGATGAAAATTATGATTGAATATTGGGTTGCAAGTAATGAAAGTTTGTGAAGCACTGATTTTGTTAAATATTTTTTAAAGATAAATCAATAAACGCATAAAAACACGTTTTAGTAGAATTCTAACAATATATTCTCTCTCTCAAAAGAAAATCCAAATTATTTTGTTAAATTTGAATTTCCCCTTCTCTCTTGAAAGAGTGTACTGTTACCGCTCTTTCGTTATTTATTTTATTCAATAACGTTTTTATTCAACGCACCGATATGTGTAAATGATAAATCTCATTTATATTTATTTTTCTAATGTTCTTTCTATTATTTCAAAATATTTTTAAAAAACGGATTTTAAACATTGAATCTTACAAAAGAAAATTTTATTTTAATATTGGCTTTAAGGATTTTATAAATTTAAGTTTATTTATAAATTGTAAGCAAAACATATATTTTTTTGAAATATTAAACTAAAATTTTCCAAAATAAATTATTTTTAACTCAATTGTTAGTTCTCTTTAAATTTAATATTCTCAATAGCAGACAAAAGAATATATATCTGCTGCTTAAAATATCTAAATTTTATTCATATCTTACGCTTTTCAGCACTTTCCTGTCAGGGTTTTATTGTTTGAAAGTCTTATGTTAAGGAAATTTTTTTTTTTATTCACCGTAGTTAGAACCTCTCTTTCGCCAAAAAGAATCAGACACTTGTTCCTTGTTTTATGCATTTCCCTTCCAGTAATAAAATTTCAAAAGCTGCTTGTTATATTTTATCTCTTTTTGACGATGCGATTATAACTTCCTGTGCGGGAGAGTTTCTTACCTACTTTGTCATAGTTAACCACAGTGGTAGTATAATTCACTGTATTGCCAAGGAACTTGCAAAAATTAAATTATTATTTTATAAAGGCAGGGACGTAGCTGCCGCCGTATCAGCAGTAACAATGATGCGGAACCTCCAAACTTCAGAGTCCCCAAAATGTGTAAACAAAACATTGTAAAATGTAACCCCACCCCAAAAAAAAGACCCAAAGGAATTTGGATACAGGGACCACTAAGGGCTAGGTGTAAAAATATTTGATTTCTGACTGATAGATTTCAAATCCAGTTTTGTTGGGTCTGTAGCGGTATGTAGCGGTATTTACATTTACCAGTAATAGCCTCCGGGCAGGGGTAATCACTTTGATCCAGTAGCCATGTTACTTGGCTTCAGTTCCACAGATCGCAGGTTCTGACCTCCTGATATGCACCACTTCATTGGTGACCTTGGCTCAATTAAGCGAAACGCAAACTTCTGATCTGTCATAGGTGCCATCTACCCGCAGAAAGTACAATCAACAGTCATCAAATCCACTTCACGCAGCAATCAACGTCGTCAGACTCACTTGACGCAGCACCACAAACTCACGGTACACACTCTCACAATAACAAATATCTCGTTTTTTCGCCTATCCACCGACTCACTGGTGCGAGAGTACTATAGCGGTATGTAGCAGTATCTACATAAGCCAGTTACAGCCTCCGAACAGGGGTGATTACTTTTGTCTAGTGGTCATGTTACTTGGCTTTAGTTCCATAGGTCGTGAATTCTATCCTCCGGATATGCCACTTGTCCATTATGTTATTTTAAAACAAACTATAGTACTACATGAAATTAATTATGGCTACTTCATTGAAATTTTCTCCTTGCTGACGTGTCATGAGTGATCCAAGTGACACTCTGAAGCCTCACCATGTAGAGGGGGCCGATGCACGTTAAATCTGTCGAGGCTCGATAATTAGGAGAAGGTGCCAGAGCTCAAGTGTCGTCACTTGAAAGAGGTTCAAAATTTCAAGGTCCATGGTTAATAGGGCGACGTTGTATAACACTCACTTACTCACTCATTGAAATTTGCGCCAGTATTATTTGCTCGAGAAAAGAATAATTATTTGTACAACAAATTTCATTTTAATAATTATAATTCACCCAATGCCCTCAAAACATTTTAATTAAGAAATGCTAATAATTACAAACAGATGGCATAGAAATCTAATTTTCTTTTAATAATTAGCCTAACTTACATGAGAATGAAAAAGTATTCCATAATAACAATTTGCTTACAGTTATTTACATTGTATAGTAACTAATGTAGCATATATGACAAGAGCAATTGTTCCACTAAGAAATAATACCTATCGCAACTATAAAGTTATTACCTTTCCAAAATAATAAAAATAATTCATTACTTCCAAAAGTTGATAAGAATTAAAAAATATTTGAAATATGTACACTAAGTGGATAGCCAACATCTGGTATAACTACTTTAAACAGTGGCTGCAATACACATTTATTAAAATTATCGATAGTGCTTAAAGATTGGAAAAATAGACAGCAATAGTTTTTTACGTTAAGTATAAATAAAGTTATATAGTTTACTTAAGTTATATATTATAAACCCAAATTTTTGTTCAAATGTATATATATATATATATAATTTCTTATTACAATACTTACACTGTTTTTGAAAGGAATTTTAACAAAAAAGTATAGTATGAGAGAGCATTTCACATTTACTATTTGTTATTTAATTAAAAATTAATCATAAACTATTTTATTACATATTAAAAAATAACTGATTGGTGTAAGGCTCTTATTTGAAAATCATCTTACATTGACTAAATGAGTGTCTTAAAAATTTAACTCTTAAGAAAAATATTCCAGACAGGAATAACGCGCACTTCGAGCACCAAAAATAAGATCGAAATTTACGGGTGCTCGTTATACGCCGGGTATGAAAACGACAGCTTTTAAAAATAATAAAAAAAGATGAGAATAGATGAAAATTAGATTTCTACATAGATCAAAATACTGCTTATTTAAAAGAAATAACGTTCCTTATATTAACTTAAGGGATTAGTTCTAGAAACATACTAATTTTTTCTCTAAGTCTTGGAATAATATCTCGAATAAATTACTTCAAAGAATAACAGCATTGCACACGTATATTTGAGGCTTCTGCGTAAGAAATGGGGTGCGTGTAATACCGCGAATATATCTAAAAGTTAAAGATTGCAGCTTGAAAGTATAGGTGCACCTTACACGCTGAATTTTACCGTAGGTTCAAAAGTTCGTGTGTTTTTTTGCGTATTTCAAATCTACATTTTAGCGTTAAAATATACAAAACAAATTGTAAAAAAGCTTTTATTTTCAAATATAGAATTAGATCATAACACTATATGAACATAAAAACATAAATGAAAACATAAACAGGAACAGCACGGGTTACACAGCTAAATAGTCGGGAAAAAATGCATTCCCTTGGAAATCGCGAGATGCACAGCGAGAGGGCTAATAATGGTCTGACCTTTCTGCAGGTAGTTTGTTAAGATGACTCAATGATAGCCTCACAAAACAAACAAGGCCTCTTTTACAGATTTCTTCATCTTAGTCTTCTTGGAGGAGATGAGTCACTATGTTTCTACTCCTTTATCAACTTTTTGTGTATGAATTCTCTCTCTCTCTCTATTGATAGATCTAAAATTCCATCATAGCTACTACGAAAAATAATATCCCTTTAATTTTGCTCAAAAATATCAATCCCTCCTTCGACAGGTTGCTCTAAAAGAGTCAGTAATCATAGATCCAAGTATACTGACAACTTAGACATGTGCAGTTTTTTTCTTGAATAATTTTCCACACATTACTGTGTAAAAAAGATCAGTTTCATTTATGGTAATTTAAATTATTAATCTCTTGGCCTGGTAGGATAAACTTAGCTATTTTTTAACTGAAGCACTTCTTGTATGGTTTTTCAATTCTGGAATTGTTTATGAGGGACAAGTAGCTAATTTGAAAATTCATTTTCCACCTTTCAATAGTGACATGTGACCGTATATCATACCTATAAGCAACCATCATTTCGTCTCGGATTTGCCAGGCATTGTAGTATTTCAAATGAAGGAGCAGAATCTATGGCTTCCTAAAACCAAAAAAGTCAACATTAATAACTGTAATTTACAACATTATATACGTAAGGATCAGTTAATATGCTGGATAAGTTTTATCCAAATATTTCGTTTATTTCATAGCAATAATTACAGCTTTACGATACCCCTGCGTATGATTCATAATCCCTTCAAATACCTGAATTTAAAGACCAAGCCCAACTAAAAGCATTTCTTTCATTAAATTATCAAATAGGACAAACCCAAATAAGACAAATCTATTTTCTTGTTGTTTTTTAGATTTATTTTTATTGCAGTTTTTTACTTATTGAGAGAATAATAAAATTTTTATCTAGACCAAGCAAATTTTTCTTTCAGATGCGCCATAGCGAGTTCTTATTCAACTTCTTACAAAATATATGTGCCTTTTTAATCTTGTTTTACTTTTTCGCTTTCCTTTGTTTCCATTCAGAGACATTTTTACATACGTGTATTATTCCCATTATCGATACAACACGAAATGTTTTTATGCTGTTCTCATTCTTTCAATGCAAATAAATTTATTGCTCACAGAGTGGAAAGAGCGAAACATTTGTTATACGCTTGAGAGGAAGCGAAATAATGGGTGTTTTGATGTTGCAACAAACTGGTATATAATTCTGAATTTAACCATTATTTATTTTTCAAAGATGCTATTCAACTAAAGATTATCTAAAACATCGCGAGAATCAACACGAATAATTTTGTCATCAAGTAAAAATTATTTTTCTCAAAGGTAAAAATCCCACATTGAATCTCGGGAGTCCTATTTTTATTTTAAATCCACATTGTTCATTTTCAACTTCTATAAAGAGGGAACTCTAAATTTAAAATAAAAATCACCAAATAATTAGTTCGATACGTGAAAGTAAAACAGAAAATTTATCCTATGTTCTTTTTGTCACGTCTGAACTAAATGCGAAGAGATGATAGAGAATTACGAAATAATCACTGTAATTTTCCAAAATAAATGTAGCTTATAAAAGCATTTTATTCATTTCCAATGACTTCCCGTAATACGTGGAGGTATTTTTGGTATAATACGATTGTGGTATAATGTATTCACAATCCATTTATTATTTTTTTAAATATATATATTTTAAAAATGATAATACATTATTAGAAATATCATTTAAAATTAGAAAAATTAGTCCTTTTCCTATCATTTTAATTGTTTCAGACCAAATTTGTGATACACTGCTTTATTTTGATATAAATTTTATAACATATTGTTAACAATGCTATAAACTAGAAATTCAATACTCTTATTATCAATGTCGATGATTTTTTCCTGATAATAATTTGTTGAAATAAGCACTTCTACACTTTAGAAATAGAGTTGTTTTTCCAATAGTAAATTGTATAGCTTACTTTATATTTTGACATGGCTCTGCGAAACAATACTCTCCAGTATATCCAGAAGATGCAAAATAAATATCCTTTTATTTAAATACTGTTATCTTATAGCTGAAAAATAATCAAGAGAAGCTCATAGTTTAGAACATCGAAATTTCTTTGTTGATTGATTAAGATTATGAAATCCGACTACGTTCGGAACCGTGATTTTAAAAAAGTGCATAAATGGATAATTTTCATGATATTTAATGTCACTTAGATTAGAATATATGCATAAAATTGTTTTAAGGACATTTTGACAAAAACAATTATTTAAATACAATATTTTGGCAAAAATATTGTATTTAAATAATTGGCAAAAAATTAACTTAGAATAATCTTTTTTCAAAATGTTCTCCTTTTGTGAAAAATGCTTCTATTATAATAATATTTTGCCTGTATATAGATCAGACCTCTCTACAGAGGCTCAACTAGATTTTTTGAAATATATAACTTAGAAGTGGGTTTATCCATGTTTTACAGCAACAGAGGGGAGAAATTTTAAGGAAAAAACGCCAATAATTATTTCAGTTGGTGGTAACTCTGAAAGTAATGTGAATTTTTCAAAAATTCTAGTTGAACCTTTGTAGAGAGGTCTGAGCTATGTACAGGCAAAATATTATTATATATCAGAAGCATTTTTCACAAAAGGTGAACATTTTGAAAAGAGATTATTCTAAGTTAATTTTTTGCCAAAACATTGTACTTAAATAATTTTTTTTTTTGTCAAAATGTCCTTAAAACAATTTTATGCATGTATTCTAATCTAAGTGACACTAAATATCATGAAAATTATCCATTTATGCGCTTTTTTAAAATCACGGTTCCGAACGTAGTGGGATACCTTAACAATATTGTATAAAGAAAGGATAAATCTAGAGCTTCTTTTACGAAAAGCATCATCTCTCTTTGCATCTTTGAGAAAAATTTTTGTAAGTATTTCCATCATTCAACCGTTGAAATGGAATTTTGTGAAGATTATTTCATTTCATTTGTAGTTATTTCAGTGTGATCTTATCGAATTAATTGAGTTGACATTAGTTTTTATATAATTTGTTTAGTTTCTTCTAAGGATGTCTCATGTACGAAATTTACGATATTCTCAACAAAAAGAATTACAAACAAAATATAATAAAATGTGTTTTGATAACACTTGTGTTCAAGATCTGTTTTAAAACCAATGAATATTTTTCTCCAAGTGATATTATGACCACATGATATTAGTTTTATCGAAATCTTTGCAAAATTACAACATAGCATAAAAGTTATTCAAAGCATGTTACAAAAATAATCCCTCCATAATACTGAAAATAGACTGAGAATATTATTTTATTTATCAAACATATTGCCTACAACATATATAATACATTTTCTTCTTTGAATCTATTTATTATTTGCCTTAATTTTTATACATCACATATTCCTTTCAACTTTCTGAATGAAATACCGTAGCCCATACATTAAACCAATCAAATTCTTTCTTGGTCTAAATTTTCATATTTATTTAAAAATTCTAATCTTTGCTGAAGTTCATTTTATGAAATATCAGGTGGGTCGACAAATTGTGTGAACAATGATTTCCAATCTTAAAATGAAAATATTCGATTTAATGATTACATTAAAATTTCATATTCACAATAATTATTGAAATGATAAACGATTTAAAAAGCTTTAAACTAATTTATTTCAATTTTTTTTTTTAAAAAATGGCATTGAAAATTTGGGAACAGCTGTTATACGACACTATATTCAAAATTCACAACAAATTCAGTTCTTGTTTATAAGAAGTATAACTATCTCTATTCAATTTATTAACTTAAAAATAAAATGATGTGTTAGAAAGGTTAAAACACAAAGAAGATAAATGTTTTTAAAAATATTTCTTACAAACGTGAGTCTTTAAAAAGAACTTTCGCATTATAAAATTTTGAAATAATATTTCATTTCTAATTTTAATATCATATTTAAAATGATACTTTTTTCTTAATTTAACATTAACTATGATATAACAAAAGGAATTATTATTGACCTCGATATAGACAAAAATAAAATGCGCATATATATAACTGAATCATATATAAAAACAAAGTTTATACTACATATTGCTCTTCTAATAACTAACATAAAAAAATGATGTTTTGAAGGGCTTTTACATTAGAAACTAATATTTCAGAAAACTATTTTCGAAACAGAAGAATGAAATGCATTTGAAAAAAATGTTTATCTAACCTCAAACATTTTACCAAGAAAGAGCAAGAAAGGTTATGAATATGAAATAAAGTTAACTATTTATTTGTTTAAAAGCCTGTTATATAAACAAATAACCCAAATTCATAACATATAACAACTATATATATATATAGTTTCGATATCTATTGCTTTTAGCATTATCTTAAAAAGCGGAGAATGTTTTTAAAAAATGGCACATTTTTCAATACACTTAAAACCTTGCCTTTAAATTTGAAATAAATTTTGGATAGTTGTAAAAAAAATTAACTTTTGAATCGAGAATAAGTGTTTATTTACCTTCATTTTATTTACCTTTTTTTTCAATTAGATATTGTGGTTTTCTTCACTGTGCTTGTATTGTTTGATAAAATTTTCAAAAAGATCAAATTGCCAAAAATATAATAAAATATGTATAAATAAGTAAAAATATTTTAATATGTATTTCTATTTTTTTTTCATGATTATTAGACTTCGCTCTCTCTACTTAATCCGTCGACCAACAAACAACATCTTTGTGAAAATGCTATGTTAAAAAAGTTAAAATAATTTTATGGTATAATAACAATTAATATAACATATACAACGATTTTAAAAATTCAATACTGATACACATTTCTCCAATATTCTAATTTTCACTATTCTAGTAGTTTTTCATTCTGTACGTATTAATGAACTGTAAAATAATATTAGTTTAATGAAAGGTAATTATCATTTCCGCTGTTTAAAAAAGTATAAATTATCCTTCATTTCAATTACTTCTTTTTATCATATGCTTTGACAAAATAACGATCATCACTATCATCAAATGTTACACAAGATATTGATTTCATATTTCCGTGTAAAAGATCTACGTGTCATAAATTTATGTCATTTACTACACTCATTATAAAAGATTAGATTCACGTGAAAAATATTAAATTGCAGCAATTATTGAAAAAAAAAACGAAAAACTGATACTTGATAAAAGTCTATCTTAATCATACATGTAATGAATTAAACGAAAACAATTCTCTCTCTCTTCTCATTACTGCAAAATAAATCAAAAGCTTTTTCAATACATTCGAAATTATCTTTTTCACTAATAAAGAAACAGGGTATACCAAAATAATTACGACTGTAGCCCCTCAAGGGTAAAAAAAAGAATTCCAATTAAGTCTAAGCATCTCCTTGCGAAATGTTCTTAATGAAGCCTTAGTAAAAAAGTGTGTATCATAACTTTTCAATCTCTCTTGATACTTTTTCTCTTCTCATTAGTCTAATGCTATTGAGTTTAATTCGTAACCAGTGAGAAAAGTTGATATTAAATTAAAATGGTTTTTTCAATAATATTAGTAGAAATAAGTCTTCTCTTATATATCAGTGTTTCAAAAGTGTTGGATCATTGTAAGCAATACTTAAAACAAAAGTTTGATTTGAATGTTTCCTCATTTTATGTTTTAAATCGTAATTTTTTTATATAAAGTACAATAAACTAATATTTTCGGAAAATAATTAAAAATATCTTTAATTAAATCCTGCACTATATAAAGAAAACATCATAAGTATTTTCACTCACATTCAGAAATGTATGGGCTTTTTTCACTTTTTCAATGTTCTTTCTCCTTATACAATGGTTATCATAAATTAAATAAAAATCACTAAAATGAGGATAATTCAAAAATTTATGCGTCGAATTTGATAAAAAAAGTACGCATTACGCAACACATAGGAAGGTATAAAATAGAACTAAAAGAAATCACCAGACAATTATGGTGTTAAAGAAATTAGCATATGAATACAATGAACAAATCAGATGCGTTTGTTTGGTATTGAAAAAGTACCTTCAATACAGAGTATGATCCCCCCAGCACTACAGCACATGCAGCGATGTATGATGCTTTCAATTATAAGGTATTAATTCTGTAGGAAGTTCTTCTCTTCCAAGGCAGTTGAGGGTTCTAGTAGGGGAATCGAGAGCAGCTACACGTCGTCCTAGAGCGTCCCAATCATACTCTATAGGGTTAAAATCTAGTGATCGAGCTGGCCACTGCATGCACTTTTGCTCAAGGTAAGCATCCACAATGTGGTCTCGCATTATCGTCCTGTAGCATGAAAGCATCACTTATTGCCCCGGCATAAGAACACACATAAGCATCCAGGATGCCATCTCCATAGGTGTGAACATTAACATTTCTACGAGAAAAAACATGGAGGTCTGTGCGTCCACCCAAAGAGATAACACCTTAAACCACTGCTTCTCAAAGTTTCAAAATTCGTGACCCAATATTCAATCATAATTTTCATCGCGCTCCCCTCATACAATAACAGTGTACTGAATTCAATAATACTATTCTTTGACGCTAAAACTACGATACGATTTTAACCTCTTAAGCACCCCCCTCGTGTATATGAACGTCTCGCTAAGCCAAAGTGTTTTTTCCCCCAGACGTATATATACGTCTTTCCGAAGTATGATTTTTTTTTGTGCACTTCTATCCTAAAATTATTCCAAAGATTTTGGAAGGCAATAAAAAGACATCGACAATATTTTCGTAGGATTTATTATTCCAGATTATTTTTGCTTCTTTATTCCTCCCCCAATACATGACATACGCGTGCCTACATGGAAAATGGTTAGCATTGGGAAGCGAATCGCGAAAGTCTTGATCGGCAATCAAGGTTTAATTATAAACCGTAAAAAAAATATCAAGATATATGTTAATTTTTGTTTTAGATTATATATATAATAAGCCCATGGATCACTGGTAGTTAATAAACTTGTTTGTAACTTAGTATTGTTAAATTAATTATAAAATGCATTATGTGTAGCACTGATATATTTATAAGTGTAATATATCAGTGTAAATCTGTATTTTATTTTTTATTATGTCAGAAAGTATTTTGTTTGTTTACTTTCAGTAAATTAATAATTTTTTAAATAATCTTTCGTTTTCGACTTTTCGATATGCTCGCGCCCCCCTTGCAGAGTTGTCACGCCCCCCAAGAGGTGCGCACCCCACAGTTTGAGAAACGCTGCCTTAAACACACAAGATCCGTATGCATCTCTTTCACGGATATGTCATGGATGAAAATGAGTTCCAGGTTCTCTCCAAATGAAAATACGCTTACTATCGCTTTCAAGGTAAAACCTGGACTCATCCATAAAGAGAACAACCTTCTATTGATCACGCGTCCAGTGGACATAATGCCCATTGCAAATGTTCCCGTGACGTGAGGGAGACGCAAATGGCTGGTTGCGACCACATTCGTGAAGACTTCGACGCATAGTTGACCTTGATACCAACCTTCCAATAAGGGAGGATCTGAGTTCAGTCAGAGTTGCGGTTCTATTCCTTCGGGCGCATAATGACAAATATCGATCATCGGCACTCGTGGTAGCGTGGCCGTTCTTTACCTTTCCAATCTAGCACCGCAGTTTTAGTTTCACGCGTTACTGAAAAAAAAAGCTGACCCTCCTATATATGATTCTGATGTGAAGGCTTCCTTTCATTAAAACGCGAAACTTGTGTGAATACTTCTTCGTTTAATAGATATACGAGTAATCAAACATGTTTTTCTGTTCTGGGAACCACATCAATACTGATTGATCATTAGATGTGTCTGAAAAGAACTTTAATGGCTAAGAGCGTAAGAGTTTTATCTGTTTTTGAAATCAAACAGGGCCTCCGAAAATTCACGCAAGAAGTAGTTTTTGTAGAAAAAAAAACAGGTTTATATTTAAAAACTGTAAAATTTCCTATTGACTCATAAAATATACAGTATAGGGTTATATAAAAAATAGCATGTCGGGTATAGCTGTGCTTTGCTGGCATAATAAACTCTTAAATTGAAATTTATCATGATTGTTTTGCATATGTGGTGCTGAATTTCTTTAATACAGCGCTCAATTTGCTCCTTCAAAGCGTGGGTGGTCGTGGACTTCTTGACATAAACTTAACACTTCAAAAAATTTCAAAGAAAAAGACCCAATGACGTTAAATCATATGATAGGTTGCAAACTCTGATCACCAAAACGGGAAATTATATGACCAGGACATCTTAAAGTATTACTCAATAATGAAAATGCTTTCTTTCATGTATTTCTGCTCCTTTTTTAATAACCCTGAACTGTGTCAGCTGTCACTTGGACTTAATTTTCGTTTGCAACACTTTACCACACAAATGGCTCAAAATTGGGATACCTTTTAAAAGAAAATTTTGTGATGGAAATTATCAAATATGTAAATCCTATATTTCTTTTTTCCCTTACCTTTTAATATGCGATAGGAAGGAGCAAAATGAAAGACAAAAATATTTCGCCGCTAGCGATTGAGGTAGTGCAAGGGAAATTCCCAAAACAAGAATCATAGAATATATCGTGTCAATGATTTATCTTTATTCCAGAGTTAATAAAATAAAAGAGCTTATTTTTAATTCGAATTTACAATAAACGTTTTCGGTCCTAAGCGTGACAAAATAAAGAAATTATGCTCAATTATGTAGCATGTTAAATGGAGAGGACAACAAGTTCTTTATTTTGAGAGAAATCATTGAATCTAAAAGAAATCAGTAAAGAAGCTTTGATTATTTATAGTTTGGAAGTGTGTCCCAATCGGTATAATGGTCAGCGACGCTGACTGCGATGCTTAGGGACTGGGTTCGAATCCCGGAGAAGACATGGATGTTTGTAAATGTATAGTGCCTTTGCGGCATGGGGGCACTCTAAATAGCCGTCGAGCCGCAAGTCCTCTCGTGTGGTTGGTGGAAGGGGAAGAGAGGTGGAAGGTCCCTGGTCATCCCCAGGGTTTTCTCCCTCTAAATTGAGGTGGAACCGAGCAAAATCATACTGTCACCTGCATGGTGCTCAAAGCTAAGGCTAACGACAGGCGTAAAAATTCTAGCCTTTAGCCGAGATGAATTTCGCGGACCTCGATCTGACCTCTTCAGGCAGATGGCATTATTCACAACAACAATTTGGGATTGAAACCGCGAAAAGGCACATGTATAATAATGTCGAAATATCTTTGCCAAAAAGCATGAAAAAATCTAATCTGAAAATGAAATACAAGTGGTAATAATTAATTCTTTTAATTCGGCGCAAATTAAAACTCCGTCGCTATGTATTAGAAATATAGCTTTAGAAAAGGGAACAGAGTTAGCTGGTATTAGTACCTCCAAAAATATTCACATTTTAATCAGTTCAAATTACATTTCAGAAAGTTTAGGTGAAAGGAACTTCAGAATCAGTAAAAGACTGTGTGTGTGATCGCGACAATATTTTTAGAGCCTTGTTACAAGGAAAAGATGTGGAAGCTAGTTACCACGAGGTACCAGTTAGTCTTTTAGTAGTAGCAAATGAAGAGTTAAACTGCATTATAATAAAAGATCTGTGTTTGTTAGAAACAATTGGGATAAGTTCAGATAAAGACGTTAACGAATGATAAGAATTAAAGATACAAAACTCGATTATTATGGAAGGCAAATATTAAAGAATTAAAGAATAATTATGAAATTGTTCAGTTTAAACAAAACATTAAAGAAAAATAAGGAGCTATATTTAAAGTATGATGAAATTATTAATGAGCACTTACGGGATGGAATCATTGAGCCGGTAGAAATGGATTTATTTCAAAATATTAAAACAGGGAATTTTCTTCCACATCACGCCGTGCTACGTGAACAAAAAAGGATAGTACAAGGTCTTAGACATCAAGAAAATTAAATTCATACTAAGGATGTTTTCTTTTCGAGGTCTAAAAAAGGTTTAATGAGAAGTATAAAATCGAATTAAAAAAGCAGATCCTGTTCATTTTCAGGGACATAAAATATGGATCATAAGATTGTATTTTTCAATAAATTATTATATTGATTCCATCTTTAAGCATGTTACAGACATTTTTGTTATTATACTTTTAAATGCTTTTACTTGATTTTTTTTCGCACAGTTATTAATTTTTTCATTGTTTTATATTCAGGTTTGTATCTTATTCAAATAGACTAAGGATCCAAACGATGAGGAAGTTTACCTAAGAAATTTTCAATGTCTTTCAAACTGTGTAAAAATCCAATGATAATTAATGAACAAATTTTTATTAAGAAAAGCGCAATATTTAAAGAATGAACTAAAAAATCATCATAACATATAAAATAAAAAACAGAGAGAGAGAGTAGATAGTATCATTAATTTTACTTTAATACTTGAAAAAGCGAACATTTTTTTCACTTATTTTTTACATAGAGGTATCATAAAATTGTAATAACTATGCAGAAATAGCCATGATTCCGGGATAAAATTTTATTTACTTCTTAATTGTGCCAATATGCATAATGTTGTAAATTAGAGATATTAACCCTGAGCTGTTTCGTTTCAGAAATTCTAGATTGAAATAACCAGCAGTATGGAAGAAACATATTTACAGCATTATTAAGTTTCTTCATTTGAAATGTTACAGTGCCCAAAAAGTATAAAATGGCAACTCGCCATATGCGTCTATTGCGAGGTGGGAAATCCTTTTTCAATTAGCAACATGCCTCTCCCAGGTGATCCTAACACAACCACCACACGCGGACGAAGAAAGAGAACTTGGTCCTATTTGGCAGAAAGGCGACCATGCAAATTATCTTGGATGAGATTGATCTTATCCATACATTTGTATTATATATATATACAGTGGTGGCCAAAATTGAGGATACTTTTTAAAATTGTTATGTTTATTAAGTTTGTATGCTTATAGAAAATGTTACGTTGCACAAAATGCAAAGTCGTTTATATCATTTTAAAGAGAATTCAATACTACATTCAATACAAAAAGCAGATTTTTGTAAAGCGAAAAATTTTATGCTGCAAAAACTATTCATATGTATTAGATACTGAGGATAGCAGTGAGTTATCATTACTTCGTGGGGTAGCCTTTATTTTTTATTGCAGCTTCACATCGATGTTTCATTGAGCTGAAAATTGTCTTAAGCTCTTCATGATCTCTTATATATATACTAGCTAGCTAATAGCTAGTATATATGATAACATCTAAACTGGCACTCCCTTCTTCTAGGTTACACATCACACTAAGATCACTTTTGCATCAGCCCCTTTACAAGGCGGTTCTTCAGCAGTAGTAGGCTTCGGATCTGTGAATCGACTGTGCAAAACACGAGTTCACGACCATGAACACTCGGTAACGATGCCTCATCACAGATACATTCATAATGATAACCAAAAGGCAACAAAGCCAAGGAGTTGCCACGATAGCCTGGTGGTCAAGGTAACTAGACTCGTGTCCGGCGTATCATGAGTTCGAGACTAGTATTGCTGAAGACCCACCGTACAGAAGGAGCCGATGCCCGTTAAATGTGTTGATGCTCAAACGTCATCCCGTTGGTGTGGTGGGGAAGTTAGGAGAGAGGTGCTAGCTTAGGGTCATCCTCGTCACTTGACCATGGTTCATAATTACGAGGTCCGTCGGCAAAAACCCTCGAGTAGTTGAATAGTGCTACGATAATATTCATTCACTCGCTCCATCACAAGGCCACTGAGCTACGTAAAATTTTTGAACTTACATAATGAGTATTCGAATACATGTTAAAATACATCAAAGCAAGTCACTACTTTTTAAAATAAATGAATTTCGAAGTTTTTTTTTTCTGAAGTAAGAATTAATCTTTTAAACGAGCTAATGATTTAACACAAGTAATCTGATTATGTGCGCCTTAAGTACATAATCTTAAGTATTCTAATTACATTAACACATAATCTTGTTATTTCTGAAATGCAGTTATAATATTGCTAATGAATTCTTTTGTAACTGACCACAAATATAGAACGAATGCGTATCTGATTGCTTATCTGACACACTTTTATCTACTGGACATGGTCAGAAACAGTTAAGGATTTTACCATTCCTCTAAATACACTGCTAATCTATTTATTCAAGTCGTGTAAGGTAAAGTGTTGGTCAAACAAATGCGAGTATTCCATCACCGCGTTTCCATGACAACGAGGAAGTTATTTGGGACTTGTTCATTGAAGCCTGTCCAGGAAAACTAATTGTTAAGAGGGAAACGGGAGGTTTTGAGAAAAACGGTTTTCGCTCTCAGAACCACCCAGCCAAGGAGTGCTTCCCAAAGGGTATTCAGATGAGCGTTAACGACGCTGAATAAGGTACAGACGTTTGTATCGCATCTTATAAAGAAGAATGAATTTTGCTCTCAGATATAAAGTAAGTACAAATATATGACATTTAATCTTATTATAAGTACTGCTAAAGTAATGATTTTATTGTAAATTCTCAAAATTTAACAGCTTTATAACATTCTTTTAATCGTATTTTAGCAATGTCATTTATTTCATTTTGTATAAGGG
Organism: Trichonephila inaurata madagascariensis; assembly: GCA_019973955.1. Lineage (NCBI taxonomy): Eukaryota > Metazoa > Arthropoda > Arachnida > Araneae > Nephilidae > Trichonephila > Trichonephila inaurata. The sequence continues at coordinate 745,374 of BMAV01007375.1, forward strand.
GTATTTTTTTTTCTTTTAGTATGGTTCACTAAGAATTTTTAGTTATTTGTAAATAATATTAAATATTTCCCCATTTTTTTTATGTTTATCATTTCTAAAAATAGTAAATATTTTTTTCAATTTTTAAAACTGTTATGGTTAATTTTGTTGACAACCGTTAGTGGTTATAAATCCAGATTGATTTTGAAAAAAATTATAAAGTAGTTGTTATAATTTTGACATAAATGTTAAATATTCTTTGAAATGCTGTGCAATTTCTTTTAAGTATTCTTCAAAATATTTATTTATTTATTTATTTATTTATTTATTTTTTTTGATAAAGAGCACAAAATATTTTTGGTATAAGAATAAATTTTATTTATACGTAAAAGATGTTACAAATAATTTAAAAATTGAAACTTCTTTATGTTAATTTTACCTATCTGATATGCCTTTCAAAAACTCAACAAAATTTTGCCCTTTGCAAAATACATTCAATGCACTTTCCGGTTTGGATGAATTTTCTTTCTGTTAAATTATACAGTTAATTCTTTTTTTAAAGTAAAAGTAAGAAAAGAAGAAACAATAAAATATTAACAATAATTACGTAAATACTAGAAGTCCTTACAATTTTTTTAAACTTGGTCTAATTCTTAAGTAGAATAGAAACATTGTTTAAAAAATATATTTAATCCAGAGTTTTACGCAATTAAAAATATTTTATGTTTAAGAATTTTCACTCTAGAAGGAAATTAAAATTTGCAAAAAAAGAAAAAAAGATATGGTCATAAAATTTAAGGTAAAGTCAAAACTTTCAACGTGTTATCTAATAAACCTGTTTTATTAATTCTATTTTTAAATTCTTAAAAATAATTTCCTTCTTATTTAATAAACGTAATTTCCGATTATTAAGAGAATTCTAATTATAAATGAATGATAAGTATCCTAAATGAAATTGAAAGGAAATTATAAGTAACGTTATACTACCAAACACATCTGTTAAATTTCACAAAATTTATTACAAATTTCGTTTTAAAACTTAGAAGCATTCCGTTTTATTTTTCGGCAATCATAAAAGTTTTAAATTAGTGTGTTCCTTTTTTCAATAAACATTGCGACATAGCCATCCTGTGATGACCATGTCGTGCCGGTTCCGCGTAAGCTAGAGGTGTGGGATTATCAAAATGATGAGACATAGTAGTTCTTAATACAACTTTTATTAAGAATAACTTATATTACTTAAATTCTAATTTGACAATTTTAATTAAAGTGAGAGTCAACGCCCAAATTAAACCACGTATTCAAGTCAGATCACGCAACTAGATCCTTTATCTCAATTATCATTAATAATCCTATTCATCTAATTACTTATAACAAATATTACCTTTTTCAGATTTCCTTCCTTTACCTAAAGAACGATATCTATAAACTTTATATTCGATGAGTCCAAGTTCTTTAGCTATTAGGCTTCTATTCCTTCCCCAAACTATCGGACTGCTAACTCTTGATCTGTAAGATTCACACTAAGCTTTGTCACGCTATC
>BMAV01007375.1:762865-775304 GCA_019973955.1 Trichonephila inaurata madagascariensis
TGTGTGTGTGTGTGTGTGTGTGTGTTTAATTTAAATTGACATTGCATTATAGCTGAAGTCAATTGAAAATAACTCCCATTTATACAAAACAAAGAAGCTACAGTAAAGTGATCTTGATGCCATTTCCTTTAGATGTATATAGTACAACAGCAACAATACATAAACTCGAGGGTAATCTTAATCATCATCGACCACAAAAGAAGAGATAAACCATTTATCAATCATTACTTCTGAGTTTTAAATAAAACAAAAAATAAATAGTACTTTGATAAACAGCATTGGTTAATCACATTTACTAAGAATATTTATGTCAATTTCCCTTTGCTTGTTATTATTTAATCGAATTTAAGCGAATGAATGTTTGCAATTAATTAAAAATCCCTTACAAAAGGGTATGAATTCCAATAATAGTAATGACTGAATGTGTGGGCTTCCGTGTTCGTATTTAATACGTTACTAATCAGATAAAAAAAAAGAAGTAATCATTCCTCGATGAACGTCCCGCTTTAGAAGTTACATTTTCTTCAAGAGAAGTTAAATACTTGAAAAAGTGGTTTGTAAGATACCGTAATCAATGGAATTTAAATCTGGCGGGATATAGACTAACATAGATAGTTATTGGACTTATTTTTTAGCAACTTCATCATATTGTTGATCCAATATACTCCGAAATTGAATTTATAAAAATGAAAACTATGGTATATTAAAACAATATATATTCATTCGCACTTTTATTTGCATAAAATTGTACCAACAATCTGAGGTTTCATTCAGTTTTTAAAACATCTTCAGAATACTATTTATTTCTATATTATTTCCGAATTTACTTACTCCTTACTATCTGAAACAGCAAAAGCATTGTGTGTCTTAATCAAAAATTTATATTTAAAATTTAAATAATGGAATTTTTACCTAAGTACCTTTATATCTACTAGCTTTTACTTACTGTGTGTGCTTGTCTCGGGTATATTCTTCAAAAGTATATAGAAAAATTAAATGAAATGATGCATTTTAGTCCACTTTAGTATTTAAAATTGAAAAAGAAAAATGTGTTTAGTTTGGTCTTAAGTTAAAGATAGCAAAACTTTTTATTACTGATATGCATGTGTGAGCTTTTGACAAAATTTGATATCCGCCATTCTACAGAATGCCTAGGCATTGTATATAATGTCTAAACCTTGCCGACATTGTATGAAACGATTCATATTTCACATATTTCCTAGGTATTCTATAGAAGACCAGATAAGGAGCGTGCAAAGTATGAAATACATCCCCGATTGGTTGTGAATATCACATAGCAAGGCACATAACTTCTAACTCGAGCCTCAATCCCCAAATTTGTCATTTTCACTTTGCTGTTTGTTCAGGCGTGTCAAAATACTCAATTAGTTGCTTACTGTGCTGCATTAAAATAAAGGAGCAAGCTGAAGTGTTTGAGAAGCAGCCATGATCTTTGGACATTAAACAGCGATTCATCGATAAACTTCCAAAATTCTAGTTAATGCTGCAAAAAAGTTTTTTCTTAACCGAAACTACGTAAAAGAAGTTTATAAATAATGTACAAAAAGCTAAAAGGACTACTAAGAAGGAAACCAGGTACTAAGGATTGCTAAATCTCTATGATGTGATGATTGTGTGGAAAACAAATATAAACTTATTTATCCTGTTAAAGAAGGCGTCAGTACTATACAGTATAACTTCACTAACTCGAGGTTATTTCACGTACTTCATGAAGCTCATTTGGCTATTGTACACTGAGGACGTGATAAAATATTGTGAAAGAACCTTCTACAAAATATAAAAGCATTACACACCATGATATTGAACTGTACAATCACCTTTTTGAGTCTTGCCAGAAAATTAGTTTCTCTTAATAAATAAGACAGGAATTTTGTTTTGTACAATTTTCATTTTTCTTGACATGTTTTGAATCATTTTTGAATGGCACTCTCATTATTTTTTTAGAATAACATTTGTATTATTAAGGAATACACGTCATTTATATAATAGTCTTAACAAGAATTTTTTTCATACTGTGCCTAAATAGCATTTGTCATTCTATAGAAGGCTTGGGTATTTAATATATACAATACCTAGGGAAAATATGTAATAATTCTCATATTTCATGCTTTGCCCAGAAACATCCGACAGTATATACAATGCTTAAGCATTGTATAGAATGCCGGCCTTTCATACTTTACCATTAACATATATGCATAGCTTACATGAAAATATTTTACATTCTTTAAGCATTTTTATACAGGCAGAATAACTTAGAATTAATATATAAATTTGAATACGTCAAGTATATTTTTAATTTATTATAATTGCTTGCGTGGTATGTAATAAGTCGCTTGATAATAATTTCGAGAGAGAAAATGATGTGAGAAAAATCAAATGAGTTTGTTCTTCGGTAACAGCTCTCTTTGCCTAGAAACATCCGACAGTATATATAATGCTTAGGCATTGTATAGAATGCCGACCTTTCATACTTTACCATTAACACATACATAGCTTACATAAAAATCTTTTATATTCTGTAAGTATTTTTATACAGGCAGAATAGCTTAGAATTTATATATAAATTTGTGTACGTCAAGTATATTTTTAATTTATTATAATTGTTTTGCGTGGTATGTAATAAGTCGCTTGATAACAATTTCGAGAGAGAAAACGACGTGAAAAAAATCAAATGAGTTTTAAGTTCTTCGGTAACATATATTTCTCTTTCAAAAGGAAGATTCAAATTTTACGTTATTTTATGCCTCTAAAAACTAATACTTTTGAATAGTGTGAATAAGTTGCGAACCAGTCTTTTTTACACTTTTCACGAAAAAGAACTGAAACGCAAGTCTTTTAATTTATAAAACTAGCATTGCATTTTTAAATATTAAAAAAATGTTGTTTAGAAAGCAGTTTTTAGATTAACTTAACAAATATCATAACCATTCAGAAATATATAATCCTTTTTTTTTATTCAAACGAAAACTCATTCATTGCTGCACAGATTCCGCCATGTTTATAAAACCATTAGATTGTTTTAATGTAAGACTTAATACAATTACTTCTGTGAGATATTTTAAAGAAAAAAAACGAAAGTACTTCTTATACATTAATGATACAATTCATTGGTGAATTTGTTTTGCATAAATTCTGGATACTTGCCATAAGAAGAAAGCCAAAATTCATCGTTTTATTTAAAAAGAAAAAGTTTCTTTTACTTATGTATTATTTAATTCCAAGCTTCAATAAATGGAAAGTTTTAGAAGTCCTATTTTTATTTTTTAACCTTTAAGGCAAAAAAATTGATCACAAACTTGATCCTATTTAAAATTTCGAATGGGAAAAAAGTATTATACTGATATTTTGAATAATGAGCATTTTTTCACCATTTATTTCTTGGATAAATCGTTTAATCTTGAAAGCGTTTTCGAATTTTTTTTTTTAAATAAACAACTTTATCCGCTTTAATATTTATAGCTAAATAAGGAAATAATTTATTTTCAAGCGTTTCATTTTAGTTTTTGCTTCAACCATACGGCGAAAATGAATTTTTCATTTGTTACTGTGTGTTATAATATATTCCTCTTAAAGTATTCTGTTAACGAAGATTTTTTTTCCTTGTATATATTTAAAGTAATAATTCATTCCCGTCACAGTTTTTTACTTTGTAAAATTTGCATTCTGATTGTTCTTTTTTCTCGAGTTGAAAATTGTAAGATGGTAAAGTTTCTATACCCGTAATTGAGCAACACATAAAAAAACTGACTTTAATTTATATTAACAGTATTTTTCTTTAAAAAAAAGTATTTAAAATTTCAAATGTGTATCTTTTCACGTGATTTCGTAATACAAACAAGCACTTCAGTTTATTGTTTATAATCTGAGCACACGCAAGATATACAAGATAAAAATAAAACTCATTTTTAGTAGAATTTATTTTAATATTTTCTCTTGCTCTATTTTTAACACTCTTAAAAGTTTCACTTGTATGTAATGGAATCTTTGAACTCGATTTTTACCCACTTTAAAAGATCAGATCAGTTCGAAATTTTGCACACTTGTCAAGGACTGTTGACAATACAATAATTTCATAATTTTGTTTCATTGTTCTGATCAGGGTCCTTAGGAATAAGGATTCCGAGATTTGGCTACTAATTCATTTCATCGTTTCCAGATTTGGCGACTAATTGCATATATCCTATCCAGATTTGGCAACTAATTCTAGATCCCATTTCAAGATTTGGCGACTAAAAGATTGTTACAACCCTATAATAGCGAAATCGATTGCGTCTCAGCCACATTTCTTACCATAATATAAACACCTCTCTAGTTTTCCTGAAAACGGAAATAAAAAAAAAGACTAATGCAAGTGAAAGAAAAAATTTTTATGTTTTAACTCAGCATTTCTCAAACTGTGGGGGGCGCGAGCATATCGAAAAGTCCAAAATAAAAGATTTAAAATAATTATTAATTTACCGAAAGGAAGCAAAACAAAATACATTCTGACATAATAAAAAATAAAATACATATTCACACTGATGTATGATACTTATAAATATGTAAGTGTGACAAGTATTTAATAATTGATTTATTAATACTAAATTAAAAGCAAGTTTAGTAATTACTATTGACTTCTTTGGGCTTGTCATATACAAAATATAATTCATATATTGATAATATGTGATTTATAATATTAAAGTCGCATTGTAGCTTTAGCGTCGAAGTACATTATTATTGCATTCAATACATTGAAATTGTATGAGGAGGGGCGCGATGAAAATTATGACTGAAAATATGGTCGCAAATATGGAAAGTTTGAGAAGCACTATTCTGACTGCTAAACTCAGACATAGTCTATTTTTCTAAATTCTCTTGTCGGATCTGTGGAATTAAACATCATTCATTGCTTCATTTTACCAAAACAGCTGAGAATTGATTCAGAGGTCACCGGATTAAAAAAAAATAATAATTTCTCACTAAGTCTTCGATTCAAAAAGTGTACTTCTGTGTCTAATATTGATGCAAGTTTCAAAGAGAATATTGAGCTCTTTTTAGTGAAAAATATCATTGACTTAATACCTTTCGCATGAAATATTTGAAACTTAGCTCGTCCAGATTTCCTTCAGTTGGCTGATCCTACATTTTGCAAACCAGGCCGTATGACGCACTGATAGGATGCCAATGGGTATTCCAGATTCTAAAAAATGACGCAATTAAGATTAATTCATCAATGAATAAATACTAGTAAAAAAAACTAAAAATACATGCTTTTATTGTAGATCGAACTAAAATATGAAAAATAAATTATAGCTTGCAAAAACTATAAAACACTTTTATGTTTTGTCGAACTAAAAAGTAAAAAAATAATCCTTAATATAGGAATAAAATGATTAACGAGAAAATTAATGTCATTAGGGTAAAAGAGTGGGGTGTCTATATCAACTGCTATAATTTCTTACTAGTTCTATTCCGAAATGTTGTGTTGGTATAAAAATGTAGTACAAAGCACACCACACGCTTTTACCACAATGACATCAATGTTTTCGTTAATCATTTTATTCTTATATTAAGAATTTATTTTTATTTTTTTTACTTTTTAGTTCGACTAAACATAAAAGCGTGTTTTTTAGTTTCTCCAAACTATAATATTTACAGGTGTTTCTTCCTAAAAATCAGATATATAATTTTCCTCTGTCCCCTTTCTAATGACTATTAAATTAACAGAATTTTATATGACATTAATGTATTTAAATATTTTATGGAATATTTTTACATTACATTGCAAATTTCATATTCTTATGTGACTCAGATATAGATAACTTCTTAATTAAACATTGTTAACTATGAAAAATAGTAGAAAAATATGAATAATAAATAGTAAAATAAAAGTACTACGGTCATGAATTAAGTGACATCAAGTCGAAAAATATCGATTCCTTCAATGAAAGCTTTTACGAAATAATAGAAGATAAATTACAGCTGGCTTTTCAGCCCTATTTTTGTACAGTATTGATGTTGAAAGAATGAACAGTAACTTAAGTATAATATTTTATACATTCGTCATATTTACCTAGTTTAATGAGTATCTTTATTACATCATTAATTAAAGAACAAAACTTATATAACATGTAGAATATGTTATAAACATCATGTTATAAACGTGTAAAAAAGAATTGTTGAATCATATTTTATTGAAGAATTAATTAGCATTTTAGGTTTTAGAAAAAACTCTAGATATACAAAAATAGAAAAAAAGAAAAGATGTTCTAACAATAATATTGTCAAAAATAAAGAAAGATTGCGCAAGGGAGTCCCGAAGAAACGTTACCTGAGCGCGCATTCAATATAATAAACCCCATGACCGAACATTATTCTAGGCTAGTGAATCTCAACCACACACACACACTGTGTCACGGCATTTTTGTGTGCCACCATTTTTTTTTTTATTATTAACCATACTCTGAGAAAAAAATAACATAAATGCATGTATCCAAGGCCCGAAAGAAAATATTTTAAACTCAACAGATAAACTGATGGAATTCAAAAACATAATAATAATAACTTTATAGAAGACCAAAGAGTACAGGAAGGTAATTTGGAAAAGTTTGAATCAGTTCCAAAAGACTCATTTAAAACTTATTATAACATTGTTATTGATCATTTGACAGCACAGGAGAGTTATTAATTACTTCCCAAATTTAGGTATAAAAACTGTGATTGTCATACATATATATGTGAATTAACTTTGAATGAAGAGTAAGAACTAACTTCATTCTGTAATAATCGAGATTTAATTTCAAAACATCCAGATTCCAAAACAACAGAATAGTCAAGCAACTGATTTTGGATTAAAATTACAGATCCCATGATAGCCAAAAAAAAAAGCTTTACAAATATTTCTACATCAAATGTGTGGGAATTCGGATTTTCAACATTTACAAATATAAAAATGAAAAAAAAAGATCGAGACTTTAAAATGTAGACGACGAAACATGAGAGTGGCATTATCATTTTTACGACCAAATGTAAACGAAATTATCAAATCATCAAGTTCAAATTTTGAATTAAATGTATTCATAAAAAAAATTTGTAATTAAATACTCAATAAACATTTTGTTGTATTTGCCGTAGATATTACTTTATTTAACACTGAAAATTATTGTAATAAACTATTATACATAGTGTAAAATAGTTATAGATTAGTAAATTTCTTTTAAACTTATTTTATTGCTAGAGTGCTGCCAAATTTCAAAATTTTTAAAAGTGTACTACACAAAAAACGGGTGAGAATCTCTGTTCTAGGCACACATGACTTAAAAATTTTTAACCATATTATTTTTGATGTAATTAATTTTTGTTCTTAAAGCACTTGAAGCTGGCAGAAGTGTTACAATATTTTTAAATAAATTTTATATTTAAAAAAAAATAACTTTTTTCAGTTTTTTTGTGAACATTTTGTTGAACAATTTATACAAGCTACCCACCTGCATATTAAAGTTTGTAGTTAAATACAGTTTCTCACATAAGATAGGAGCAGATTTAATACAGCAGTTTATTTTCATAAGATATCACAATTAGATTTATAGTACGTTTCGGTGTCTCTCCAATAAATATAAACTTCACCTTTCCAATAAAATGTTTTGAAAGAACATCAGGAAAACCATATTGAAGTGAGAAATACCGTAGTTCTTCTGCTGCGAAGAGGTGTCTTTCGTTGTGTTTATTTATTTGATTTTTTTATATAAAGACCCCATAAATTGAATACTCCGTAGTGTAAAGTGTCCCAATTCGTTGAAAAACTTCTCTTTGGAGCTTTATATTCATGTTAATCTTGGACGTGTGTCGCGCTTCATTGCGCTTCCGAAGCAGAAGGAAAAAAATGGAAAGGAACAGCATTCATAAATCTCATAATATCGCCCTCTGCCAGACAGTTTCCGGGACCGTAAAGATGGACGGCTTATTATTCGGTACCCGACGGCGAGATCAGTGGATTATTTATTGTTTTTATTTTCCTTCTCTTTTCCTGCAGGATAAAAGGATAAGGATGTGCCACTATCCCTGCGCAAACAAGTCTATTCCGAAAAGAACATCGTTTCGATTTCGTCTCAAATTGGCTAATCCCGAGAGAGATAGAGCGATGTTCAAATATTTTGGGTAGGCCGTGTCTTTAACTCTTCGATTGTTTTGTCAGCACCCCTTTGATTGCTTTGCGATTCACAAGAATTGTGTGACCCTAAGGTTAACTTTATTTGCTGAGATTGGTCGGAAATAAAGATATGTGCTGATTAGAAATAAAAAAGCAGTCCATATTATCAGCTGTGATACTTTATTAGTGTAAGATCATATCCTTATATCGTTTTTTAGATGATACGATTCGATTAACCATGATTAAAACATCATTTGTACGAATGAAACTAAATTATCCAGAACATTGCAAAATTTAATCTCATAAAAGTGCATGTTTGGGTCTTTTCACAAATTTATTACTATTGAAAAAAGTTCTTAAAATTATCATTGGATTAAAGTAAATTTCATATTAAAAAAATATGCATATACATTCCGATTCGTATATTGTTGCATTTACACATAACTGAGAATTCAAGAAATGGCACAAAAAAAAGTCAAATTATTTAGAAATTTAAAAAAATTGTTGAGGATGCCTTTTTGTTTGGAAACTTTCAAACAATTCCATCTTGATTTGAATTTTAGCATTATTTTCAGTCCAAAAGTTTTGAAATTCCTGTACATTTCTGTTAAATTGTTAATTTTATTTCTTTTGTATGAGTATTTTTTTTTTTTACTTATTATTTCCATTTCGTACAAAAATTTTGCATAACAATATATTTGCAGATATGTCCCATGTTAGGTCTTTTTTTTAAATGTCCGAAAAATAAACAAATGTCCTCTTTCTGTTTTTTTTACTTTTACTTATTTAGAAATTTTTGAGTAAGACAAAAATAGAGAGATTTGAAAAAAAAAAGTTGATGTCTGGATTTATATTTTAATATAAGAAAAAGGTCTACATTTTTTTTTTAAAAAAATTCAATTGCTAGCAACTTTTAGCAACACAAAGAGTTTCAGCTTGTTATGAACACATACAACGTACGTTCTGAAAGTTACGAAAACTCTTGCAACAGAAAATTTGCAAATAGCGCAGTGAGCATTATGATTATCTTTTTCTGAATTTCATTGAAATTCTTAAGAACTTCATACGATATTCCATTTATGTTATTTGTATTTTTGGACAAGTTTATTGACAACTGTAACTGAATAGAAGGAGAAGTATTTTGATCAGAACGATAGAATCAGATAGAATTCATAGAAACTACATTTTAATGAAAGCAAACCTCGACAAAGTAGTGGTTATTATGAATTCATTTTTTCTTACCACAAATAAAATGCTTGGAGCCAATTTATTCTGTTAACAAAGTCTGAAAGAGTATCTCAGGATTTATTGATTCAAAATTCTTACCTTAGAAAATTGTGTAATTTTACGATGTCTATAAGTTTGAGCAAGCATTTTAGATGTCAGAACGAACGTAGTCTTGCTAAAAATCAAATCTTAATGATTATGTATAAATTTACTCAATATATTAGTCCGAGATTTAATGTGTCATTTTTAGTAAATCAAGTACTCTGATAAAAAAATATTTTTTTCCTGACAAATACTTTTTTTAATGAGTTTACTTCCTTTTAAGTAAGGCTAATTAATAACTAAGATTATTAATGTTAAAGACTAATTATGAAACAGATTAATTGTGATTAATAATAAGATTAACAGATTAACAATAATATGAATTGTAATGGAAAGTTTGAATGAGCTATAAAAGGATACATCGAAATTCGTGAATCCTTTATGTGATTGACAAAAACAAATATTATCAAAAATAAGCTTACGAGATAGATTTTATTCAAATTATATATATTTTATATAAGCTCCAGAAAAAATTTATATTTGGGAGGATTATTATATTATATCAATTAATATTAAACTAATTATCATTTCTAACTGTACTTTTTATATCATTAATATTGTACTATTGTGTATCTATCATTAATTCTGTTTCCAAAAGTACATCCTTGTATGTTTACAAATATCATTCGTTATTTTATAAGAATGCGAATAAATTGTAAAAATAATTTTAAGGTACAAATTTATTTAACATTAGGAATAAAGGATGGGAGGGAATTCCTGAACATTAGGAAATAAGAATGCGAATAAATTGTAAAAATAACTTTAAGGTACAAATTTATTTAACATTAGGAATAAAGGATGGGAGGGAATTTCTGAAACATTAGGAATTAAGAATGCGAATAAATTGTAAAAATAATTTTAAGGTACAAATTTATTCAACATTTAGAGGCAAATTTAAGATCATATTTGCTAAGTTTTGATTTTTGATTTCTTTATATTTACATCCCTCGAGCAATATTTTTTTATTTTATTTTATTATCTATCTAATTATTTTTATCTTATGCTGCTTGCAGATTTGTTTCTCTCTCTCTCTCTCTCTCCACCATTTCATTTTTATATTTTACAAATTCCCTTATTTGTTACTTATTTATTCTTGAATTTTTTCCACTCTTATTTCAAACTACATAATGCTATAGCTTAGATTTGAAATAAAAGTACCAAATTAAAGTATAAACGCACATAATTATTTTAGAAGTAGATAACTTTTTAAGAAGTATATTTCTGTAGAATATCGTAATACGCGTTAAAGAAATGGGAAGCTGTAAAATTTCAAATTAATGGCTTTAATTAAAATGTCCTGATTCTATTCAATACAAAATTTCTCTGCACAATTTAAACAGAATATTTTGTTGTCCCCTCTTTATAAATATTACTGAAATAAAAGATATGTAAAATGGTGGACAGCTATTTCAACTTTTCCGACATAAATAAAAAAGAAAGAAATCAGCACAAACAAATAAATACATTCAAAGAAAAATTATTATTTAGTTTTAAACTGCTTATTCTAACATATTATTGAATGTGAGAAAAATATCAATTTTGAAGTTAATATTTAAACGTCACATAAATATTTGCTTCATGTCATTACGAATCACTTCAAGTAACAAATTAATTTTCGAAATTTTATTATTAATTCGCGCAGCGTATGTTGAAAACAACTAAAATCAACTTTGTTTCGAAATAGAACTAATAACTATAGCAAAAACAATCTGGTGGAACTTCTTGTGAAAACGAAGTTTTCCCTCTAATGGCTTTGAAGCATGATTAATTAGCCATTCGACCATAAATCAACTCTAATCCACATCAATTGCAGTTGATTCATTCTCGTGTACATTGGTTGAATACGTTTGAAGGTCAATAGCAAGTGTTCTTAGAAAAATAAAACTGTAGGTGTATGATATCTTAAAATAGAAAACGATTATTACAATTTTTCAAAAACAAATTAATATTTAAATTTTTATCCATTTTCACCATTTGACGAGAAAAATACGTTTTCTCTTATTATTTTTCCAAAATTAATTTCAAGGTAAAAAAAATTGGAAATATTCGAGAAATAAAAGATTGTTGAAAAAGTAATTTACAAAGAGCACAGTGAAAAAAAATTAATTGCGACTTACAAATACTTTACAATATTTGAATTCATTGTTATCTAAAATCCATTTTTTCTAAACTTTATGTATTACTCAAACTCCACTTGAAGAAATTATCCACTGTGTGTGTGTGTGTGGTTTATAACTATTACGCAATACAATTTATTACCTTTACACAGTGCTTTAAAACTGAAAAATACGTTAAGAGAAGCCTATTTTATTTTTAATGTAATATTGCATAACTTTCAGAAAAAAAAAGAAAATTTATAAAAAAATAATATATTTAAAAATTTATTCGGGGTAATAGATACAAATCTTACTCTCATTTAAATGATTTAAAACTGCTTCATTTCGATTAATCAAGCTATTTCTATATATCAATAAAATTTCCTAAAAAGCGGTTCTTAAACAAATGTTTGGAAAGAAACATAATTATTATTTTATAGATTAATTATTGAGACAAAGTAATATCTGTAACGCTTTTTCTCAGACTTCATTTTACTAATAGTTAAAGTTCCCTTTATCATTACCACATTTTTACAACTTAATAAAAAGATTCTGGTTTTTTGACGTTTTTCGAATCATGTGAGCCATTCAGCTCCCGCTGTTCCAAAAGGAATACAGTTGCAGTGTCTATTTCCACCAGTGGCGTAACGTACACCTCCGCATCGGAGGGGGGATCTTAGGGGGCCGAAACTTGTCTGACACCAAGTACCCTGTAGTCGTACCCTTTATAAAATTCGGCTCTAGGCTCAAAATCTGATTTTTCCGAGGGGGGGGGAGACCCTAATACTCTCCGTTACGCCACTGATTTTCACTTCCTTTTTCGCTTGTTTGACAGTACTGAAGTCACATTTACACGAGTTCATTC
>BMAV01007375.1:775314-787453 GCA_019973955.1 Trichonephila inaurata madagascariensis
TGAAGTCACATTTACACGAGTTCATTCATAATTTTTAAATGTTGTACATTATGATGAAGTATTTATGAACAGGTTTTCTAATGCCTGAAACGCGCGTTACCATGAAGCTTCGTCTCGTTGTATTGACCTATATTATGTTTATGTATGTGTAACTGACAATAACTTTTAAATTAGGCTTAAAATCGGAGCTATTGCTGGCATTTCAACAAAATTTGTTAAAAAAGCAAGATGTATTATTTAAAGTTTTATTTTTGAACTTTATTAGCTATGTTAATTAAGCTTAGTAAGGAAACCAAGAAGCGATCACCACCATAATTTAATTACCGAAGCCTTGAAATATGACTCTAATCATGTAAAACTGCCATCAGAAATATGAAAGTTATTATGGGTGTGTTTTTTTAAAAGTTTATCTAACAAGGTGCGCAATATTAATATATTACCATTCGTCTATGTCCTTAGATTAAGGAAAAAATAGATAGTGAAGTATGAATAAAAACAAAAAGTAAAGCAAAAACAAACAAAAAATCAATAAACGAAATAACAAGATTTGTATAATTTATTTGTATGTTTAATTTTATTTTTAATGTTTATTGTTTTTCTTTTTTATAACAAAGAAATGTCTTTAGTAAATGGATTTAGTAAAAGTATTACATTAATAATTTTCGATGATGAATAAATCTTGTCATTAAAATCCCGTATCGTAATATTCATCAATAAGAAAAACATTTCATTTCACTTCAAATAGTTTTAGAAAACCTTTTCGCTGGGATTTATTCTGTTTTTTTCTCTTACAAATTATCTTTTCAAACAACAATGCATGTATTAGTACAAAATATGGATTATTACTTCATTAAAATATAATATACAGAAAAAAAGTTATATTCATTTAAAACTTCTTTCACATATGTTGATACATTTAAGCCAGATGTGGGGCGTGAACCCTTATTGGGGCGTGATAAAATTACATAGGGCTTATCAAAAATTCGAAAATTTGATTTTTAAAAAATATTAATTTAATGAAAGGAAATAAAACAAAATACATTCTGACATAATAAAAAATAAAATACACGTTGCATGTTTATTGCAATCGATTACAATTTAAAAATTAGGAAGGAAAATGTAACATTATACTTATCCTACTTATTAAAAGTAATTAACTTAAAATATGTATTATTTAAGGTATACGACTAGTTCGGAACCGTGATTTTAAAAAAGCGCATGAATGGATAATTTTCATGATATTTAGTGTCACTAAGATTAGAATACACATACAAAATTGTATTAAGGACATTTTGTCAAAAAAAAAATTATTTAAATACAATATTTCGGCCACACACACACACACAAAAACTAACTTAGAATAACCCTTTTTCAAAATGTTCTTCTTTTGTGAAAAATGCTTCTATTATAGTAATATTTTGCCTGTATATAGATCAGACCTCTCTACAGAGTCTGAACTATGAATTTTGAAATGTTCACATTATTTTTAGAGTTACAACCCATTAAAATAATTATCGGCGTTTTTTTCTTAAAATTTCTCCCCTCTGTTGTCGTAAAACATGAATAAACCCACTTCTAAGTTGAATATTTCAAAAATTCTAGTTGAGTCTCTGTACAGATATCTGAGCTATATACAGGCGAAATATTATTATAATAGAAGCAGTTTTCACTAAAGGAGGATATTTTGAAAATGGGTCATTCTATGTTCATTTTTTCTCAAAATATTGTACTTAAATATTTTTTTATTGTAATAACATTCTCAAAACAATTTTATATACGTTTTCTATAATCTATAAGTAACACTAAATATCATAAATATTATCTGTTTATACGCTTTTGCAAAATCACGGTTCCGAACGTAGTCGGATACCTTAAAAATAACATGTACAAAATTTAATATTTATCTTGATCATTTGTAAGCTACATAATTAAGGTCGTATGTAGCTGTAGCCTCAAAGTACATACATTATTAATGCATTCAGTACGTTGTTATTGTATGGAAAAGGCGATGAAAATTGTGTTTGAAATTTGAGTCGTAAATATTAAACGTTTGAGAAGCACTGATTAGAGCTTAAATTGTGTAAAAAGTAGTAAATTCTGAATCATCAAAACTACAAATAATAAATCTGGTCTCCGTGATACTTAAAAGTTTGGAATAAAGAGAGAAAAATAATTTAAAGTGTATAAAACAGCACATTACAAATTTTATTTTTAATTTGCTAATGAGATAAAAATAATGAAAACTATGTTTTAAGACAATATAAATCAATATGTTTAAAATTAACTTAAAATAACCTCTAGAAATACTTCTATATAACTAAGAATAAAATAATACATAATCGAAAAAATAAATATTTTGTAAGTTTCTGATTTCAAACGAAGTTAGTAGAAGATCATAAAGATTTAAATACATAATTAAGTACTTTCCTTTACATAATATGCTCAGATTTAATCTAAGTTAATAGAATTGGAATGTGGTGGGTCACATTAACTCGCTTATTTTCTTATTTTCAATATTTATTTTTACCTTTATAATTTATGTATTGTAAGTTTTTACTGTTTATACTGCTGTATATTCTTGCACGTGTTTTAAATATTTTGTTTTCTTTTTTTTTTAAATTTGTTCTTATTTTATATCACACTTCTAGGTTTTTGTGATCGAAATACTGATTATTATCGGCATTTCTCATGGTGTCCCTTGGTACAAAGCTCAAGATTTGGATTCTTTGCATGCATCTGATTTGACTGAAACTCTCACGAATAATGACAAAATCCCCAAAAAATCTCTGAGATTAATTTCAAAGAGAAGTGCTGATTGGTCAAACAGACAATTGTCCTCTACACTTTTGTCGCATGATAACAGACCGGAACCGCAACAAAGCGAAAATGTTGAAGTGACAACCAAACTTCCAAAAATAATTCGCAAAGTAAGATTACAAAATGTTCCAAGGAATACAAGGCATTTCGACCAGAATGGAATTTCTGTCGACAGGAACAACAGTGCAACTTTTGACAAGCAAGGAAGAGTTGTGCGCATCAAGAAATTTCGAAGAAGGACGACAACTGTTAAGCCCAATCCAGTATCTACAACAGGATATACAGTAACTGCCCCAAACCCGACAACTTCTAGATCTATCACTCCACCAATGGAATATTCTCATATCACTGTTATAAATAAAGAATATGTTGATCAAAAACCCAGAAGAAAGCAGAGGAATAAAAATAAAACTAGACTTTGGGTACCCACAACTTCTGATGCAAGAGGAAATCCAAAAGAAATTAATGATGTTACCCCTTCACTTTATCCCGAGGAAAGTGAAGTAAAGAAACATAGTTTAGAAGACATTTATAATGAACCAAATGCCCGCAAAAGATATAGCTCATCAGAGTCAGTTGCTGGTTCTAACCAGAATGCTCTATCAAGCCAGCGGCGGAATGAAAATCAAGATATAGCCCTTCAGTTGAATGCACAAAACTTACAAGAGCAACATACCCCAAGAGACAGATTAAAAGGAAAGAATAGCTTTTCTCAAATTCGTCCACCTAACTCACGACAGTTTTCCCAATCTGGAATAATTGATGAAACTAAACGAAACAATTCCCAGCAGGCTAGTAACTTACCTTCAATATCTGATACAACCCCAATGACTCTTGAACTGAAGTCAGTAGAAATATTGTCAGATGCACCACATAACTCAAATAGTCCCATTTTGCAAACCATTCCTCAGCCCGGCTTAAATGTAAATAATACAACTGATCATGAGAAAAGAAAAATAGAGAATCGTCCACACGAATTTGTTGGTGAAATATCTTCTCAGTCTCCGGTCAATCCACCATCCGGACAAATTCATCAGAACAATGAATTTGGTCAGTTTCCTCGTGAACACCATCCAATATTCCAAGGATATCCCCCATACGAAATGACTAATCCATACTTTCGCTCTCAACAACCTCAATTATTAGGAATGCCGAATTCTCAGAATGGTAATCCTTTGTTGCCTCTTAATTTCCAGCAACCATTTTCGCCATTTCACCGCAATAACGACCAACGATTTCCAGACTACTTCTCTTCTCCTCTTCAGTTAACACCTTACCACAGGACTGGACAGTTGGGGAGACCAGATTTCTACCCTAGTCCTCAACTGGCATCTTTGAGACGCTCTGTTATGGATGCATACACCGAGGAAGAATCTACAGAATCAACAACCGAATTTTCCATACCTAAATTTGAAATTCCATCTATAGATTTCAACGACAAGGGTTGTCGTACGGTTTACAAAGAAGTTAGTGCTGTTCCATCGGATGGATTTAATAAAAGAACACAAGAGAGTAAGGCTAAGAGCTTCATAATGACAAGAGAATGCTTTTTCCCAGATGGAGTTCCCACAACAAAGTCTACAGAAATCAAAGAACAAGTGGAAAATGTTACACCACCAACAAAAGATGTCTAAAGGCTAATGTTGTCAAATCATTGAAAGTTTAACAATCAAGATATAAATTAAAAAAATTCACCCTAAATTACTAAAATCTTTTTAGACTAATGTGAAATTGCATCAGATATCAAGGATGCAATACTTTTTTTTTAATTTTATTTCACTATGAGTTCTGAATTTTCATTTCGCAAATATTTACTAATCGATGTTGCAGACAATTTACTCGTCATTATTTGACATAGATACTTTTATGAAGAATAAAGAGCTTGGTTTAATGATTAATTGATGACAGTGATAGATCACTCAATAACATGAACATGATAGGTTGATATCACTTGATGTTCACCAGTTATTCATAATCAAATAGATGTGAACAATTTTCGACTGCTACAGAAGTTATGAGAGACAAGATATTATTATCAAACTCTGTTTTGAAAAAATACATCAATGTAAAACAAATACTGATTAGTTAATAATTGTAAACAGTAGAATTTATATATACAACTCTAATGATTGGGCTATTCCAATATATATTGTTTCCAAATTCCCTGATATAAATTGTTCATTCAATATATTCAATCTTATGAATGTATGTTATATTCTTTAAAACCATTTTCTCACTTCTTTACAATATATAGTCAATGCATTACTTATCAATAACTCGTTACTCTACTTATTTAGCCAGTAATTAAATCGTCTCAAAATGTTTTAAGGCATTATACTTTTATAAATTACATATATAACATATTTTATGTCGTTTATGTTGCTTGTATCATTCAATAACACTTCAAAACTGTGTTTTTTTATTAAAAAGCATGTATTCATATCTTGGAAGAACTACATATTTTTGTATGTAAGAGCAGTAAAGTATTTCATTCTTGCGTGTCTGTATTTATTTTCTGTTTCTTCTCATAAACAAATAATAAAGTATCCTATGAAAATATTACTACACACACAGTTTTTTTTTAATTTTATTCTCCTTTAGTGAATTGCGAACAATTTACCACATTTTACAATCAAGAACAAAATACATAAAAATAAAAGAAACTATAGTAATAATTGCTTTTAAGTTGCAATAATTGCTGTTTGTCTTTGCTTTGTAATAATTGCTTGATAATGTATTTTAACTTGGGTTATACAAAAATGCTAGCATGTATACTTAAAAATATTACCCTTAAGTTTAAAATAGCAAACACACACAATTGTCTCTTAACTACGATAAAAGTATCAGAAAGCATTCTACTAACATATTATTAATGAAAAAACAATGAAAATGATTAATTTATTAATCTCAAAACTATTAACGTATTAAAAACACTTAAATCTACTATTACTGAATGAAATTCAAATTGGTAGAACAGCATACAATTTTTAGTGTTTTTGTTGTTTTTTATTAAAAAGAAATCAACGAGAATTCAAAATTTAATACATGTTGCTTCACAATATTTTTAACTAACGTAACTTAAAAGGTATTTTATAATTATAATAGGGTAAGTAATGTTTCTTTCTTAACAAATCGGCCTTCAAAAAAGTAAAAACTTAGAGAAAAGAAATGGTTTGATTCATGCTCCAAGCACACTGCAAAGATAGGATACTTAAAGAAAATGGAAATGTCTAACTTCGCCATGTTACTTTTGAAGCATTATTCTGTAAATAAATAAGTCGGAACTTTTAAAAAACAATTACGTGATGAACCAATGATTCTGGTAAGCTTTAAAAAAAATATGTAAAAACACTTAGGAAAACTCTGTATTCGCTAAAAGCAGCGTTTCTCAAATTGTGGGGCGCGCCCCCTAGGGGTCGTGATAACCCTACGAGGGGGGTGCGAGCATATCGAAAAGTCGAAAAGAAAAGATTTAAAAAATTACAAATTTACTGAAAGGAAAAAAGCAAAACGAGAAATACATTCTAATATAGTAAAAATAGAATACACATTTATTTTAATATAATATAGTTATAAATGCACCAGTATTGCACAATGTATTTAATAATTAATTTTTCAATACTAAATTAAGAACAATATTAATAATTACTAGTGACTCCCATGGGCTTGTCATTTTCAAAATTATATACAAAATTTAATACTTATCTTGGTAATTTGTACGCTTTATAATTAAAATCGTATTGAAGCTTTAGTGTCAAAGTGTAGTATTATTGAATTCAATACAATGTTGTTGTTTGGAAGGGGGTGCGATGAAAATTATGATTGAAAATTGGTCGCAAACATTGAAAGTTTGAGAAGCACTGGTTTAAAGTAATTAAAATGGTATTGTTGTTGTCACTTCTGCCACATGACTAATAGTAACATCAGATCAAGGTCCACGAAATTCATCTCAATGAAGGGTGAGATCTTCACGCCTATCGTGAGCCTTAGCTTTGAGCACCATACAAGTGATAGCACGATTTTGCTCGGTTCCACCACAATTTTGACGGATGAGGATCTTCAGCGGCCTCTCACCTCTCTTCCTCTTCCACCAACTAGACGAAGAGGACTTGCAGCTCGACCGCTATTTAGAGTACTCCCATGCTGCGAAAGCTCTATATATTTACAAACATCCATGCCTTCTCCGGGATTCAAACCCAGGCCCTACGGCACCACAGTCAGCGTCACTAACTACTATACCGGATGGGAGGCTTTTAAAAGGGTTCTTGTTTCTATGAAATACACATTTCTTACGCTATAAGTATTACCAAATTATTCAACAAATTATCCTAAATTAAAAAATAAGTAAACCTATAGACACGAACAACTTTTTGTTTTAGGCCCAAACAAGCAAAAAGTTTGCTTTTTGATTAACTTATGTAAAGTTTTTGCAAAATCTTTCGTTTTCATGAGACTTTTATTTATTTTTTTTAAAAATAAATCATTTAGATTTTTCGTTCTTTCACGCAAACTTCTGCGCATCTTCCACATCTAAAACACTCAGTGCGGAGGAGCTGATTCACATTAAATCTCTGACGTGGCTCAAAGAACTCATAATGGCATGGTGCGGAAGTTATAAGTGTGGGGTGCTAACTCAGATGTCGTCCTCATCACGGTCAAGAGGCGAGATAATTTCGAGCCACTGAATTTGAATCAAATATAATTTCGAGAAAAACTCACATCCAAAGTTATGTATCTTGAAAAAATGTGTGTTTCAGGAAATTTAACTGTTAATTATTTCATCCGTATGGATCAGTTAGTCAATATGTGCTGATCCGTTCCTACGGATCATGGGATTACAACCAGAGTGAATGACTCAACTAAAATTAAAGTCTGATCGTATAGTGGTAACTCAATTTTATTTAGAATAATGGCATACTGAAACTTACATTCTAAAACAAAGTAAAAACGGTACTTATCTGAGTGAGGGGAGAGCAGAGTAGGAGACCTGGGGGCGGAGTGGTGCTGGCAAGTAATCTAAGGAAAGGAGAAAAAAGCCCCGAGAAATAACGTGCAAGTGCTTTTAAAACTGGCCGCATTACATTCGAAAGAATACCCTGCGAATTTATTACTATCCCAATACACCACTCTGATTTGACCAACAGCTACTCACAGTCCGCGTAAGAATGCAACCCTATCAACCAGAGAGTGCAATGAACTGGGAACGCACGCACATTCTTTACTAATCCCTGTTTCCTGTAAACAGGGCAGATGCAAAATTAAAATTGTATCTGAGGGACCAGAATTCGGCCTCCCATCACTCCTCCCCTCTTTCAGATTAACAAAACTAAAAATAAAAGAAACAAAAAAAATTATTGAGGAAAATGTAAATATTGTATAAATGCAATAGCGACAGCAGTTCCAACAGTCCCATCGTCCTTCCGCCTGGCAGTCGCAAACTCCTGGTCATGAACGACTGTCCACGTCTTGAAGGGGAAAAATAAGAAACGATAACTGGAACGTCCTAATCTTGGTGAAGACTCCTGAGGCTGGGTGAAGCGTAGCGTCACAGTCCTCAGCATTATAGAGACACAGTTGCTCCATGCAGCAACTCGGCCTTGTAATGGTAAACCGGTGGGCTCTGAATCTTGTAGGAGTTCCTAGGTGAAGCGCGTAAAGTCACTCGTTTAGTATTAGAGATACATTGGCTCCATGAACGAACTCTGCCTTGTAATGGTATACCGGTGAGATCTGAATCTTGTAGGGGGTTCCTCTAGTGGTGCAAACTAGACCCAATGCACCGGAAATTACCCTGGCATAATGTCCTGGAAAAGAGAAAACACGAACACTCTCCTAGGAGAGTCAGAATCAGTAAGAAGAGAGAGAACAAAATTTCCCAATCTTTTACCGAGCTTCAGACACCCGAAGTCTCCATCCCGCCCACCAATCACTCAAACGTAAGAAAATCAAGAAAGTTTGGCTAAAAAAAAAAATGTACTATTCCCTTTTTTCCGTTTCTATCCCTTTTTTTTTTAAATTTTTTATTTATTTATTTTTTTTTACTAAACCAAAAAAAAAAAACATACGCCCAACGGGATGACTGCGGGCCAACCGAGACTGTTACAAACCGAATAAAAATACACAATTATGATAGCAAAAATGTACGGATAATGATAAAAGAATAAATATATATAACGAGTACACTGGTTAAAAATTTACATGGAATAACATATAGAGATGTCCGTAGAAGAAAAAAAACAAAAACACCAATGAGCAGCTCACAGAGAAAACATAAGATATTGACAAACGACTGAAAGCATTACAAAAAAAAAATCCTTATCTCATATCAACATAACAGTGTAAGAGTAAAAATGCAAATGAATGTGTAGGAATAAAGCAAACTGAACGACCAAACACTTGAAGGTTAAAAACATAACGTGTATGTATGCGAAGAAAACAAAAATTTATTAAGTTAAAATAATACTAAACAATGACTACGAAATTGCATCACTTTGACATCACATTAAGGACATGACACAATAAAATATTAAAAGGAAAAAAAAATTGCAAGGTAAAAAAAAAATTATGCTTAATGTCTGATGAAAAAAAATAGTAATAGTATCAAATATTATATTCATGACATGATACAGCTATAAAATAATAAATAAAATTATTGCGTTGAAATAAAAAAATTGTGAAATGACTAAGTACAACGTTGTCTCACTTTAACATCAGAATGACATGACACAAGTTTAAATAAAAAAAAAATTAGCAAAAATATTATATATAAATATATATATATAGTAACCAAGTACAGCTATGTCTCAGTTGAACTTCAAAAATCGACATGAAACAAGTAGCATAAAAAAAAATCTAGAGCTAAAATTAATATCAAATAACCACATACAACAAAGTCTCACTTGAACATCAAAACATGACATGAAACAAGTTGCATAGAGAAATCTGAGATAAAAATTCATTTAATAACCAGGTACAGCTATGTCTTACTTAAACATCAGAAAACGATATGACACAAGTTGCATACAATAAAAAAAAAATTCTAGCTGAAAGTATGTGAAATAAATGTAAGAAAAAAAGAAAAAAAGAAATTAACAACTTTAACACATATGAAGTACGACATAACACAAAGTACTATTATAGTTTTAAGACATGGTGATGAAGAAGAAAAATTATTTATTATTTTTATTATTTTTTATCCATAAAAACGAGTAAAGTTTAGCTAAGTTAGATGCAAATTTGAAAAATTCAATAGAAATAACCAAGTTGCATTTGATCAGGATGCAAGATAAAAAATTTCCACAAAATTCAACAAAACAAAAAAAATTTACGAAAGAAAGGCTATTGCGTCGAGGGAAAGAAAAAAATTGCATCGAATAGCTACGAGAGAGAAAGTAAAAAAAAAAGGGGGAACGGCGACACTAGAGAAAATGGAGCCTGAATTTCTAATCTCGCTTGCGACAGCAGGGGAAAGCAAAACACCAATAAGAGGGAAGCCGAACTCCAGGAGTTTCTCTTCCCATCTGTGGCAAAGGGAGGGTGGGCCAAAAAACTCAGAGGGGGAGAGAGAGAAAAATTCCTCCTAATGCGCAGGAGAGAACCAAACCCAAATTTTCTCTTCTGGATTGTGGCATTCGTGGGGGTAGGCAAAATACTCCAAGGGGAAAGAAAGAGAAGTCTGTTCTGTGGGCGCCTGAGGGAACCAACAACATAAGTTTCTCTTAACGCTTGTGGCAACCGTGGGGGGGGGGCGCAGACGAAAATGCTCCGAGTCGGAATGCGCCCGAATGATGGACAGCAACTAGCATGAGATGGGATGTTTTCCTGTATAGTTCAAGCGCACCAGGATTTAAACCATACACAAAACGTCCAAACAACAAAAATAACCCCCCAAAAAATTAATTTGCATGACAACTCCAAATCAAAATTTTAACAGAAACAAGGAGAGAAAAAAATTACAACAAATCAAGCACATTTACGACGTCCAATGCTCTATCATACATATCTACTGAAAAAAAAATCTCTGTAACCAATACTTATTCCCTTAACACAATATCGCTCCAACAATTAAAATCTTATCTCAACCAGAACAACAGATTCAAAAAAAAAAAAAATTAACAAACCTTAACAAATAAAAAAAAAAAAAAAAAAAAATCCAAGCGCTAACAAAATTTACAGGCAGTAACTGTTTCCATCAAAACTTAACCTCTTCCTTACACCTTAATATCTCTAAATCCAAATACTGCACTAATGAACATCTAGCCATTTTTTTTTTCAAAAAACTACCAAACCTTATCTCTTCAATATCTCAAATTCCAAGTACTACAGTCATGAACACCTAATCAATTTCTATCAAAATCTAACATAATCTTATCACCTCAATATCTCTAAATTTAAGCAGCACACAACATCTAATCAACTTATATATCAGAACTAACATCTTCATAACACTTAGATCTCTCAAAATCTAATTTCTGCACTAATGACAATCCGGCCAATTCCTTTTCCTTTCTCTAAATTTAACAACACCTTATCGACTACAATTTGAAACAGCAACAACACAAGAAATTTTATTAAGAGAACAGTAAGCATAATCAATTAATTTGTGATACCGCCCCCCTATGGCGACCGTATCTTTGATTGTCAGCTTGAGCTAGAGGTGTAGGATTTGCAAAAGGAATAGACATTTTTAATTCTTAATATGACTTTATTAAGAATAGAACTTAAATGTCTAACAATTTAGATAAATTTAATTAAGCGAGAATCTATACTGAACAAACACACAATGATAGTTAAACCGAATCGCGTAATTTAGACCACTTTCTCTAAGTTATAATTATTTTATCCGCCTACTCTCACTTCTAATAATATTACAAGTCCTAATATCAAATAATCAGTCCTACCTTAATCCAAACTTAGATTCAATCTTTATGTGGAAACATCTCGGCGCGTGTGCAATGGTATGCACCTTGTATCAATGGCTGGTTTTCCAGGTAACTTCACGATTGGCTGTCATTTCACACTATTCTCTATCACACATACCATTCCCCAAAATTGCCATTCCACTTACTGAAACTTCTGTTCTTTTAAAAGCTATCTTATTTGCATTTCTTTTTCACCTTTCGCTTCTTGGGTTTTGGTTGGAAAAGAGTTACCATTAATCTTGACCACCAAAGAACCCAGAGGTTATGTTAAAGAAAAGATGCGTGAGCCCGTCACAAACTGTACTACTGGAAACACTCGGACCAAAAAAAATTTTAACTAGCAACGAAACACGTACTCCATATGACAATATATACTCGAAATAATTAAAAGAGAAAAAAAA
>BMAV01007375.1:795409-840546 GCA_019973955.1 Trichonephila inaurata madagascariensis
TTCTTTGTAATTGTTAACAGTAAATATTTTCAATGGCCTTGTATATACATAGAGTTGGATTCTCATATCAAAATATAGCCGTAAGCATAACGTACACCCTGGCATCCTGGGGATGGGCAAGATTTTAGGGGGTCAAAGGTTATAGTTTTGCAATACTTTGTAAGATCCGGCATGGGGCGCAAAACCTGGCTTTGCAGGGAAGCCCTAATATTCTCCGTTACTCTACTGAATATAGCTTATCATTGAAAAAGATTTTAAAAAAGAACAGAAAATGGTTTATGTTACTTGAAACCAAGCACAGATGTTGGATAAATAAATAAATGTTGCATCTTTCTGAGTACAGGATTTGAAAATAAGTTATAGCTTATTTTTATCTTATATTAAAATTTAAATGAAAAACTGGAGAAAACTATGGAAATATATTTTCAGAAAACTATTACAAATCTTTGTATTTAGTTAATAACCATATTGATTGTTTATTACATATCAAATCGGAAAACATGAAATAGCTGTATTGTGCACCAATTTTCAAATAACCTATTTACATTTAAAATTACATATAGACAAAATTCCTTAAGTAATTCCTCTGAATCAAACTTTTTATTAGCAGATTCATCCAAACAGATTTTTATTTGCTTTTATAAAATCAAAATGTTTTAATTTTATAGTAAAATTATTGCTGCAAGAGCTTTAGTATTCATGCAATTTAATTTTTTTCTTGAAATTGATGTCATGAACTCCTTTATCTAAAAATTGAGACTTTTTAATATTTTCTATTAAAATATTTACAATTTTAAGACTTCTGACACATGTTATTTATAGAAGTATTTAAAAATAAAATAGTTACACTCAAGGAAATATTTATATAAAAATAACTGCATGATAAATGTGAAGCAATATGTGTAATGTATTTTAAGCCTTGTACGATTAGAATATTTTTTTGCAAACGTTATCAATATATTATTCTTGTAATTGATAGCAGGCTTTTAAAATATGTTCTAAAATAGTTTTATTCATGCAGGAAACAAATAGTAACGTGAAAGTGTAATGATGACATAAGACAAAAGAGGGTTATAAAACAAAATTTATTTTATAGTTTTTATAAAGCAAGTCAAAACGTAAGCATTGATTAAAATACTTTTCCTCACCATTTGTCCTAAACTTTTGAGTAATAACAATCAATGATCTTCTAAAAGTTTTGACACCTTAACCGGTTTGCCAATACACATTATGGGCTAGTGAAAGTTGAACACAACCGGTTTGCCCATACGCAGTACTGATATTTTCTTCTTTCTTTGATTTACTCGTATTTTAGATTCTTATAGTGAAACTATATTTAGTGCTAGTATTTTTTGAAAAGGTGATGCAGTTTATCTGTGACACTGAAATACTTTTCATCCGGCATTTTGTTATGAAGGCGGAAAATTTTCTTGGATAAAGACAAGAATTCAGATCCTTGAAATTTGTGTTTTCCTGTATGTAATGCTTTTGTGTCGGACCGGCTCAGTTCTCTTTTTGAACTTAAACAATAAAACCACTTTCCTATAAACGAAGGAAATAAATTCGGTTACAAGTTCAGAACTGTCTACTAATTATCTGGATTTTTCTTCAGATTGATCGTTCAATGATATTAGCGTTTTTTGATAAGCTTTGAAATTATCAAATAAGAAGGGGGGGGGGGAATTTTAAAAAAGACTTTTTTTCACATTTTTTTGCATTGAAATATGGAACTTGGATGTCGTTTACTGCAAAAGGATGGGGAAACAAACTGCTGGAATTCAGACTTGATCCCACTGACCGAATTATTCAAAACAGTAATTCAGACAAGACAGTGTGTAATTTGTTGTTTCATAAGATATGAAAATGGAAAGATAATGTAAAAAGATACACGAGATATTTTTGTTCTGAATGCAATGTAAGATTTTGTATTAAACACTATGTTTTAAACCGTATGTATATGTATCGGACCGTGGCGTGATTTGTCACGAGTTCGAGCCCAGTACCACTAAAGACCCACCGTGTAGGGCAGCGATGCACGTTAAATCTGTTGAGATCTGAAATGTCCTCCCGTTGGTGTGGTGTGGTAGTTAGGAGAGGGCGGTGCCAGCTCAGGTGTCACCCACGTCACTTGACCATGGTTCAAAATTACGTGGTCCGTCGCCAAAAGCCCTCGTGTAGCTGAACAGTGCGACGTTAATATTCAATCAATCAATCAATTAATCAATTTAAACCGTATGTATACGTCCAAACACATATACAAATTCCTCAATCGCTTAAAAAAGTACGAATATGAAAATTTTTCTAAGATATATGAAACATTCTTCATAGTATATAGAGTGCACTTACAATAAGTAAACACTAATGGTTTTTTTATATTCTACAATTGTAAAATAAAAAATGATGTAAAAATTTTAAAATTGAAAATTAAAACATTTCCATTTCTGTTAAGTATGGGGTTTAGTTATATACAATTAAAAAAATGTAAATTTTTTGAAGCATTTGGGGTAAAAAAATTGACCGGTAAAGGGTTAAAATCAATACATCTATCTATGTGTAAGACTTTAACAATATAATTTCACAGTGGTTTCATTTCTGTATTTAGATAATTGAATAATAATAAATAACATATTAAGTATTTTGAGATTCGATTTCCCTTGGCTAAAAAATTATTTTTTAACATAAAAATATAAAACAAATAATGTTCTGGTAAAATTTTTAAAAAAACTGAAATCAATAAACGTTAAAGTCAACTAATTTTCTTCGTTAATACTAAGCAACATTACAGAGCAAGAAAAGTTATGTTGTGTAACTTTTAAAAAGCTATCACCTACTATTTGTGCTTTAGCTTATTTACCAAGTCTAAATTTTAACAAATAAAAGTACTCTATTTACGCTTCCTCGAATTTGAAGTCATTTTCCCATCTCAATTACTAAAGGCAAATTGAATCGAAATAACGGGAAAAATAATAAATATCTGATGCCATTTGAATGCAGAAAAGATTCGCTCTATTTGCGGGATAAATTTAGTTGAAGGTTCGATGATCTCATTAATGAGTAATTCACTCAGACCTTTTGTAAAACATATCATACCTAAAACGAAATTTAGCTCTCCCATTAATTGTTAATAAAGAAATTTGAAAATAGAAAATACACTGACGAAAAAAAAACTCCCAAAACCAAGAAAAAATTATTATAGAGTAAAGTAATTTGGTCAATGCAGTTGTCTGATTAACACGTTTAATTGATTAAATTTTCAATCACAGGTTATTTTAGGTAAGGAATTACATGCTTGTTGTTCTTGTTGTGTCAATACTGGGGCAATCAGTGCTAGCTGTGGAAGATGCTAGAGTTGTCGTCCAATGATATCCTATACGTGCTCAATTGGAGATAAATCTGGTGATCTAGCAGGCCAAAGCAACGTGTCAACACTCTGTATAGCACGTTGCGTAACAACAGCGATCACTGCCATGCGCACAATCCATCTGTCATCACGGGAAGTGATGCAACGAGGCGGGTGCGATCGGCCCAGTCAGTCCGTCCTTTCCTTCTGCATCCAGCGATGACAGGTCCGCATCACAGTTGCTTGATTTTATCCAACATATTGACCGATTTCTCAGTAGGATAATCCGCAATCCTGAAAGGCTATTATTCTTCCTCGGTCATAAAAAAAAACGCACGAAAAAACAATTGGCGTACTTCTAATCAACAATATGTTCTCCCCTTATGTAGCACCTTGCGGGTGACGCTACGGTCACCCGTGATGTGCATCTGCGATATTATGCTAATGATTTACATATTTCGAAGTCATCAACGCATAATGTAAATTTCGCAGGGCTTACATGCTTCCTTCAGGGTGTTGCATTTTGTGTGGCCAACAGTGTACTTTTTCTTGGGAAGGGGGGGGAATTACATGAAGATTATTGGCGATGTAACTCTTCATTTTGAATTTCGGTCAATTCATATTACGAATGCATATAATGACGATTCCTTCTCCTAACATCTCTTATATCATGAAATGTTGTGAGAACTCCAAGTCCATTTAACATTCAATAACCTCGTCATTCCATACCACAAGTATGTAATAGAATTGCATCAATAACACAAGAAAAGAGTTCAAAATTCGCCAACAGGAAGCTCTTCAATTTAATCCTTGGTCTCCCCTGACTTCAAGCAATGTGATTAACATTTATAATTTTAGAACTAGATTTATTATTAGCTTAAAGCAATAATTTAGAATACAGTCTACACAACTATATTATTGTTCAGAAAAATAGTGTCAAAAATGTTAACAATCAAATAAGACTATTTTCATTGACAATATATGAATTAGATCAGAACTAAAACTTACAAAACGGTTATCCGGTGTTTGTTTGTTTTTTAATTAAAGTTTACCTAACCATAAGACTCAGATTTCCCTGAAAAATCAAAAGTCACTTATAAATTTTTTCAAATGATAAATAATTTTATTTCTCTACTGTTATTCCTGAAGTATTTATATTGTAATTTATTTAAATTGAAATAAAAAGAAAAAGTATACATTGTATAATAGAACAAGATTTATTTAAATAATAAAAAACATTTTAGCAAAATTAGTGGATTTGAGTGTCAAACATATGTTAAAAGGTTGAAGGAAACAGTATTATTTTAAACGATATTAACAGATAATTGACAAATTTCTATTTTCGATCGGTGTTAATTTCTGTTCTAAATTCCATTTCTCTATAAAATATGACCTTTTGGAGGCATTAGTTTTCGTTAAATATTATTTTATTAATAATCAAGATTTCTAGATTCTATTTTATGTTACTTTTCCATTCTTTTCACTTTATGGAATACTGATAATAAAAAGCTATTCTATTCCTCTTTTTATAATTTTAAATGATACTTAGATAAAAAATAATTCTAATTGCTAAAGTTTGTGTTCTATATTTTTATTTATTTTTCTTGGTTCAAATCTCCTCTATATTTAAGGTAAGCTTTATTGTGTATTTGACGTAACAATCTATTTATATATATACATATATAGTTATAATCTTTATTACATAAACTAACCAAAAAAACCAGTTTAAACCAGTTTTTCCCTTTATGAAAACTGAAAAGTTTGGTTTTGAAATTGTATCAGTTTCTTGCAAAACCTAATCATACCCTTAAAACAATCGGTTACATCTGGATATAAGAATATTTGTTCCATACTAAAAGAATGAAAAAATAATTCTTTTTTTGTGTATCAAAAAAGGCAATTTTTGTACTTCCTCTGAGTATAAAGAGAATTGATTTGTCTCGAAATTCCAATTCGATCTGGTCAATATGTGACTCGAATTCCTTTACACAGCACTTCAGTCACGATGCACTTTCCATCTTATTTCTTACTTTTACCTCTTGCCTGAACAAAGTACGTCAGAAACCTAAAATAGAAAATAAATTCTCAGATTGTGGAAACAACTTTATATCAGTTATTCAGTGTCTGGCAGGTAATCAAAGGAATACAACCTGAACTCTAGTTTTGAAAAGATATAAGAAAATGTTACAAATATTTGAATTGAAAAAATATTTCTATTTTTTATTAGGATTATATACAGTTCGTTCAAAATATTGTTGATAATAAATAACAGTTGAAAAGCAATTTTTCAGCATCGCGCGCGCGCGCGCGTGTGTGTGTGTGCGGGCGGGCGCCCTGAAAACTGCCCCAAAATACTGAAACTTCAATCTTTTTAAATTTAGAATGATGCAATCTTGCATCAAATGCATATGCAGACCAGACATAAAAGCATTTACCAATTTACGATATATATATATATATATATCCCCCTTAAATCACATTATAAATCTAATGAGACAAAGCAAAAGAATTGAAAAAAGGATTAAGAGTAAGAAACCCTCATTAGTACTTAAATAAAAAAAATCATAACATTAGAATATTAGTACTAAATGTACTAACACTAAGTTACGATGCTAATATGAAGTAAAACTACCAAGGAAAAATAATATTATATAGGTCTCTACTTGCTTAATTTATAAAATATAAATTATTTAATGATTATATAGTACTTTTAAAAAGCAATAGCACAACGGCGGATCTTTAGTGGTACTGGACTCGAACTCGTGACACGGCCAGACACAATTCGATACCTTGACCACTCGGCTACCACCGCCACCGGTGCTAACATTGAGCAACGACGCATTTCTATATGGAAGTAAAATTATGTTGTTGTTGCTTATGCCACCTGATCGACAGTAACATCATATCAAGGTCCACGAAATTCATAGCGTCTAAGGACTAGATTCTTACACCTGTCGTTAGCCTTAGCTTTCAGTAACAATGAGGGTGATAGTACAATTTTGATCGGTTCCACCCCAATTTCGAGGGAGAACACCATGGGGGTGGTCAGGAGCCTCGTGTTTCTCTTCTCCTTCCACCATCATCACGAGAGGACTTGCGGGTCGAGTGCTATTTAGAATACCCCCATTCCGCCAAAGCACTATACATTTACAAACATCCACGCTTTCTCCGGGACTCGAACCCAGGCCCTACGGCACCACAGTCAGTATCACTGATCACGATACAGAATGGGCGGCCTCAAAATTATGTGTACGTGCATATATAATTATATGTATTACATATGTAATATATGTAAAATTATGTGTTCATCATCATACACATGGAATTCGTCTTATATTTAATAAAACTACAATAAGAATAATTTTAATTTAATTAACATAAATGTGTCCTTTAATTATGTCTTTTGGCCCATCCATAAAAACTTGTTATAATAAGAATATACTAAAGTTTGTGATTACTAGGCAATGGGCACGGAACAAAATTAAGGACATGAGGTCTTAAAATTTAAATATTAAAGTTTATTTTAAGAAAAAAAATTTAAAGATAAACACTCACACACAATTCAACTAGTAACACTCGGACATGACTTCATTCCTTCGTCCCCAGTCATAGAATGCCTCTTTTTCAAAACCCCAAGAGGGGGGAAAAGAATTTCCGTCTCCTGTCCAGCTGCGTCTTTTGATCACATGGTGAATCTTCACATTCCACATTCCAAGGGGGGAGGACTAGCCATCCCCTGTAGCAGGTGATTTCATTTCGAACCCTTACAAATATTATCTATGTTGTACCCATCGAAAGAATCTACCTTATTTCTTTCAATGAAGATGAGAGAGAAACGCTGTTACATACCCAGAAATTCTACTCGACGATTCGGAACATTTTGTCTACTAGAACTTTTCTTTAGAGAAACACTTTTCTACATTTCAATCCTCCTAAAACCCTCAATTTTTATTACCTAGTTCCCTCGGGAAGATATACTTTACTTCTGGGAATTGCGCCTAAACTCGAAATGTTTAGAGTAGCTAGAAAATCTGTCTCAATCACTTCAATACCAAAGGTGTAGAAATACAAAGAAAATCTAGATTTGTTTTAGAGAAAAAGGATTTTCGAAGAACCATGCCTTTTTTAGGAAATAGTATCTTATGTTTTCTCTTTAAAAAAAACTTTTAAATAGTTTGTAGAATTTATTTGGAACAAATAAATGTAAGATCCAAGAATTCGACTACAACCCTATTTCTAGGAACCTTTTTAGATAAAAATTTAAAAATTAAAGGTTAACCCTTATGATGATTATAAATGAAGCATAACGTTTTCATGGAATATGGCATAAGATTAGATTTTTTCCCTGTTTCCGAGATAATGAAATATAATGGGGATTTCTAGGTTATCGAACAAAATAAACAGAAGCATGTTGTTCCATGATTAACCCGTGGGTTTCAGATTTTTTTAGGAAACTGTGTCTGAATATTTTAATTAAATTATATTAAAGAAATTTCAACAGAAATGAGAAATCAGGGATTCTTAAGATTATGTTATTTTCTTAGCAATTTTATGTTGCATAATTATTTTAGATTAGGCACTTTTTTTTTTCACAAAATATCACCATTTTAATAGAAATAAAAACAAATATACAAAAGAATAAATACTGAAGACGTATTTTTCCAAACTAAAAAAAGTTATAAGTGATTAAATATTTTTCTCAAATTTTATTGGAGACTTGTAGCGATTTAAAATTGTTAATGTAAACTGTAAATGGCGAAAGTCAACTGCTGAAAAAACAGATTGGAGGAGGTAGCATGGCCTATGACCGTTTATTTTTAGCGAAAGCAGTAGTATATTGGAAAATATTATCTGGCAAGGGATGAAAAACAATACAAGTTGCTTTGCTTAAAAAATCCTTTTTATATTTTATGGTGTATAATTTGTCTTAAATAAGACATATCGGTACTAAAATTAATAGTCTTTGAGAAACAGATCATACATTCCAAAAACTATTTGATCAGAGAGAGAGAGAGAGCTTCTCGTATTTATTCTTATGTGTTTATACGAACTCTGTATAAAAATTTATTGAAAGATTAACAATTAACTGTGAGGGGATTTATCTTTTGGAAATTAGGAATCTTTCGAATTTATCTTTTGGGAATTATATCTTTTGAATTATCTGCTATAGGTACATAACATAGTTCCAGATACTTATTGACATTAATAGTGAAAAGTATTTCAGACATCTTCCTGATCGTCGGATCCGAGGTTATCAACGTATTTAAGAGCGCTTCTGTCCTATTGTGAATGCAAGTGCTCAGATAATGTGTTAATCTTTCAGATAATTTAAATTTCGGATATTTTATCCTCATAATTCTTAAATACGATAGATTCATAAATAAAATTATAACTTGAACATGTGTGTTTAGGATTTTGCTATGGCCATGGTAGCCTAGTGGTCAAGTAATTGGATCGTGGCTGGCTTTGTCACGAGTTCAAGCCCAGTACCACTAAAGACCCGCCGTGTAGGGAAGCGATGCGCGTGAAATCTGTTGAGAGCTCAAACGTCCTCCTGTTGGTGTGGTATTTAGGAGGAGGGTGCCAGCTCACACAGGTGTAGTTCGCATCACTTGACCATGGCTCAAAATTAAGTGGTCCATCGCCAAAAGCCCTCGTGTAGCTGAACAGTGCGACGTTAATATTCATTCACTTGGGATTTTGCTAATTTCTGTGTGTCATGGCTTCTACTTCTACAGTAAGATAGTTTAAGTCATAATCTCTCGAGTATGGGATCTACGGAGTTTGATGTTAGGCTTTGGATGGAGACCGCTATAAGTTTCGAGCCAAATTAAAATTATTCGAATGCTTAGACCACTTTAAATCATCACTAAATGAGTTATTTGTGTATGTGAAAGCACCTTTTTCTTTTTTAATTATATCATCTTGCTCAATAGTTATATCATGTTTTCAAGAATACCATTATCTCCCATAGGTTATGCTAAGTTTCAGTTCTGTCTAAATGTTTTAAATCAAAATTTCTGATATAATTTTAAACACCAATCAAAAGTATAAGTAAGTATTTGCACAATTTTTTCTTAAATGGTTTTTAATTTTAATTTTTTTTAAAAAAATTCCTTTCTTACCAATCAAGATTATTTTCTCAAAATAATAAAACGAAAACGATCATTTTGGCTACTGAATGAAGAAATAAATCAGGGCAAAAAAATTACCAAAAATAGGTTTGATGTTTGAAGACTACAAAGGTATTAAATTTCGTGCCAAAACATTTAAAATTATTTCACTCTCAATAAGAAAAATGAAATAATCAAAGCTAGAGCACGTTACTCCCTTATAGTTCTTTTAATGAGCATAACTTTATGTTAACATTTTGAAGAATCTTTAGAATATAAATATGTGAAAAAATAAAGTAACTGTAATATTTTTAATAAAAGGTTTTTAACATTTCCCACATAAAACAGAACAAAACTGTAATTAGTTTATGCAAGATTACTTCGTCAAATGAAGTAGAAAAAACAATAATATTCAATTAGATTTTACTCTACAACAAAATATATTTTAGAATAAAATGTACTAAACTTGTGTGGTGAAGACGCAGTATGCCGTTTTTTTCCCTCATAATTTTAAACAATATTACAGACAAAGCATGTGTCGCCCATCCGGTATAGTGGTTAGCGACGCTGACTGTGCTGTCCCGTAAGGACTGGGTTCGAATCCCGGAGAAGACATGGATGTTTGTAAATGTATAGTGCCTTTGCGGCTTGGGGGTACTCTAAATAGCCATCGAGCCGTAAGTCCTCTCGTGAGGTTGGTGGAAGGTGAAGAGAGGTGGGAGGCCTCTGACCACCCCTAGAGTGTTCTCCCTCTAAATTGGGGTGGAATCGAGCCAAATCGTACTGTCACCTGTATGGTGCTCAAAGCTACGGCTAACGACAGGCGTCACTTAGCCCTTTGCCATGATGAATTTCATCGGCCTTGATCTTGCCGATCAGGTGGCATTAGTAACAACAACAAAGCATGTGGCTATAATCTGTTATTTACTCGTTGATTAGTGTTGTGATCGATGCATTATCAACTGTATCTTTGGTATGTGCCGATTTTTGATAGTTTATAATGGATTCAGGAATTATTACTCTTCTAATCTTATGGATTTCGTTCTATACTAAAAAAGCAGAAGGGAAAGATTGTGTAACCTCTTCAAAAGCATCTTGTCCCAGTTAATAGCAGTTCTCAGTTTGCTTGTAACTGCTGTAGCATCTGTCTAAATGTTTCTTCATATGTATTTATTTTCTATACTATTGTATAAAAAGACGTTTTAAATATTCTTGTAATTATACATTGCGAATTGTGTGTTGACATGATGTTATTGTTAGAATTTTTATTTGAATTAATGCTTTCGTTTTTTGAAATTTCTCCATATTTAAGACAGTCTTTGCATAGAGAATCTGCATATTTATAGGTGAAAGGCGGCTCATTCACTCATCACAAAATCTCCGGAAATATAAGACCAACAGCTTGGCGTGTATATTTCTTTCAATGAGTAGAGATTCGATGAAAACGGGTTTTGACAAATTCAAACCCAAGAAGTGTAGCGCAGGGTTGTAGAAAAAGATTATATATTGAGGCTTGAAAATTTTGGTGAGCATGCTTCTTTTACTGGGTAAAGATCCGCTAAGAACAGGTTTTGCGAAAATTGGCCCCCAAGAGGAGTTACGGAAACGTTGCATATAAAGAAAAATTAGTGTTTCTGAATCATGAGACCTCCAGATGTGAAATTTGATAAGAATGTTTCTTTTAATGAGCAGAATTTCGATAAGAATGGATGTTGCGGGAAGTAACTGCCAAGGAGGTTGAAAGAGCTTACAGATAAAAAAAAATCCCGTTTGTGAACCATTTGACCTAGAGATTTGAAATTTGGCAAAAATAGTTCTTTTGTTAGGCAGAGATTTGCTAAAAATTGTTTTTGCCGAAATTGACTGCGAAGAGGGGATAAAAGATAAATATACTTCAGCCTTAGAAATTCAAGTCTTGTTCTTTCAATTCCTACACTATATTAGCTCGCACTGTTTATATATTTATTTATTTATATACTTGTATATTTATTTACTTATCTTGGTGGAATTTTCAATCGTTAATAAAATACATTTTAAAGCGCTCAATTGAGCTGAAATTTTATATACAGGATCATTTTGGATGACAATACAATAATTTAATTATAATTAATAAAAATTAATTGATTAAAACTAATTATTTAAAGAATTACAAATTCAGCCACGTTGGCGACTTAGCGACCATTTTGGCGACTTGTGTCAAAACTTGAAAAGGTTTTTTCTCACGCGTTAAAGCATTCAGTTGGACTGAAATTAAGAGGACAATACGACACTTTGATAATTAAAAAAACTAATTACCACTTAATGTTGTGATTCTGTCCTATGTATATACATATTTATATTAATTGTAACTATTTAATAAAAAGTAACTAAAATAAAATTTTTCGTTGGAAGTAGGAATTGACTTATATATAAAAACTATTTTTTTATATTACTTGTTATATTACTTTTATATTACTTGTTTATATTACTTGTATTCAAGAAGTAAGGTCTATAAGAATGCTATTCAATGCAATCGAAAGTTTTATGTGCGGACTTAGATATCCATCTCAATAACTTAAAAACTTATATAATCGTACAACATCATAACCTAAAATACTCAACAAAGTGGGTCGCGGAATGTATTTTGAGGGATAAATTAATGACAATTCGTACTAATAACTTTAAGCATAATTATATTACTACTTATTTGATTAAATTCCCGAATCTTATATAGAAATATGAATATTTGTAAATTTATCTTCTTGAAAACATGTATTAATCCACACCATTGACCATATCGCTCCAACACTTTACAGCAGAGGTCGCCAAAGTGGTGGTCTGCGGACCACTAGCGATCCGAGAGAAAATTTCGCTGGTCCCCAGAAAAATGTGGAATATATTTACTCATCGCGTTAAATTATGTTTTAAGATGCATTGAAACATAATTCATATCACTACAATACATGAAAAGTTATAAAAACGCTAATTCATAGAATAAACGCCATTTCATAGGAATATATAATGCTAAAAGTTTGATGTACTTGAACCATTTTTAATTGTTTTGTGTTTACATTTTTTTTTTGTTTATTTTATTATGGTTTATTAATAAAGCTTTCATATAATTTGGTTACAACTAATATTTTCATTTTATTAACTAGGTACATTTCATGTGTGTGTTCTTAGATCCCAATTTTTTTATAAATATATAAAACACTTAAAAATTCTTATTAGTGGTCTGGGGGATTTAAATTACGAATTTACTGGTCCGTGAGGTCAAAAAATTTGGTAACCGCTGCTTTACAGGAAGCTTCTCTGATATTTCAAAGGAGGCATTAGAATATGTCCACCGAAAATAAGGAAAAAATTTAATTTGGTGAATTCAGACCCTAGAAATTTGACACGTCAAAATTATCTTCCATGATGGTACACACTTTGAAAATAATTTTTTCGAAATATATATATATATTTGCCTTAAACTTCCTTAAAATTCAATTCTTAAGGGATTTCCCAA
The DNA here is from genome assembly GCA_019973955.1 of Trichonephila inaurata madagascariensis. Classification (NCBI taxonomy): domain Eukaryota; kingdom Metazoa; phylum Arthropoda; class Arachnida; order Araneae; family Nephilidae; genus Trichonephila; species Trichonephila inaurata. Next base: position 808,353 of record BMAV01007375.1, read on the forward strand.
AACTCTGACGATAGAACGTCTAATGACACCACGCCTATATCGGAATGCGCTACTTAATATTTCATGTAGTCTGTTTGAGAATTGCTAGTTATTAGTATTATAATTAATTTTATAATATTAAAATTATATTTTATTATATTATAATTATTTTTATTATATTATAATTATTTTTATTATATTATAATTATTGTCATTTTATTATAATTATTTTTATTATATTATAATTATTTTTATTACATTATAATTATTTTTATTATATTATAATTACTTTTATTATACTATAATTATTTTTATTATATTACAATTACTTTTATTATATTATAATTATTTTTATTATATTATAATTATTTTTATTATATTATAATTATTTGTAGAAAAAAATTATTCATAATTATTGCTGTATTTATCTATTATTTTGTTCTTCGAGACTTAATTACTTTGGTTAATAGAATAAATATTTTTTTAATAAATTATTCTTTCAATAAGTGAATCTTAGTTTTGTTGATTTGGCAACAGGATTTATGTTTAAAAGCTTTGTTAGCTTCCGCTGCCGTATTTTGACGAAGCAAGGTTTTCCTGAAATAAATTGCTTAAATTTATATACCTAAAAAGTTTTTGTCAGTTTCATATTGCTGAATGATTTGGTTCAGGAACTATACAAAAATTTTGTAATCTAAAACATATAAAACACATTTTAATACTATTAAAAAAAGATATCAATATAATTATTAGAATATATTTCCTCAGAAAAAATACTACACTTCACTTTTGTGTTTATCAATATTGTTTTTAGATATTTTTCTTTCATAATTACAATGATATTTGTTAGTCGATATATTCTATATAAGTGCCAAAAACATTCTTCACCAAACCGCCTATAAAAAACGGGATTACAACTGATCCATATTACAATGTCATACATACAAAAATCATACTTTATTTACTTAAGATGTGTGAAAAAATATTTGCTGATAATATAACTTACAAAAAAAATAATAATGTGTTGCCAAAAGATTTGTAATGCATTTTAATGATTTTAATGGATTATATATAAGGTAATAAGTTTAACTAAAGAAAAAAATCATGCTTTTATAGTACCAATAACAGTTAGCATATGAACACTTTAACGTATCACGTTTTTAAAGCTATAAATTAAGGCATTTACCTCCAACTCTCTAATTTAAGCATGTACTCAACAGATGTTAACGGCAAAAAGATATTAGGTCAGTAAAATTTATATAATAAATAATTTTAATATCTTGTTCATAAAGAATGTAAAATTATAAAAATTGTTCTAAATAAGCTTATATCATTATGAGATTAAGTTTATATTATTATAATTAAATTTATATTATAATTAGATTTATATTATAATTAAATTTATATTATAATTAGATTTATATTATAATTAAATTTATATTATAATTAAATTTATGTTATAATTAAATTTTTATGGTGAAAATTTCAAAATACATAGATTTGATACTATGTAAATTCTATAGGGAACAATAGTGAATTTTATCTGTTTGCATCTGTTTATCATTTTTACATAAGTTACATTCTGAGCTTTAACCATAAAAATGTCTTGAGCATACTCTGTGACTAACTTGTTTGAAAGAGCTAACAAAATGTATTTTAAAAATATGTGTGGAGCATGTTTAATAAAAATTGTTTTTATCAAACGCGCGCGAGAGAGAGAGAGAGAAAATTTACTTATACCACTTTTACAAACTGTGCTGCCATCTTTCGATTTTAATTTAAAAAAAATATAATAAGAATGGAATCATTCGATAAAGGAAATATTCTGTTGAATTTAATACAGTACTATACCGTTTAAAATTAATACTGTACTATACATATCTAATTTAAAACATTTGTTGAGGGTTTCTTCAGGATGGTAAAGTTTGGAAACATAGCATTAAGAATGTTCAATTTAGAAAATTTGGAAAATTAAGAATGCAATTCCAGCTTTAAAAAAAGTACATACAAAAGACGAAACTTTTCTTTTAAGATCAATAAGTTGTGAAATGCTTCAAAATTCCTTAAAGCTAGTTTTTTTTAACAAATATTTTTGTAAAATATCTCAAAATAGAGCTCAAAAACTTAAATTTCAATTTTAAAAGGAATTTATGTGCAACGAAACATGATTAAGTTAACCTGATTAAAGAAGAATAAATTTGCTTGTCCAATAAATATATTTTAGAAGCAGAACTTATTTTAAGTTTTCTTTATAATTAACATTGTGAGGGTTTCTGCCAAGAGGTTTCTCATAAAAGCATAAAATGTTTTTCTTCCTAGAGAGTTAGAAATTCACGAGACAATCTTAATATTTTCGCATAATACAAATTATTCTAAAATTAAGCGAATTTCAACACTAACTGTAACTTTTAAAATACTTAAATAGTTCCTTAATCTCTATAATGGGAAACAAGTTACGTCTGAAAATATATATCTAAAGGTTTTTGATCCACAAAAAATATTTTTAATAAATAAGTAAATTTTTTTTTTCTTGAAAAGTGTAAAACAAGGTATGAAAATAAAAACTATTTGCAATATATATAACGCTGATAGAAATAAAAATTCTTCTTAGAGTTCTAGAACATCAATGAAAGATAACCAAAACAAGGATATTATAATACGTTATCAAATACAGAGATTGTCCTTTATTTTATTGCTTAATTAATATTGTGTATATGTGCGTGTGTGCGTAGCATGAAAAATAAAGTTTATGCAATATTGCATCAACCCTTCATTCTGACCAATCACGGAATTAACTAAAGGAAATCGTACGTTTCTCAAAACTTCTGGATATAAAAGTTGAGATCTCCGGAAGGTAAAAAGGAACACTTATGTCCCTTGTCTTTGTCCGTGTATGTTTACCTTGTGTTTTGTCACCTTATGTGTGTAAAATAAAAGTGTGGAGCTAAATTGGAAACATGACCTCTTCAATGAATGAGTGCAAAAAGATATCCATGTTTAATTCTAGTAAAATCGTTTCATCTAAGTCGATAAGATATTCCTGGGAATCCGGGGATTTCCCGTAACGGACATATAAATGGAAAAAGTTTCAAGCAACTCTTTTCAAGTTCCTTGGCGCCTTCGTGTGCTTAAGAATTCATTTAAAATAAAAAATTAATTGTATCAAACAAAAAAAAAAAAACAAGGAAGGAAATGGTCCTGCACCAAAAGCACAAGTTCCTTCGAAATTGCAGTGTCTTGTTCATCGAATTACGTGAATAGTGTCATCTATACATTGAAATGTGAAAGTTCTTGAGGAATTAAAAAGTTTGGAAACAATAATAAAAAATGTGTGCGTGTATCAGTGTGAACACGTGGTAGAAGTTAACTTCTTCGGGTTATACGTATTTAATTGTACAAAATTAAGTTTTTATTTAAAGAGTAATCTTATATAGAATTAACAAATTTATTATTATCGTTATTATTTCAAACTGTCTTTAAAAAAATAATTAGGATGGAAAAGGTATAAGAGAGAGAGTATAAACAAAATTTTCATTTTCAATACATAATACTAAAAAATATATATACTATATTGAATACATTTATAGAAAAGTAACATTACTATTAGTCTATTTACATTACGCGTATAGGTGTTTCAGTACATACTTTTGTTATCAAAGGCTTGTGGTAACTAAAATAAGAAATGTAAGTTTTGCACTCAATATCATTTAAGAATCTCGACAACACTGCATCAATCGTAGTATTTGATTTTGTCGTCTATATTATTCTGTTATTTTATAGATATATAAGGCGAAATTGTCTTTTTGCGCCTTAATTTTCCCCCCTATTTGAGGTAAAACTAGAAACTCGACCCATATTGTCTTAACTAATTCTTCATCATTTGTTTCTACATGAACAAGCTTCCCAGCTGCACCATTTGCCAATTCATCTGTCACATCAATATTTGTGGTAATCATGTAATAAATATTATTCACATAAACTGTTTGATAAGACAATCCATTTGTATCAATTAATAGCATCTTATGTCGATTCCAATTTTTGTAAGTATAGAAGAAAATTGTTGATTCGCTTGACTTCATTTAGTTGATAAAACTTTAGATTTCGCTATAAAATCGGTCCAACGATGGTCTGTTTCGGTTGCTTACAGATGGGCGCAGAACGAACTGTTGGTAATTGTGTGTGTGTGACGTAAATCCTCTATTAAAATAATATCTAATCCACCAAAGTTTGACTGATAATTTCCAGTTATTTGTTTTAATCTGGAATCAACCTTCAATAATAATTGAACATTGATTATACTTATCTTATCAAAGATTATGACTTTTATGTATTTGAAAGGAGTTCTACATTGTTGTGTGAGCAGTTTCAGAATGTAACGAAAGTAATCTTGATAAAGAAATTTTTAAAGCTGTATGAACAGTCGTTCCTGAAATAGCTACTGCTTCTTTACTAGTTGAAGCGCAAGTTATATATGCATGACAGCATCCATCATTGTTTGTATGGCGATTATAAATTTCCATCAAAAGTTTAATGACGAACGTTTTACCGTATCCGGTAGGGCTGGTAAAAAATATTTGAAAGGGAGTTCGATATGATGATAAAAGATGCGAAATAACATGGCAACGCCTGGTTCTTCATTCACTCCCACACCTCTAGGTCACGAAGATAACTTAGGAGTAAGGTATCACCCACGGACGAATACCTCACAAGATTAGTTTAAATAATTCACAACCACACAAAAACTCGACATTCTAAATCTTCTTTTTATTTATTTTTTCACTGTTGCTATTTACATAAAACCATAAATCCTTTTATTTACAAAATCACTTCAATACAAGTTGAGTTGTTTCATTTATTATTATAAACTCCTTAGAGTTTTGAATTTATTTTAGTTTAAATATATATATTAAGTTACATCTCGTGGTTATGATATAAATATTTGTTAAACTCGTGACAGCTTGTGCTTTAATTGTGCTTTTAATTGTAAGACTTCAAATTATGTCGGTAATTTCATAATAATTTCAATCTTATTCTTCAACATTATTTTAGAATGTTTATTAAAAAATAAAAGGTTTATGATAAAGATTTATTTATTATGTAATAAAAATATTCAGTAAAATTTTTATAACTTGTTTGATTTTGAAATTATTTGTTTATTTACGAAAGCTTAAAATTTGAAATATTTTGAGATTCTATAATTTTTATATTTCTACCTTATTAGCTTTTGAAATAGTGACTTCAAGATGTTTAAAAATTAGTGTAGTGTCGAAATACCTTGTGAGGGTGGTTACCTAACAGATTGTGAAAATCAAATATGTTACCACAAAGTATTGCATTTGGTCCTGATGCAGAAAAAAACATAAATTCAATATTCTGATCTTATTTTATTTAAATTTAACTTGTTATCGATGTAAATGGCATAACTTTTGTAAATTTTAAAAGAGAAAGCAATATCATATATGTATCCAATCAAGGTTTAGAAGTCACTAATCATGGTATGTTCAAAAATTCATTGAATGTAGACTTTTTGAAAGTATCCGTTACTAATATAGGAGATTTTGCAGAAACAAATTAAAACCAAATGAGGCCATATCAGAATATTTTCTACAAAAAGTGAACATCGGGCAAAAATTTATAATTTATATCAATCATGCGTCACTTGTTCGGCTTAAAAATATTAAAAATTTAAGAGTCTGGTTATTCCGAAGGTTTTGAAAATTAAATATGTTTGATTATGAAATTAAATACCAAAAAGGGTCAATAATGTTGAAGCCGATATGCTGACAAGATATCCTGGATCTCACTGCATGAAGCATGTTGTTCACTTTATTAGATATTGATGAAATTAAAAAGTATCAAATGGAAGAGAATATTAAAATAATACTAGTCATATAAAAGAAAATGATGTCGTTGCTTTGAAGAAGAAAAGTTCATACAACAATGTTGTAGATAATTCCCGAAGGTTAAAATTGTTAGAAATTATATATATCGTTAATTCGGACATACTGGAATGCAGAAAAATTTGAACTTAATTTCACCTGTGTACTATTAGCCTGGTATTACTAAAGATATATCTAATTATGAAAAACGAGGTACATGTCAGTTAAAAAAAATATACTAAAAGAGGTGAGTGAGTGAATATTAACGTCGCCCTATTAGCTACACAACTAAAAGAGCTGAATTGTTGCAAGAAATTAACACGACTGCCAAGCCATTCAAATGTTTATCATTGGACACAATTGGTAGGTTTAACTACAACAATTTCTCTAAAAAGTATCTCCATATGATAACTCACCATGTTGCAAGATATTTCTGGCATCTGGGGCCCAATATTTTAAATTGGCTCACAAGTATTGAGGATTATGATGTAACCCTTAACTATACTTTTAATTGAGTGCTCAAAATTTTGTTTTCCCTCACCAGGCTGACCAGACCTGAAGGCGACTATAAAGATGTAGTTAGTTGATGATGTTTTCAATTATTTATTGTAATTTAGCTGTATTTTCTTTCTTAGGGTCAGTCTCCCATGAATTTTTTTTTTGGTTGCTGCTTTCAAATATCTCGAAGTCTTAAATAAGTATTCTTAAGATATAATAACTCAAAATCACACACACACAAAATCATGGTGGAAAATTTTTCAACAAAATGCAATAAGTTTCAAATATTCATTAACTTTTAAGTTTTAATTGGGAATTCTCTATGTGAATTATTTAAAAGCAATGTTTTAATCATACATTAACAATAAACACAATATCAGGTATAAAATGCCAGAAATCAAAATATTTAATATAGACACGTTATTTTATCTATTTGAAACTTTACGAAAATTTCAATTTTTAGACATTATATTTGCTTTTAAATAATTCTTTTATTTGAAATTTTAGATAGGTCTGCATGTTATAAAATTGTAAAATGTATTTTCGAATATTTGAATTTTTGCTAGCTCGAATGTTTCTTTCATTCATATTTTTATTAACACAAGTCACTTGAATATGTATTTATGTAGACGTATTACCGAATAACAAATATTATTTTTCCATTTATGTTGTCGAATTGCGTTTTTTTCCTTACAATGTAATTTTGTACAAAAACTGTTCATTTCCCTCTTTTTGATAAAGTTATAATGTATAATAGATTAGAAGCATAATATTCTTCATTCTCTGTAGAATATAAATTTAACTTGTGAGATTTATTAAAAACATAAAACTAATAATTTTAAAATATTAAAAATTAAAAGTTTGTATAATGAAAGGCATTAATGGGATATTGATTTTTGCCGATTTCTCCGGAAAAATAATTCATAACTTTTTGTTTATTTTAAATAAATATGGGTATTGCAATGCTTTCTTTCATTTCTTATGCTTTAATGATTCAAAATTTGTTAAGAAGAGTAGGAAACCTCTATATCGACAATATTAAATTGGCTGTTTTCGATGCACCTTTACTCAAATTCTGTTTTATGTACATGCTTGAAATTTTTTTTTCATACAATTAAAGTACACCTTTCGCATTATACTGAAATGAGCTTTTAGTTAATTTTGAATTTTTTCATAATTTATAAAATATTTTATCAAACATAGGGAAATTTAGCTCATTTCAGTATATATTAGCCATTATTACAAATATATCAAAAAAATTAACATATCTGTGAACAGTAGTTTCTCAGAAAAGGTACATCGAACATTAAAATTTACATTTTGAGATAAATCGATTTTAATGTATACATTGAGGCTTCTAATCTCAGCTAGGAAATAAAAAAATAAAACACTCAATTTACAATAAAAGATAAATGTTTTGGTTTATATAAATGTTTTATTTATTATATCAGAGGTTCAATTTTTAAGCAAAAACGAAGTACTTTGCTTACATTTTTCGCCATTCAAATGGGCAAGGTCTAGTTTCAACGATTATTTAAAAATAGGTTTTAAGGGCTTCTAATTACCCTAGAGATTAAAACAAGGTATTTTTAGAAAAGTTAAAATCTATACAATTTGAAAATTTAAAAATCTCTAGTTATCAAAAAAAATAAGAGTTAAGCTTTCCAACTCTTCTTAAATTTATATCGTATGCTTAAGCGCACAAAATATTTCAAAGGTTATTTTTAATGAATTACTTAATATGCTTAGTTCGCGAAATCAAAGGTTGTGTTTATTATCATTCAAACATTTCCAGTTTTTTTCTTGATTTACTTAATAGTAATTAATTTACATACCAGATATAGACTTCTTTCTTAGTAAAATTAACCCTATCTAGTAGCACAACATTTTTTTATTGCATCTTGAAAGATAAGGTTAAATATTAAAAAGGTATTTTCTAATTCTTTAGATGCTGTTAGAAATAAATATTGTTAAACATTGGAAAATTCATTTCAATATTTTCAATATTCAATACTAAAAGTTAGATTGCAAATTAAACTTTGAAAACGTACAAAACAGTTTTCATTAATTCTACAAAAATCTGTCTTCTTATCCACAGGGAGGATAATTAGAGGAAAGAGGAACTTACGCATCAGTAAATTTACGCAAATTGAGAAAATTGAAAATTTATTTTTGTTAATAAAATTATGTGTGTAAAGAAATTATTTCATTAAACTTTTTGAAAAATAAATATTCCTTTTTTTTTGCACGCGTGTTTCTTTAAATGCAAAATTTCAATCAATTTTAATCAGAACTCCGCATTTGCACTAACGCAAATTAATTTTAATAAGTACCTTCGCAGATAAATAACCCCGAAAGATTTCTGAAAGGAGAATTTAAGAATTCTATTTATTTCTTTTTCATCCATCAACAAATGTGAAGAGTACTAGAGATATTATTTTTTTTAGTAATTTAAATCATAAAATTTTAAAAGCTCTGTTTTAAAAAATAAAAAGATAGAAGTTTGTGGACAAGTCTAAAACTGCTGAGATTTAATTAATTTTCAATCTGAAAATTATTTTTTAATTTTCAAAAGAATTGAATATTTTAAATTTATTTTGCTTTGATACCTAAATTTTAATCAAAAAAAAAATTAAAATATACAATGTTAATAGAATTTTAAGAAAACCTTCTACTTTGATTTCTTGCATTATTTTAATAACAAACAATATTAATAGATGTTGAAAGCGAGACATTAAAAACTATAAAATAGATCAAATTTTAAAAATAATCAAAAATTTTTGGAAAATTATAATTAAAGATACCTATTTAATGAATCTCAAAAATTATCAAAAATATTTTGAGCAATATTTTGAGCAAAAATTGTAAGTTCGCTATTTGTTACTGTATATAGCAAATTTTTCGATTGATATTTATTATTGTGTACCCTAATACACTTGCTTTGAAACTTTAAATAAGAATAGAATTATCTGAAAATTAACTAATAATTAAAATATAAAATAATAAAATGATAATAATCTACAAATTAAATAAAATAAATAAAATCACCTATTTTTAAAACATTATTTCACTATTTAAATATACATGCATTTACTATATTTTTCTGAAATAAGAGGAAATTTCACTTTTTTCATTCAAGAAATTGAACAATATAAGAAAAACCACAAAAAGTAAAGCTGAAAAATCAGGATTTTAAACGGCACAATGACACACTGTTAAGTAGTTGAAAAATTTTATTCTGGAGAATCCTAGATATGCTTATACGTGCTTATAATCTTTCATGGTATTCAAAATTACAAAAAATATGTTATATATAAAAAAAACATACCACTGAAAACATACCATAATAAATTAAGAATGTAATTCAAATTTTTAAGAAATAAAACTTGCCTTGATCATATAATTAATGTTTTATGTTGTATTTAAATACAGAAGGCATTACAAATTTAAAAAGTAGAAAAATCTATTGATTTCGAGTGTTCACGTCTTTGCTTCTTAAATATAGGATATGCATATTGATTGGTTATGATTTTATGCAACAGAGAAATAATAACGCATTTTTTTGTAAAAAAAACCTGACAATTGTTATTGAATTCCAAACTTTAATGAAACAAATGATTTCACCATATACAAGAAAAAATAATAGAAATTATTTCTATTTTCGTCAATAAGTGCAAGATAGAATTAAAAGGAAATCAAGTTTATTCAAGTTTGTCAACTTGATGTTTTTATTTTAAATTACGTATATGGAAATACATTGTTATTTTGTTTTATTTTACATTAATTTTACAAATAGACCATCAGCAACAACCTTCATTATTTTAAATATCAGGTTCCTAAATTCATACAAGCAAGAAAAATGCATACTTCTTATTCTATATTTTACAAAACTTACTTTTTGATTGAACTGTTCAATTAAGGATTTTTTTTTCTTTTTAAAAATAACATTTACAGTCTTAAAATTTTTTTTAACTTTTATTCTGTTTTATTCAAACACATTGAAATTTTGCTAATAAAATTTTTATGATAGCATATTTTATATAATTATCCAACATTTTTCGTTTATCTCCTTCTCAGTTGCCGAAATTAACATTAACAAAAAAAAAATTTTTAATTCAAAATGTTAAGAGGCAAAATCTATATTTTAAAGTTCAACTACATTCTTATAAAATCATTATTTAATGATTTACAGTATCTACGAAAGGAAGGTTTTAAGATTTATATTTGGAGGAATTCAGGAAAATGGAATGTGGCGAAAAAGATCAAACTTTAAGCTCTATCAATCATATAAAGAATCTGACATTGTTAACTTCATCAAAATACAACGATTTTAAATGGGGAGGTCACATTGCCAGAATGAACGAAGACCTCTCCACTAAAAACGTCTTCAATACTCAACCAATTGTCACACGAAGAAAGGGCAGGCCAAATCTTAGATAGACTGATGGCCTAAAAAAGGTCCTCTAGTTTTGAGAACTAAGAATTGGAGAACTCAAATAGGGAGAAAGCTGACCTGTAAAAGGCTTCTTGAGAAGGCCAAGGCTCACCCTGAGTTGTCGAGCCACTGAGAAAGGAATTATTTACACATTGGGCCAGCGTGCCAAATAATCTACCAAAATGATTGTGCGTGCTACACAGAGGACATTATTTAAACTTGATTCCCGTGATAATGCATATAGAATTATAGAAGAGATGTTAATAATTTAGATATTTACAATATTATTATATATTAATTTTGCAACATTTAAAAGTATTTCTTAACATAAAAATAATTAGCATGAAATCGAACTATTTCTTCAACAAAAATTAAAAAATTAAAATTGTACATATATATTATGTGTTTTGAAACATAATTGTAAAAATAAGAAATAAATAACGTATAATAAAAGTATTTCCCTTCAATATTGTTAAATAAAAAAATAAATATTTTAATGTGAACCTAGTGCTTTCACCGCTCTATGTATCGCAAAACCAGGGGTATAATGTGTCACTTTCAATTTGACACGATTCTGAGCAATCAGTTGTTAAACGATTTCTTTGCGGACACAAAATATACTTTATATGAGAAAATATTTGTTCACATAGATATGTAGAACCAAAAGCGTAAAGCAGAGCACTGCAGTTTTCTCTCTCTTCAAACAATTAAATCTCTCCTGCAATGGCATTCAATAATTTACAAAATAGCTATAAATTTATCTTTAGAGTTTTCTTTCAGATATTTCCATAACTCCGTATATGGCCCTAATTTTGAAGATGTCTTTCAAATAAGAGAGGTCCATTACAAATTTATCAACTTCCCTCCACTCAAAAATCAACAAATTTGTATAGTGGTTCAAAGTGCCACTGAGAATTGTACCGCGTGCAACATGTGGTGCCATAGATTGCTGACCCCTCATTTAAATTATGTTGTAAAGACTGCTGTACTCTTATAACTAAGCAAAATTTTAAAAATAAATTAGTTTTTTTCCGAAAAATTAAAAATTATTCCCCTTTCCCAAAATTGTAAGATCATCAAAAAAGCCAAATGCAAAAGTAATTGAAACAAATTATCAGACTGTTCATTCCTATTTTTGAAAATCAGATTATTTTGATGTATTAATGCACTTTATTTAGCTCCAATTTTTTTATATACAGGGTGTTTCCGAACTCGACTGACAACTTCAAAGGAGAATTGTAGGTAGCTTGGAGTGACAAATCACCATTGAACATGCGGTTGCAAACCATATTTAGTCTGAATAATTAGCAAAAACAGTTATGAAGGGTGTAATGTCGAGTGTGTGGAATGAAAAGGGACAATAAAAGGTAAGAAATACATTTATCAAACGTAAAGCATGTTTACAATACGAACAATGCATCACAGCTAAACGTCAAAAATGCAATGATGCATTGTCACAAAAATTGTTCGAAGTTCTGACAGCGTAGGTCGTAGCATAGCCGACATCGAAGGACAAAGTATTGTCGGACACATTCAAACAAATCCGGTCAGCTGAAGCGACTACGATCCGTAACTTGAGATCTTCCACTGTATCCATCGGAGTTTAATACGCAAGCGATTTCATGTGACTCCAGAAGAAATACAAGGGATTGAGGTCCAGGGAGTGTGGAGGCCAAGCAACAAGTCCTCCACGTCTAATACACTTTCCAATATATATAGCATGGAAGTAGTTATGCACTGCAACCGAAAAATGTGCTCGAGCACCATCATGCATGAATTCCACGTTCTGGGTCGAAATGGTCGGTACTTCCTGCAGCAACTCCAACAGAAGTGGAAACTTGTATACATGCTGGTTTCTTCAACCCTACTACGGCGCTCCAAATCCTTCCATTCATTTAGCCACCCCCTCGTCTGGCTCATCGTTCTCCGATGGCTTCTATTATAGTGATTTTCACCGGCTATACGTGATTTGCGATCTTATGTTGTTTGGTGATTTGTCCTCTCCACATGCTGCTTACTATCACCCTTCTGAACGTCGGTCGAATTTGGCAACAGCCTGTGTAGAAAAAAGATACACTTAAGATCTTATTAAATAATTATCACTAACTATAAATAACTATCATTTTTTGCAAATTAATTCTTTCTGAAATATAGGGATAAGAGAACATCTTTATTGAATAAATTTTGTTTGTAAAGATGAATTTGGCATGTAATTTTAAAATGAATTTGGGATATAAATTGTCTATGTTTAAATCCATTAATTTTTTATTGTTCATATGTGTTGAATATATATTATTTCTCAAGCAATAGAATTCGGAACTATGAAGTTGAATAGAATGAAGTTCGAAATGAAATCCAAGTGAAAATTTTGTTCTTGTCACCTAATTTTCTTAGAAATGTTAAAAACGTCTTGAAGTTAAGCGCTATTTAAAATCTTTGACAAAACCTGCTCTGTAAAGAAAAGTTAAGTTTATTACACATTTTTTTTTAAATTTTTGTCATCTAAAGTCATCTAAAAAATTTTAATTGGATTTCTTTTTTGGTTTTAAGTCATCTAAAAGTGACGAGTGTATATTATGAAAGGTATAAATTTAGGCATCTCCTATTGAAAGTCCGTTTGTATTTCCAGAAGTAAATTTTAAAAAGTTAATTGGAGTTTCAAATTTTCTGAGATATTTTGAATAAAAACCCTACATTTCAAACAAACGTTCCTTTTCTCAACGATCTTTATTTTTATTATTTGCAATTCTTGTTCCTCCCTTTTTGTTTCATTTTCAAAAATAAATGGTTAAAAATTAGTACAAAACTTAACACATAGTTCGCGAATATAATTTCAAAGAATTTTACTCTTTTTATAATGAATTAAAAATCTAATCAATATGTATTTTAAAAAAGAGATATAATATTATGTTATTAACTTAAAATGAAGCCTAGAATTAAAAAATTCATTCCTTTTCCTGCAAGGTGGATAAAATAAATTAATTTTCTGTAGTTTATGATGATAAAAAGAATTAACTTACTAACCGATTGGCGATTAATCATAGGTAAGTGGGTAGTTGAATAGTATTTAAAAAAAATAACATAGAAAAACTTAGTTACTGAGAGCAGATTTATGTCTAAAACAGAATTTTTTTTTCTCTGTTAATTCCTTTTATATTTTAGTCAAATTCTAATACTGCTTTTTCAACGTTTAGAGGACATACCTTCATATTTGAAATGCTTAGATTACTCATATTAATGTGTTTTATTCTTTTGTTTAAGAAAACCTAAGCTTCTTGAGATGGTATGATAGGTTCTTTTTGGGGTGGGGGGGAGATTTAAAATTCTAATTCTGTCAAGGACTAGTTGAGTTAAATTGTCTGTTTAAGCAAAGCATTTGCAGTACTGATACATTTATAAGTATTTTATACCAGTATAAATGTGTTTCATTTTTTATTATGTCAGAATGTAGTTCTTTTGTTTCCTTTCAGTAAATTAATAGTTTAAGTTATTTTTAATTTGAATCTTTGATATGCTCGCGTCCTCTTCATATGTTTATCACGCCCACCTCCCCAGTATGAGAATCGCTGGCTAAAGATAACATTGTATTTCTCTTCTGTTCCCCTCCAAGCATGCATTGCCAGTAGAGAGATTAGTCATTCATACCTCTAAGGTTTTGGAAAAAATTTGTCCACCCTTACCTTCAGGACTTACCATAGACCACATTGCAACAAAACAATGCTTAACCATAATGCATACCTAATCTCCCAATCTGTCTTTTATCTAAATACGTTTCCTCGGTGACTTATCCTACACACTTGACTCGCTGGTACATCAACTTTGGCAATGTTTTGGATGGCATATCTCAACAAGACATCTCTTTCACTTAGTGCGAAAGTGTATGGCAGTGGTTCTTATTAACACTTAATTCTGACTTCAATATTTTCTCACCTCACAAAAGACTTTACTTTTAATCGCTGCGTTTTGATTGTCTTGTAGTGTATATTTCATGTTCTATTACTGTAATAGATTAAATTTACTAACACTTTATCTCTCGACGGTACTTATAAGTACCACTCACTTTCAAATTACGTAGAATAACCATTTTTACGAATATTCTCACGATATTTAGTAGGAACACTCTTTTAATTCCACTTTTCCATGGTAGTATATAGTGAGTATTTTAGTGAGGAAGGCGAATAGTTTCAAAACAGAAGTTGCGTTTTTAGCTGATATTTTGATCGGATTGCGAAGATTGCCCATTTTTGTTCCGAAAAAGTATTTAATGTCAAAACGTAAATGCCTTATTTTTTTTTTTTTTTTTTTTTTTTTTTTTTGTATGTATGTTACTTAAGATCTTAGAAAAAGATTTCACCATTTATTTAAAGCGAACAATGTATATAAATAATTTTACAGTTGAATAACTTTGTGGTACTTATAAGTACCGAGAGCTCACTGGGTGTTAGAGGAAGAATTTAGTTTTTTTTTCGTCCGTGTAGCTTATTGTTGTTTTTTGTTGTGTTGTAGCGTCATCACTATAATGTAATAGAGTTATGCCTTTTTTAGCTCTTCTTAATGCTTAACTTATTTACTTTGCTCTTTTATTCTTTTATTTTAACTTTTTCAAAAAAATTTGAACTTTGAATCTGAGTTTATTCTTTTCACCACACAATTAAATATCTATAATTTATTCAAAAATTAGCGACATTTTAATTTCCTTATTTGTAACTGAGATTTAACAATAATATATATGAGGTTTTCAAGGTGCTATTATCATTGTTATTTTCCTTTTCCTATAGTGTCTTCAAAAAATAAGCTCGGTTTTCAAGAGGCTTTTGATTTATTACAAAACCTACCATCTGAAAACAGTGATGCCTAACCGATGATTCTTCAGATGAAGACGTCCCAGCAAGTTATCTGCTGGAATTTTCGTTTAATTCTTAAGATGGTCATCAAAAGATTAAACAAGACTTAAGGTGCAGTAGTTCATGTTCAGAAAATACAGTATTTCCTACCCCAGGATGCAGTGCTTTAAAAAACATTTAATAGAAAAATGAATTTTTGTGTAATTATGAAAAGAAAAACTGTTTCTTTGAATATATTTAAATTAGTTTTAAGTGAAAAAAACTGCTTTTATGAGTAAAAAAGTAAAAAAAAAAATTAATTTTATAATTTTCAAAAAAAAAAATATTTCGCGCTGTAAAATACTAGTGTTCTCTGGTTATTTATCACTTGTAAGAGTTAAAAATCCGTTAAAAAAGCCATTTGGTCTTTTAGTACTATGAGAATATTTTAAACCTTTGTGTACTAACGGTACTTTACAGTACCAATTTAATAAATTAGCTCTAACAGATTAAATTTCACAAAGTTGAGTATTTTATTTATGTATATCCCTTAATTTTCAATGCAGTTATAAAAAAAAATATTGCACGAAAAAAAATTGCAGTAAATCATAATGCGATAGATAAAGGATTAAACATTAAATGAATTTTTGTTTAGTGAAAGGTTCTATTGCTAACAATATTAAACTTTTTTTATACTCACTTTCTGCTAGCAAATATTAAAATGTCCTTCTGGTATAGTGGATAGTGACACTGACAGCTATACCGTAAGACATGTGTTTGAATCTTGGGAAAAGCATGGATGTTTATAAACGTATAGTGCTTATGAGCCGCTTAGAGGCACTCTAAATATTCATCGAGCTGCAAGTCCTCTCGTGAGCTTAAGGGAAGGAGATCAGAGGTCAAAGGCCCCCTGACCATCCACAGGGTGTTATCCCTAAAAATTGGGGTGGAGCCGAGCCAAATTGTACTGTCCTCTGCATGGCGCACAGTACTTCGGCTAACAGCAGGCTTAAATAAGTAGCCCTCTTGCTACGAATTTCGTGAGCCTCTATGTGGAACTGCTAATCAGGTGGCATTAGCAACAACAACAACATTAAAACGTCATTTATTGCTTTTTTTATGTTTTACTCCGGATGGTATTTTTGGTTTTTTTTCAGAAATTGTTGATATAACCGCATTATGACAATTTGATTGTTATGGATTATACACACAGCATATGTATTGTTACCATCTTAAAAACATAATAATGGTTACTTTGCTCAGATAAAACTGATTATATTCTTTTGTCACATGTAATTGATTACACCCCTTTGGACAACAGTAACAGTAAATGATTCAAAATGTAGAAAGCTGTTAGTCACGTCAAAAGACCTTTTGTTATCTTTTACGTGCAGATAAAACGAAGTCTTCTATAAAAAGCTGTAGAATAAATTATTTTCCTTCCTTAGAAATAATATTAAAAGTCGATTGCATTGATAAGTTATAGCAAAAAAAATTTAATTATTCAAAGGGGAAAAAAAGTATTTTTTCTTCCTCAAATACTGGCGGCCAATTTCTTGATTTTCTTAAAGTTATCTAATATTCTTATAAATTTTGTACTCATAGTTTCAAATACTAATCCCGACTAAATGTATATTTAACATTATCTGGATATTGTTATTCTCTCAGTAATTTTTTAATTTATTAATGCTTGTAGAGGATGAAAATATTTAAAAAAAATTTTATTTTTGAAGCTTTATGTAAGCCTTCACTTTCCTTCTTTTGGTCAAGTTTTCGCAATACAAACAAATGACGGATATTTTAGCAATTTGGGAAAATCGGTACTTTTTCGTCATTGCAATTTGTACCCCCCCCCCCCCCCCCTTATATATAAATACACACTTTCTCTCTCTCTCTCTCTCTGCTATAGAATGTATAAATAATATTCAGACCGCATAAGCTTTCAGATTCAAAGTTATATTGGTACTTTCTATAGCACACATGCCTTATACAAAGATTAGAAATACATTTTAAATAAATTGGTTGAAATTGTAATACTCTCAAATATTATTTCTTGTAAAAATACATACAATACTGACAGAAATTTTAGTTATATATAATCACACAGTGCCTTTCTCTCTCTCTTTCTCTCAACGCAAATAAAGAAGCATACAGGGTGGTCCCGAGAGAATTCATGGTACAGACTTTAAGAGTAGGAACAGGACATTGTAACAATCATTTATTGTTTAGAAATATATGGGCTCAAGTGAAGCGGTGAGGCGCAAATACAAAAAACAAGAGACGAAAAGAAACACAAAGTGTTTTTTGAAAGCGTCGTTGACAAGTGTAATGCTTGCAATAACTGTTCAAAATTGCGTCCACAGTAACGATACATGCTTGACAGCGTCGGTTGAGCGACTGGCGTGCGCGTTCGAAGATACCAGGTATTTCACGCACACGTGCAGTAGCTTTGGATATTCGAGCAAGGGTGGCCAAGGAACTGATCCACCACGCTTGTTTCATCAAGTTGACGATATAACCGCTGAAAAATTCTGTGATCCTGCATTCATCAATCAGGAAACTGGGCGAGATACATTCTCTGCCGTTACCATTTGCACTGCCGTACATGTAATGCATGTCTGCTTTTTCGGCATATGTTAAATCTCCCATCGTAGACGTCAGAACAATTACGAATTGCACTTTCTCCTGCTGAGATGCATCATATTAAACGGCGACTAGACATTTACTGCCCCCTACTGGCAACGCAACCAACCGATAATTCCTTTTTTCTCTTTACTTTTATTTTCCCTGTTTGGGCCTCATAGTGTCATTTGCACCCATACATTCCTATACAATAAATGATTCTTACAATGTCCTGTATCTACCCTTAAAGTTTGTACCATGAATTCAGAACCATCCAATATATCACCGCAATAATGCTCAGCACAACGAAATTTGAAAAAACTTGCATGAGGAAGCATTCGAAAAGAAAAAAATCCATATCCCTCCCTTTTGATAAGCAAATCTGCTAAAATCACAGATCCAGAAGTAAGTGATACTTTAAATAAGTGGCTGCATAATGAATATTAGATTCCAACGTTACGCCCTGGAATGACACCATTTTCGGTCCCTTAAATTGCTTTGGCATCTCGGTATCATCACAGAGAGATTCAGAGAAATAAAAGAATTTTTCTTATCAGAATTTCAGTACATAACATTGCTTAATTTTTAAAGATTTAATGCTTTTATGGTCAACGGGATACTTTTTTAATTGCATTGCAAATAAGTCGTCAGAAAATAATATTTTTTAAAAAAAATCTCTCACACACATGAGAGTGATTTGATTAATTATATTCACATTCCAATTGTGAATATTCTGGGAATAAGATAACAATATTAAGGAAACCCTTGCATAAATCAAAATAATTACTATAAACGCTCAATGAGTAATCGTTAATAAGAAAACTATCCATTCGGGCAGTCTAAGCATTGTTGTCACACTTATATGAAGCAAATAGCTACCTCCCTTTAAACGGAAGTTTTTTTGTGTGGTTTTTTTCCTCGGTTTCTGTGCTATTTTCCAATTGAGACCTCTGAAAACAAATTGTTCGACAAACTGAGCAATAAAAAAAGGCTTGATTTACTATAAATAAAATCGCATGCTCTAACGATTGCAGACTTCGGCAAAAATCGTGCAATGCCTTGAATTTATGACCGATATTTCCGTTCTCAAATGACACTGCGTGCTCTTACTGAACAAAGGGGAAACTTTTCTGCAGCGAAATCCCTTGTGGGATTTAATTCATTCCCAGTTAAGAAACGATAATTCCTCATCAACGGAATGCAGTCCGAATGACACCTTCAGAAAAGTATCTCAAAGACTTTCGCCCTGCTATTCCTTGAGTAACAAGATAATTACGAGTTCACGCTTGGGTGGCTCATGAAGACATGCTCATGCATTCGTTCTCGTCCGTTTCATAATTGTTTGACCCATATAATCCCAGAATAAGCGAAAGGTCCCTTGTTACATGATGTTAATGTCATAAAAATGAGAACCTCGGAAAAATTGTTCCGTTGGTTGCTGTCTGGAGGATGCATTTCGAAACGCTCGCTGCTTCGCTACGTGAAGGAAGTGGTGCAGATCAATAAAAAAAGCGCAATTGGCCATTGATTTGAGATCGCTGAATTTAGTATAAACTGAGATTTTCTTCGTCGTCTTCTTCCTTGAGAGAGAGAGAGAGAGAAGACGGATATTCATTTACTTTCTTAAGAGTAATTATCTCCAATTAAAGAATGCTTTTTCACACTGCATAAAATTAGAAATGCTTGCACATTCAAATGCCTGAAACCTGAAATAAATGTTTCCTGTTTGAACTAGACAATAAAGAATTTTTAATCGCGTTGAATATTAATTTTAAATACACTTATTTATATATATATATATATATTATCAAAACAAACCTATCCCGTGAAAGTATCAATATCTAATTTGATTTATATATATGTAAAGTCTTTTTTTCTACTAATATATATTTTTTTTAAAAAACTCCTATTCGAAACATTTTTTTAGATAAAAATTTATGTTGGTAGCAGTATTATATTCTAAATGTTTTTTTGCAACATATTTTAACATACCACAATTTACTTTCATTTTTCCTTTTATGCGACAGTTCACAGATATCATTTTCTATGCATTAAATCAAATTATATGTAACTTGATACAGTGAAAGGAAAATGGCATGTTTGTTTTGAAAGTTTCTTGGTTTAATGGTTTCTTATTTTTATTTTACAAATGCCACACACTACAATAGCACCTATGCCATTAGTGCACGTTCCATTAGGGCATAGGGGTGTAACGCAGTAGGCCTCCTCAGGGTGCGCCCTGGATAAAGAAAATTCTGCTGCAGCTTTGCCACTTCTCCAATGTTTTTGGTTTAATTGTATAAATTCTATAAACAGATATGTGTTGTTACTAATGCCACCTTATCGACAGTATCATTATATCAAGGCCCACGAATTTCATCTTGGCAAATGACTATACATGTGCCTGTCGTTATCCATAGCTTTGAGCACATTACAGACGACAGTGCGATTTGGTTCGATTCCATCCCAATTTTGAAGGAAGACACCCCGGGTATAAACAGGTATAAGTGGTATAATTTATTTTGCTGGGACTATTTTCTTTCTGAAAAAAATGTTAAAAGTTTGAGTTCAATTATTTAACTTTCGGTGAAGATATCTTTAATAAATCCAAGAAAACAAATCAATCGTCTGTGAATTAGTCTGAATTTATAAAACATTTTAATTATAATACCGTAGGAAAATATTACAAAAGGAAAATATTAAAATCATGTTGAGGTATTTCCAATGTTAGAATCCTATTATATACTGTTTTACTATTATATAGGGTGGTTATAACTCAAACTCCACTTTCAAAATGCTGTAAAAAAGAGCCATTGGTCATAATGACTTCAAATTTAAACTAATTCTACTTGAAGCAGAAGAAAATAATATGGCATAAGAAAAAAAAAGTATTTTGTCGCTATAAGTGACAAAACAAAAGTGGATTCGGCTGCCACTGACTTTTAAACCAAATTATGACGGTTTTGGTATAAGTGGCACATTAAACCAACTATATTATTCAATGTGCATCATTATTTCAGTTTTTTGAAGGAAAAAGTACTTCCAGGTGTTCTTGGAAAGCCCATCCACCACGGCAGGATAGTACCACATTGGATGGGAAAAAGTGGTTTTTAATTTTCCTTGGGTCAAAACCCTACAAATAGCAATAATGAAAGCTCCTGTTAAATATAACTACAACTGAGAAAGGCATGTTCAATATACTGTTTACCATTTTCCGTCATAAGTTGAAACCAATAAACAACAGATCGGAATGTCTCAAGGATCAAGAGTAATACGTGCCTTCATGTCTGCTAAATTCGCAATCAGATCATTGAACATAACTTTTATAAGATAATTCTACATCCAGAAGTCATAAGGATTGAGGTTCTGTGAGCATGGTTGTTGGAAATTTATGGTGGATCGTTCTATTATTTTCAAAATGTCTTTTGATCAGTTGTATTGCTGGTTTTGCAATGTGCGGAGGAACGGCATCTTGCATCTTACAGCACTATCCATTGATAAAATTTGGAATTTTTTCTTATTCCATAACGTTTTCTTTTTCTTCAAGTATGTTCAGTTCAAATTTGAAGTCTTTCTGACCAGTGGTTCTTTCTATCCAAAATTTTGAAAGGGGGAACTTTAATTATAATCACTTCCTATTACTTTTCTTGCATTGCATTCATAGGCTTTACAATTTTAAAAGATGGTTTCAATTTATCAGTTATTATTATCTTAAAAATCAGTAAAATAGAATAAAAAATTTATTATATTGTTTTTTATGTATATATTCGTTTGTCTCATTAGGGTAATAGTTTTTTAAAATATGAAAATCTATATATGCAACCTCTGACAATAAAGTTCGGTGAATGAAGTCACAGAATGGCCTAAATGGTAACACTGGCGAAACAAAACGCTGCACATGCATGGTGGCAGATGTTGACCATCGGCCCCCACCAGTATTCAGTTGAGACTCATTTGTGTTCTGTGTAAGACTTGTTTTACAAAGTATACTTATTTAGTGCGTTGGTTCTTAACTGAGAACATTAAAATGAACTAACAAAAGATCAATTTAAAGTTTTGTTTTAAGCTTGGCAAGACACCAAAAGAAACGTATGCGATGCTGGTACGTGTTTATGAAAATCAAGCAGTGTCCATGAAGTGTGAGTACAAGTGGTTCACCCGTTTTCGAGTGAAAGTGTGTGTACAAGTGTTTCTGACAACCCCCGTAGCTAAAGACTGGCAATCTCTGTCAGTGTGACGAAAACATTCGGAAAGTGAGGTGATTAATCACTAAAGATCGTCAGTTAACGGTGTGCATGATAGCTGATGAACCGTGAATCCGTGCAATAAATCGTTACTCAGAATTTAGGGATGGACAATATGGACGATATGGACAATATTCCTAACATCCAATGAAACGTGACGAGGCTTTTGAACTCCATCTCAAAAAAAGACATCTTGCAAAGTTTCCAGGACTTGTACAGCAGATCTTAGGGATGCATAGTTACGGGAATTAACAATTTCAAAGGACACACACACAGTAAGGTAAAACTCTTTCGTTAATATTTCATCTACGTTAACTTTACAGGACTATTCACCGAACTTTATTGTCAAAGGTTCTATATATAAGGAGAAAAGCAACACACTCACTTATCACGACATTTCCGGAACTATTAGACCTACAGATTTGCAATTTGGTATGCGTGGTCCTTTCATGGAGTAAAGATCCACTCAGAAAAGGTTCTGCGAAAATCGAACAGCATGGGGGGTTGCGAGGAGTTAAGTACCGTTATAGATAAATATTTCCGTTTTTGATCTATTAAACCCACAGGTATCAAATTTGTTAGGAATGTTCCCTTCATGGAGTAGAAATTCGCAACAAAAGAGTTTTTTCAAAAATATACCCCTAAGGGGTTTGAAGGGGGTAAAGGGGCGTTATAGATAAAAGAGTGTTCCGTTTTTGAATAATTAGACCTACAGACTTAAAAGTTAGCGGGCATGTTCTTTTCATGGAGTAGAAAAAAAAGGGTTTTGAGTAAATTGACACCTAAGGAGGAGGGGGGTTGTGAGGGGTTAAGTGCCATTATAGATAAATATTCCGATTATTGAGTTATTAGACCTAAAGATCTAAAATTCCGGGTTATCAGAAAAGATGGACCCTATTTTTAAAAAATCACATTATGGGAACTACTGTTCATATTACAATAAGAGTGATACATGAATGTAAAGAGAAATATACCAAGTTAATTTTCAGTTACAAATGTTGGATGTGTGACCCTTTTGTTACAAGGCATACGTCCAATCTGTAATCCATTTCGTTCCATACATTTTGTAGCATTACTTTATCAGAATGATTTGTAATACTGCACCAATGCTTACTTATTGTTCTTTGTTATTTGGTGTATCAATTGTCAATGATACGGCTTGAAATTTAATTATTTGTGTAAAATTTTCTATACCTTTTTCTGGGGTATTCCAAGTTCACAGGAGGCAACTCTCGTAAGTAAAAACTCTTTGTTATAGTCGCCATGTTTGAATTTTTGATCATAGCGACCTTGAATGTGCTGCAACCTGATGATCATAGGTAGGGGGAAAAACTTAGCATATTTATCTTTTCATTCATGTATACTTATTGTAATACGTGCAGTAGTTTTAATAATATGATTTTTTAAAATCGGGTCCATCTTTTCTGATAACCCTACTTTTCTTTCATGAAGTAAAGAGGAGGAGGAAGGAAAAGAGGTGAGAAAAGGTGACCTCTTTTGAAAAAGAGGTTTTTACAACAATTGACCTCCAAGGGGGTTAGATATAACAGGAGTCCCATCTTTAAACTATTAGACCTACAGAATTGGAATTTGGTAGGCATGAAGTTGACATCAGCTACAAAACAGGTTTTGAAAAAATAGACCTCCAAGAGGGATTGCCAAGAGGGGTGCCGTTATAGATAAATATTCAGATTTTCTAACTTTTTGATTTACAAAATTGAAATTTGGTTGTTATGTTCCTTTCATGGAGTAGAGAACCACAGCAAAAAAGATTTTTATGCAAATTGACCCCGATGGGGTTGTAAGAAATTAAGTTGGCGTTGCAGATGATTCCCGTTTTCGAACTATTTTAGACCTACAGGCTTAAAAGATGTGTTCCTTTCATGGAGTAGACATTTGTTACGTAGAGATTTTTTTTGCGAAAATTGATCCTCTAGGAGCATTGAAAGGGGGCTTTGTAGATAAATATGCCATTTTTGAACTATTAGACCTACAGGTTTGAAATTCAGCAGGTATATTCCTTTCATGGAGTAGAGGTCTTCTATGTAGGGGTTTTGCGAAAACCAAACCCCCCAAGGCTTTTAAGAGGGTGTTTTGTAATAAAAAAAATTTATGAACTGCTAAGCCTACAACCTTGAAATTTGGAAAACATGTTACTTTTGCTAAACAGAGATCGGCTTAGAAGGGTATTTTCAAAAGTGGGCCCAAAAGGAGGTTAGGGGGACATTACATTTTTTTTAAAAAAAATCCCTTTTTAGGCTATTTGACATACAGACTTAAGATTTGACAAGTATGATTCTTTTTTTGGTCTGAAATATGCTAAAAGTTAGAGATGTGCTTTTGTTTAATTTGCAGTTCACTTAAATTAACTCACACAAAAAACTCCTTTATCCTTCAATCTATACGGTTTTATTTTTCAATTCACTCTTGAGAAGAATGGGTGTATACCAGTTATTATTACCATAAAAGGATTTTCAAAACTAATAAGATGTGTCAAACCTTTTTTAGAAGATGCACAATTTTTCTCTCAGGTAGATTTTAATACTTTTAAATTCATTGTCTGTATCATTGATAGCTTGCACTCATTAAACTCTCTATTATTTTCTTTTTATTTTCTGTACAAAGGGCATTCCATGATTTTGAAAATTTATAAAAATACAGTCAGCAATCAAAAAATGGCTTCAAAAATTCCATCGTTCACCGCATTGTTTACTATGGTTTTCTTCCGTAAAAAATGCTGACTAAGAACTCCTTTCTCGTTTGTTATTTTTAACGACATAGTTGCTACTTAAAATCCTTTTACTCTAGACATTTATTTTCTTTAAAAGCGATTGAGGCTAAGTAAACATAGTTCGTTGTCTTCAAAAAGAATTGAAAAAACATTTAAACATTTACTGTAGTAGCAAAAGCAATGAATCCGTTGAGAAAGTTTTCTAAAGTAGTGAAGCAAGCGCTTTTAATTTTTTTCCAACATGATGTTTTATGAAAAAGATAAACAATGGAATGAAGAAATGAAAACAAGAAAAGAAGAAGTTGACAGTTTTCTTTTATTTGTGGTCCTCTTTTGTAATCCAATGGGTCTCTCCACCTTAATATGTTTTGGGAATGAGAAAAACAAAAGAGACTAATTTTTGTAGTTCAAAATCCGCGATAAACAAGTTCTAAATTATAGTGTTCTCAAGTGATGCTGATAAAAACAAATTCAATACTTTCAGCTCTGAAAAAAATCATACTTTAAAAGAGAATTGTACAAATGAGAATGTACAGTAAACACTAGGACTAAGTAAACTTGTGTTTATTGAAAATATAATCGATCGTTGCATTTTATTTCAATGTTTCAAAAATGAAATTACCAGCTGATAAAAAGATTATCAAAACAGAATCATAAGAAAGATCATGATAAATTTATAAAAATAAAAATTTGGTTTTTATTTAATTTAGTTATGGTATTTTTGAAAGAAAGTTCTTGCTTGTGTGTGTGTCTAATCATTTTTTTTTGTCAACAACTGTATCCGCTTTCTAAACCATTTTATAGAATCACATTCACCCTACTTCAAATAAAATTTTTCTTCTAACCTATCGTTCTATGGTTGTTTTTTTTAAACCTTTATTTAATTCAATTAAGGTTGCTTTACTTGTATTGAATTATTGATTTTCAGTTTTTGAACAAAATAACAAAAAAAATATCCAGAAATAAAAGTTGTAAGCGATGAATAACAGAAATATTTGCTGTTGTTGCCAATCCTCTAGTGCCTGAAGATTTCAGACAACTTCCGAAAAATTATTGGCTCTAAGAAAGTTGAAAACTAGAAAGCGATCAGGATCTTTTCTAGAAAAACTCAAAGAGCTAAGATATGTTCTATATGTACTTGATGATTAAGGCATTTAAGACAGATGGCAAAGATTTTCTTATCCTCACAGAACGAAAAACATTTGATTTTTGAAATAGTTTTTTAAACATTCAAACAATTTAGCTAAAATCTTCATTCGCTTGCACTTTTTTTTCAATTTCTTAGATTTTAAGAGAGAACCATTTTTCCTCAGAACTTTTAAAAATAGATATTAACATAAATGTTTTTGATTACGAGAAAACGCGAGGACAGAGAGATCACCCGATCAGTACTCACAGCCCTTCGTGCGCTTTTGTCAATGATAAGACGGGTAACCAGAACTGCAATGGCTGCAATAATCATCGATAGGTGACTCAGTGAAAAATAGCTAAGGAACAATTTCTACAGCCGTCTATAACGAATGGAGACAGGAGTTCGACATAGCTAAGTACTCCGGCAAATATCCTCAACCATACTAGTAGCTCTGAGATCTTAGAGACCATTGTAGACTGTTAGGAGCGTTTGCAGTGTCACAGCAGAATTCAATCTGGGATCTCTTAGAATGGAATATAATTGTTTTCAGCGATAAGTCCCGATTCGAAATAAGCCCCCACAACTAGCGAAGACATGTCTGGAGACATCCAGGATAGCGGTCTAGTATAATATGTCTGTCAGCCGTCACACAACTAGCTAACCAGAAATTATGATGTGGAGTATCATTTCATTTCCTATCCAACCCTCTTTGATTAGCATTTGAATCATCTATGCTCCATATTGTTACCGTTCCTTTCACAGATCCCTGACCTTGCACTGGCCACAATAACCGTCCACATACGGTACGCCCTTCTACTGCTTTCCTCGATCATCTCCAACATTTCTTTGTACAGCACTATCACCAGATCTTTCTCTAATCGAACATATTTGAGTTCTGAGTAACAGGCATCTCTGACCTTCCGTAGATTGCGCCGATCTTGCTTACTAATTGGAACGTGTGAGCCAAGCACGCAATATACTCCGCAAACGAACATCCACAATCTCGTCAAATCTCTACTCAACTAAATAATAAGCTTGTATCAAGTCCAAAGGGTAAACACTTCGTTATTATTACTATTACTATTATTACAGGTATTCCATTCTATTCGAATTTCTATTTGGTGTATCACTTTTTATGTTATGAAGCGTATATGTTTATGATAAAGGCTTGACTTTCCATCAATTAAATAGGATGACGAATTGTAAACTAGTTTTCAGCAGACTTTTTTCTTTTGAAATACACTGTTCTTTACAAGTTATGGTACAACGCATTTTTCGAAGTGAAAAGAAAATCATTAATGTGTACACACAAAATGAAATTGTCCTCTGTGGAGTTTAGATGACCTCGCGTACCTAAAGAATATCAAAACTGTTTGCTTTATACGCACTACGTACTGTGAATATTCTATTGCTTACTATCCAGGGTTCCATGAAATTATTTTATACTCTTTAATGCAATATTTTACAAATATAATAAATTTGTAATGAAAAATGCTCCTAGTTTTCATTTGTGGGGAAAAAAATCACCTTTAGAGTAATACTCAAAAAAAGCACTTAACACATGTTGGAGAGAAGAAGTGAAAACTAAGTATGAATGGATAAAAGTCCATTCGAGTACTACAATAATTCAGAAGGTTTTCTAATTAAAGAAATGAAACAACTTATCGAGACATATCAACAGATTAGAAGTTACAATTTAATTTAAGCTAAGCGAGTTCCTAAAATTTAAGCTGTAAATTAAAGCAGAATGCACAGTACTTCTCCCACAGCTATAAGCATTTTAATATTATTCCGAACAACTATTTACGTGAAAAATCTATCTCAACATATGTGGTAACAAAAACAAAATTTAGAAATAAATTTAAAACGTAGAATAGGAAATACGGATGCAGTTAACTTCAAAAAAGCAAAACTTAGAGTTTGTGTAAAAAAAATGCACATCTTATTTACTAAATATAACCTGGATCACAAATTAATATTATTATTGAGTAAATTATATATTAACAATATTATACATTTTTAATAACAAATACATTTTTCCCTTATTGTCTACATAAAGCGATCATAAAGTTTTGATTTACTTTAAGTATTATTGTAAGATATATTCTAAGAATATGGAATGGGGTTCCCCGAAAATATTTTCAAATTCTAAGGGTTCCTTGAGTCAAAAAAGTTTGAAGAGCACTGGTTTATATGAATGATAATCGTGTACGTTAAGAAAACTTATATGAAAAACAACAACAATTGTCATGACTTTCACTTTAAAAAAAGACATTTCAGTAGAAATTAGAGAAAATGTACAAAAATAAAACTTATGTAGCTTGGTGTGTACTTTATACGTGATTGTAGATCTTCAATAGTTGTTGGTTATTTCATTGACAATATCCAGGATAGTCTAGAAATATCTTGGAGAAATTATTTACTCGGTTCATTTAGGTAGCAGGCAATGGGATGAACGGAAAAGGGCTTATCACAAGTTGATGCTGCAACAACGTCTCAAATTGGTCCCCTGTGTAACCCAACGACTGTAGGATCAATTGGAATTTAAAGACTGTGTATCTAGGAGACGTTCCAGGTCAAAACTAGTTACAGTACTTATGAGAGACAGTTTTCTAACTTTTTTCAGGCAGAATGTGAAGTTACATCGTACAGAATTGACGATTTTCCTGCAATGAAAATCTGAAAAGATGAAGGGAAAGTTATGAGCAGAAAATAGTTTAAATAGTTTGTTTTGAAACTAAAAATATTCAAAATATACCATAATTTTTTAGCATCATAATTTTTTTTCTTCTTTTGATATTTATGCGGTTTAAATATGAGAACCAAGAAGTAACATTTACTTATAAACACAATCCACGGATCAAAAAGATATGTTTTCGTAAAAATAAAATTTTGTAAATAACAAAAAGAGAGATGAACTATACAATGAAACATTAAAAATCTGTCGCACACAGCGCGAACCATATTTTGATATTAATTGTTAAAGAACACACTAATAGGGTAATTATGGGGAAAGCTTTTTATAAACGTAATTGAGTGAAAGGTGAGTATTAAATTTAGAATAGCTGCAGCGTGAAAAAAGTGGTATATTTCAAAACTACTTTTTCTCTTTCCATTCTTTAATTTTGAAATATTCTTATCTTTTAACTTGTGGTTTTAATATATAATAAACTATCTTAGCTGATTCATAATATACACAAGCATTTTTGCTGAAATATATTTTACTTGAAAAATTAGATTAATAAAGTAAAAAAAACATCTGAAATACACATGCTTCTTATTTGAAAAGGTATGTAGGTTATTAAGATAATGGCTTTTGAAATACATTTTTCATAGAAAGACAAACATAAAATTTAGAGTAACTGCGAGACAGGAAAACATAAAACAAAACTGTTTGTACTGTTGCAAAACCGTTCTTACAGTTTATTCTTTTGAAGAACAGATTAAACTGTCATTTTTTCTTTAATCAATTCAATACGTTGTATCAAGCAATAAAATAAATACAACTAGTTATTTCATTCTTATTTATGTTAAACTAAACGGAACAATAGAATAGTTCCTTGCAACAGTAATTTATATTGAGAATCTTGCTGCATTAAAAAACACTTTAATGAGGCTCTCATTGATTAGAAATCTAAAAACTCAAAATTTTACTTCTAAACAAGCTACATTGGCATACATTTAAAACGATTTTATTCATGCTCAGTGATTAAGCCAATTACAAGAAAGATACCGTAGAGAATACCGTATCATGTTTGACAGTTAATTTTAAGCAAAACATAGATGCTTTAACGAGAATGGCCTTTAACTTTGATTTTAAAGAAGGTCACTTTAATGTATAATTAAAAATATAATTCTAAGCTCATAAGCTTGTCACAATTTCTCAAAAACGAAGTTTTTTTTAACAAATTTAAATAGATTACTCATTGTCAGTAATTGAATGTAATTTCGCTCTTTTTAAAATATATTATCCATCCAAAAAAGTCCTTTAAAACATACTTGATAAGGTCGTTTCAACGCAACAAACTTCCGCTTTACAAATACGTTCCGCCTCGCAACATTAAACTTCGTAATGAACAGTTATTTTCTTTCGAATATTTTTAAGATCCCACCCATTCTAGAACTGTAACCCTGACCCTATTTTTAGAATTATTTTCTACTCATTTTTCTTAAATTTAATATATATCTTATTGCTTTTAAAATACTACTCTTACGTACAAAAAAAGGACAAAAATAGACATATTTTAAAGGGGGGAAAAGTGCAGTAAGAGTTCCTTTATGATAATTCTTTTTTTTTCAGGAAAAATATATTTATGAAATTACTAGCCATAACCCGCCCGCTTCAATGGGTATGTTGTATGAATATATGTAGTGTTTATATATAAATTTTTTATTGATATATAAATACTAAAATTAAGCATTTCGATTGTATTGAAAACCAATATTATAACTCTCACTTGATTTAAAAAGGACAGGACTTGACACTTTCTAAAATTAATTATCTTCTACGCGCTCCCATACCCTCTTCCCTCAAAGTGGATTTCCGCAAAACTGATTTTTAGGGGGATTTCTACTCAACAAATAAACGTGCTTGCCAACTTCCAAGTATAAGTCTAAAAGTTTAAAAACGTGTGATGGGTTCCATTCGTAGAACTTTTACTAATCCTCTTGGAGAAACTATTATTTAACTGGTATTTTAGTTTAAAAACCACTTTCCCCGTAGAGATGACTTGATTTTATGCTAATGTAAATTCTATTTAAACCCTGGTATTGTGGTGTATGAGGTTAATCGTGAAATTTCGAAATTGTAGAAAGTGATTTGTGACTAGGAAGTCGTGTGGGTAGAAAGTGGATCTTAGCATCTGGAGTAGTGGAAGGAAATAGAAGTGGATTTGTACCAAGCTGTCGTTGTTCAAGAAGGAGTTGTCTAGAGAATTACGAGGAAATATGTCTTTTTGAATAATCTCATAAGTTAGATTAAGAATTTGGATTTAAGATTGCTCTCAAAGTTAAGGAATAAGTTGTAAATTGTTCATAAAGTGTAAGATCTACAATAAAAGTAACTATTTTTAAAATCATGCCTGCTTCTTCTTCGAATGCTCTTACACCTGCAACCTTCGGTTTGCAACAAACAGACATCTTTTTATCAATAAACCCCGTACCCCTTTTGAAAGTCGATTTCTGTAAGACTCGTTCTGAATGAATTTGAATCCAACAAAAGGAACATGTGTACCACATTTCATTAGCGTAGCTAGAAATAGTTCGAAGTTCGAAAACGAGATCTTTTTTTTTTTATCTATGGAATAAACTTGAAAAATAAGGGCACTAAAAACTTAATTTAAAGTATACTACACTAAAACACTTTCCATTTTTCCGAAATTAAGGTATTTAAAAATAAAGAATATGGCTTTCTAATGGCATAAAACAAACCTTTTACTCCTGTTGCAGTATAAAGAAGCTCCAAAACACATTGAGCAATTGCCCATGTTTGACTAAAACTTTAGGTAATATGGGTAGGTTGCATTATAAAAAAGATAAGAGGTAATGATAATGATAATGGATGAAGAGATAATGGCTAATGATAAGAGGTAAATTTATACCTTTGATATTGAACAAAATGTATCACAAAAAATGTCCAAGTTTTTATCTGTAAATTAAAGATAATAAATTGAATGATGAAAATCAGATAAACTATTAAATTAACACAAGTTATTACAAACATAAGGAAAAGCAACACTTAATGAGGACTTGCACTTGTATCAGACGCTACACTCATTACAACAGAAATAGAGTCACCTTCTAACTCGACACATTCCTTATGGAGCCAGGATGAACAAGGCCCACAACATTG